>CM077147.1:85346530-85679984 GCA_039583875.1 Platanthera guangdongensis | reverse complement strand
TTGCCATCTCCCATAATGATCAACGTAAAGCCTTCATCGCAGGAACAGGATTGGAGAACTTGATTTTATGACAGGCCGTGTGAACGTGATAGCCACATCCACTACTAAAATGGTCATAAAGAAGAGGTTCATCTCATGTTAGGATGTGATCAACACACTTCAAGGTTAGTGGACCCTTCTCACTACCAAGTAATGACATACTCCTTGCGACTTCATGCATGAAGTCGAGAAGGAGGGTGTCATTTCTTGGTAGTGATAAGGGTCCACTAACCTTGAAGTGTGTTTATCACATACCAGACATGAAGATGAACCTCTTCTTTATGACCAATGTGGTGGATGTGGGCTATCACGTTCTGTTCGGCCTGTCAAAAGTGAAGTTTCTCCGGAATGTGTCTGCGATGAAGGCTGACGTTGATCATGTATGGAGAATGGCAAATGACTTGTTTGTGTTATCAACAAGTTCCCATGTCGATCAGATGAGAGCTAACGATATCGCTGCTATATGGAATGAATGACTGGGACATGTTGGGATGGGCAAGTTGATATCTATGATGGTGACGAGCCTTGTGAAAGGCTTCCCTAGATTGTCATCCTTCGGCGATAATCATGTATGTGTAGGATGTAAATATGGTATGGCTCATTGCCTTCTGTTTGACAAGTCACAGATTAGGTGTTAATCACCATTGGAGTGCATCCATGGTGATCTGATAGGACCGATTATTACGGCCAGTCTTGGAGGTTGCAGATACATACTGGTGTTGATTAATGACTATACGTGTTACAATTGAGTATACTTTATGAAGGAGAAGTCAGAAGCATTCTAGTTGTTCATGGAGACCAAGGAGATAGTGGAGGGCTGTCTTGGCCTGCGGATTAAGAAGTTGAGAATGGACAACAGAAGTGAGTTTGTTTTAAATGAGTTCTTTAACTTCTATAGGAAGCACGTAATTCAGAGAGAGCTCACTTGTGCGCATACTCCATAATACAATGGAGTAATAGAGCAAAAGATCTGTCATCTGACAGAGACCTGCAAGTGTTGGCTTCATGCCAAAGGCATTCTTAGGGCCTTCTGGGCAGAAGGGATGGCCTGCACAACACATGTCATCAATCAGATGCCTTTGAGTCCAATCAATATGAGATCTATTCATGAGATGATTTTTAAGGGGAAGCCCAATGTTGGGCATTTTCGGGTGTTCGGGTCAACCTGCTATGTACACGTTCCCGATGATCTCAGGACTAAGATGGATGCGAAGGCGAGAAAGCTTGTCTTCGTGAGCTATGACGAGAGGAAGAAGGTATGGAAGTGTATGAACCTTGCCACAAAGAAGTTTGTCATATCTAGAGACATTGTCTTCGACAAACTGACACCATATGGAGGTGGCTCATCTATAGAGCTACAGGAAAACTGGTCGGATGGTGGGCAGGAGGAAGCTACTAAGGATCTTCTGGTGGAGCTGCTTGTAACACCCCAAAAGGAGTAGTCATCATTGGGGGCTACCGCGCCGCGATAGTATTATCGCAGGTGGTAGCTCAGTGATTTAAAATACCTAGCACTCAGGTTGGGTACCGTGAAGCTAGTGCGCCGCGATAGCCACTCAATGCTTCGAACACTCAATGCTTCGAGCACTCAATGCTGAAATTGGGTACCGAGGAGCTAGCGCGCTGCGGTAGCCACTCAACGCTTTTGACCACTCAATGCTTTCGAGCACTCAAAGCTCTAGAGAAATCGTAGAGAGCTCTAACGCTTGGCGGTATGGGTTACCGTGCCACACTAACCGATCGAAGAAATCCAAACGGGTTATCGCCAAGAACTAATGCCAGGCGATAGGAGTTACCGTGCCGCGCTAACCGATCAACAAAAGCCGAACGGGTTACCGCTAAGCTTTAAATGTTAGCGCGGGGAGTTAGCTCTGATAGCGGCGCCGACTGGTCAAAGCAGTTAACGCCTTAGTTACCGCGTGGCGGTAGCTTCTATATAAGGACTGACTTGAGATTTTATTCTCATCTTCTCATAGCCTTTCTTTGCTGGGAAGGAAGAGGAGGAACGTCCATGAGCTATGTGAAGATTGATCCAAGGTTTGCTTGTTATTCGAATCGCGAGTCGATGCTAGATCCGCGGAGTGAAAGTTGTGGAAATCAATTCCATCCGGATCATAGATCACGGTCATGGCTCCGAAGAGATCTTCAAGGGCAACGAATTTCTCCCGGACAAGTGAAGTCCTCAATATGCATATTTGCATGGATCTCCTCACCAAAATGTGAAAAAGGGTGGATTCTAATGGGTAGATCGGTTTGATCCCCATATATTCCTGCATTTAGATCCGTAAATGTAGAGTTCGGAATAAGCATGCTATGTGAAGCCCATCTGAACAGGTTGGTCTGGATTGGTGATGTTAATTTTCGTGCCGGAGAAGACTCCGTGGATATGCGTGTGAAGTACATGTGAAATCCGGAGTTAAGGGGTGTGCATGATACTGCACCAAAGTACTGGAAGAATTTCCAGGAAAATACCCAGGAATGATCATAGTTTTGTGAATTTTTGATGTCACCGGGCGATAGTGAGTGTCTCCAGGCGATAGCTCCTTGGTAGCTAGTGTTATGAGGCCTGTTTTTAAGAGACATGGGGGCCGTTGGATGTAGGTTGTGTGCTTAAGTTACCTGGCCTGTGGTGGGTGCCAGCCCAAAATGGACAAAGCCGTGTGGCTTGTGATGAGTTGAGCCGTGAAGGCCAACTACTGTGCCATCAAGTTAAGTGCCTCTGAACGACTGGGTCGTCAAGTTAAGTACCTCTGAATGGGAAGTTGGTCGTAAAGTTAAGTAACTTTGAACAACGTAGTTGCCAAGTTAAGTACCTCTTAACGACAAAGTTACATTTAAGTCATGGACCTCTGAACGGTGTTGTTACTCGGGGGAGTCCGGTACACAGAAAATATGCCCTGAGTGCACGGGGCGTGTGGCCGTTGGACCAACATCTATGGTGAGTGGTGCTTAAACGCACTTTATTGTTGCCACTATATATATATATATATATGCTATGTATTGTTTGTAGGGATGGAGAAATGTCCCCCTGAGTAAGGGGTGAGATCGTTATAAATGGGTCAGCAAAACGCTGACCGTTGCTTTGTTTGCCACATTTTGGTAGGCCCTTTTGTGCAGGTGCTGCAGAGCCAAGTGGGAAGTAGCGGCCTGAAGCCCATGTGCTGCCGTTGGCTAGCCCTCGAAGGCCCAAAATCGAATATTTACTGTTTTTATGTGTGGTCGGCCTGCGTGCCGATGTACGAATTCACTAGTATTAACCAAAATAGTTATAATAAGGCTACGACCTAAACATGTGTTACATGTAATATATTATGTCATTCCTTTTGCGTAGTGGACATTCTTATTGCGTATGAGTTCTTCACTTAAAATGCTTCCGCTAGAATGCTCTGTGGTAGGACGCGTTTCTACTTGAACTTGGGTTTGGCATACAACATGTAATCTCCTTGCCTGTCCGTGGTATATAGCGTCGGACCCCGGCCAGACCTTTTGTTATATGTTATGCGACGGATGGGTGCGTTACACTGCTTGTGTTACTAGGATCTCCCGGTGTTTCTAGCTCCGGGGCAGTGGCTTCTGGTTCAGAAAGTAGGGGGAGTGATGCTCCAAGTATGTAACACCCTAAATTCCAGAGTTGGGAAAACTTGGGTGACACGGCCTGGGACACAGGCATGTCCCAGGGCATGTCCTGCTCGGGTGAGCAGTCGCTGAGTGTTCGACGAAAAATCTGTTTGACGAAGAATAAAGGCACACGCCCTCTAACACGGGTGTGTCAGAGGTCGTGCCCTCTGCGGGTCGACGAATTTCAGCTCGACGAAATTGAGCTGGGGGGTGTCTAGTGCCATGTATGGGCACACGGCCTGTGACATGGGCATGTCACAGGCCGTGTCCTTTTCTGGATGTGCCCAAGACATTGAGGCCTGGTGTTCACGGCCCAAGAATTGGGTGTGTCTTGGGTATACGGCCTGTGACACAGGCGTGTCACTGGCTGTGTCCCTGTCGGGTTGAGATTGATTTTTGTATAGCCTGATGTACACGGCTACATACACGGGCGTGTCTGAAGGCGTGTCTGGTGATACGGCCCGTGACACGGGCGTGTCACATGGGCGTGTACTTGACTAGATAAGTCGGTTGAGCACTGCTTGAGGTATACGGCCTGGGACACGGGCGTATCACAGGCCGTGTCAGGCAAAAAATATGATTTTGTGGCAAAATCGTGGCTGTCCATTTCTCCAGCTGTGATCCAATGGCCGAGCTTCCTCCGCGTGTCCTTAAGGCCGGGAAATGAGTTGGAAAAACTCATTTGAGCTTTGGCCTTCATCTTTCTAAAATCCTAGAGAGAGAAAGAGAGAAAGAAGGAGGAGGAGGAAGAGGAGTTGGCCACTGGTGGTGCTGCGGAGTTCCGACGAGAGATCTGAGGCTAGCGTTGCAGAGGAAAAGCCGTTGCGGTTCTTTCCAGCCAGCTAGGAGCTCATGGCGCCGAAGCGGTCTTCGATGGTAACGACTTTTCTTCCTAGCCATGTAAAGGCTACCTTTTTGGCATGTGCATAAGATCCACCCCCCCACCCCCCACCTAGAGGGTGGCTTTGTGTCGGAGTCCTTTGGGTTGATTCATGGAATCCCCAATCATTTGGCATATAGATCAGTAAAAGGAGTATGGAATAGGTATGCTTTGTGAAGCCCATCTGGATAGGTTGGTCTGGATTGGTGACGTTGCATGTACGCACCAGAGAAGACTCTGTGATAAACATGTAGTTTAGTAGTCGATGGGTTAAACCTGTGAAAGGCAGTAGCAGGAAGTACTGGAGTGGTAGTCCAGGAAAATACCCTTGTGATGCTTGTACTATTGGGTTATACCTGTGAAGGGGAGTAGTAGGAAGTACTGGATTGGTAATCCAGGGAATACCCTTTGTAATGCTTGATGTTCATGGGTGGTACCTGTGAAGGGGAGTAGCAGGAAGTACTGGCGTGGTAAGTCAGGAAAATACCTTTGCCAATTGTGATAATTGTGGGGTTGTACCTGTGAAGGGGAGTAGCAGGAAGTACTGGTGTGCCCATGAAAGACCCTCTGATGTTGTGATATGAATGGGAATGATAGTAAGTACTGGTGTGCCCAGGAAAACACTCAGGCTTTATGACAAACAGGTAAGGTGAAACCGAACTGCGCCTTTGATTTAGCCGCGAGTACACCGTACTCGGTGATGGCAAGGCGATTTGAGCCACGGGGGGTGGATGATCCGACCTGTGTTATGTCCGTCCGACGTGAGACCTGAAAGTGCGGTTTATTGGAGCGCATAACGAGTGTCTTAGGTCTGCGCGCCGTGATACAATGGGGGGCTACGTGCCAATCCCGGTTCACTAAGACTATAATCTCCGGCTGCACGCCATGGATAAAATGCCCAATGTTTTACCATTGGGTTGCGACCCTGATACGGTGGTGGGCAACTGGTTCACAGGTACACCAAGAATGTGCCCTGAGTGTACGGATCGTCGGGCCGTTTGGCTGACAATTGTGATGGAATGAATGTGCGTGACAGCATATTGTATGAATATATATATGGCTGCCTGTGAAATGCTATGCCTGCAGGGAAGGAATACCACTGCCACGAGAAAGGGGTGGGGTCATTATAATTTGGTCAGCTGAATGCTGACCGTTGCCTGTTTGCCACCGTTGGGTGGGCTGTCCCTATACAGGTGCTGGAGAGCCAAGCGAGATGCATAAAGGCTGAAGTTCCTGATGCTGCTGCTGCTACTACTAGCCCTCGAGGGCTAAATGACAATGCTATGTTTGATTATACATGGCCAGCCCGCGCGCCAATGTTTGAGGCTACTGTTATGTAAAGCCCTGTAAGGCCATAAGGCCAGTTGAATTTGTATTTGATACGATTCTTGTTTATATAAATGTGGAGCTTTTAGATGGTGGACATTCATGTGTGTGAGTTCAGCTTCATGTTATAGGCTTCCGCTAGAATGCAATGAGTTAGGATGCGCAACTCTGGTATCATTACGTGACTTCCCCGCCTATTTTATGGTATATGCTGTGGGGCCCCGACCGGACCTTCTAGTATATACCTGTGAACGGATGGAGTCATTACATTTTTGGTATCAGCTGTCTCGGTCTTTCCCTTTCAAATTCGTAGTCGAATTCTTTTGTGGGGTGGCGAGCACGTGTCTGTGCGAACCAAGTTAACACTAATGAACTTCGGAATGTCCTCTTTAGGAATGCAAATACATGTGCTTGAGGAACCCGCGCGTTCATATTTTGTTGTTTTGCTTGTGTGCGGTCGCTAATGTGAGTGTCTTGTTCACCTATAGGTGACGCGGAGTGGTGCGGGGCAATCGGAGCCCCAACGTTCTAATGAAAGTACGACACCAGCTGAGGTGCCTACACCTCCTCCTTCTGCGGAAACTGTGCGATTAGTTGCTGAGGAATTGTTTACTATTATCCAAGCACAACCGATTGGGCAGGCGCAGCCGGCATTGAGGCCAGAACAAGTTGCGGCGAGGCCAGAACCTATAGCGGCTGTGGGTCCTCGAGCAGCTGAGAAGTAGTTAAAGCAGTTCATGAGTTTCAACTCGCCTACGTTTACGGGCCTGGGATCCCCTACGTAGGCTGAGGACTAGTTGTCGCGCGTCAAGCGGATGATGACGGCGATCAGAATGGAGGAACATCAGAAAGTCACCTTAGCCACCTTCTTGCTGGAAGGAGAGGCTCGTTTATGGTGGGATGAGATGGAACTACACCACTTAGAGGGTCGACCGTTATCACAAGTGTCGATTGATGAATTCACCCGACTCTTCCTGGCAAAGCACCTCCCGGTGGCACAACGTATTGCCATGGAGAACGAATTCCAAAGGCTGACGCAAGGAGAAGGCAGTGTTGAAACGTACCTGCATGATTTCACACGCTTGGGGCGGTATGTGAGTTCTATTTTTGCTTATGAGCAGAGGAAGACTAATAGGTTCTATGAAGGACTGCGAGACGAGTTGAGGTTCCTTCTCTATAGTTCCATGAACCAAGGATGCCAGGCGTTGGTCGACACCGCGTGCACGCTGGAAAAGGATATGAAGAGGGTGCATGGGAAGCGGGCCTTGGCTGTGACACAACCAGAATTCAAGGTGCCCCGACCAGCGAAGTCATTTTTCAAGAAGAGATGGGGCAAGAGGTCCAAGTCGGCTGGACAATCCCCTTCTACCGTTGCATCGGGAGCAACGTCGGGGGCCACTTCAAAGCTAAAGACTCATACATGCTTTAATTGTGGACAGGTGGGGCATATAGCCCGTGAATGCCGGGTACCGCCAAAGAGTGAAAAGAAGGCGGGAGCATCGTATGAGGAGAAAGGAAAGGCAGTCATGGAGTCCTCTGCTTCGCAGTCGGAGCCCCAAGTCTACAATCTTGGCCTGTAGGAGGCCATTAAGCAGAGTGACGTCGTCACAGGTACGAGTTATTTATTGCATTATTTTGCTTATCGCATGATTTGTTGATTGCCTATTTGTATGCGGCTTATGTGTGTGACATGATTGTCACAGGATTTGTGATGATTCGGAACACGCTGGCACAAGCACTGTTTGATACGGGTGCTTCACATTCTTTTCTGCCTAAGGAGTTCATAGCGCGGCTGGGGATACCTAGTCGTGTGAAGATAGATAGCATCAGGGTGGTATTGCCGAATGGTTGTTGGATGCTCGCGGACCGAGCTTGCGATGTGGCAGTCCAAATAGGAAGTCGGGACTTCTGTTTGACTGCATCTGTATTGCCGATATCGGAATTCGATATGATCTTTGGTCTGGATTGGCTCGCGGAGCAGCATGCCTTGATTTATTGTAATGCCAAAGAGATTACGTTGGGCCAGAATACCGAGCAGGAGACTAAGTTCACGGGGATGCGAGGAGTGGGCGGGACGTTGATGTCTGCACTCCAAGTAGTCAAGGCTGTTTGGAAGGGCGCGTTGTGCTACTTCATGCTTATTCAGGCTATTGAACCTAAGGCCGGTGTGAGTGATGTTCAGGTGGTGTCGGAATTTGCAGATGTATTTCCCAAGGATCTCCATGGGCTACCACCCCAGCGAGAGATTTACTTCACGATCGAGTTGGTGCCAGGTTCGAAACCTGTGGCCCGCTCGTCATATCACGTCGCGCCAAATGAAATGGCAGAGTTGAAAGTCTAACTGCAAGAGTTTTTGGAGCAGGGTTATATTCGCTCAAGCATGTCACCTTGGAGCACGTCTTTTCTGTTTGTGAAAAAGAAAGACGGTGGGTTGCGGTTATGTATTGACTACCATGAACTGAACAAGCTCACTGAGAACAATAAGTCTCCGATCCCATGGATTGATGAGTTGTTCGATCAGCTGGTGGGATCAACCGTCTACTCCAAGTTGGATTTGAAGTCTGGTTACTACTAGTTGAGGATTCGGGAAGGTGACATTCCCAAAACCGCATTTGGAACACGTTACGGGCACTATGAGTTCACAGTAATGTCGTTTGGGCTGTGCATTGCGCCCTCGGTGTTCATGGACTTGATGCACCAAACGTTCCGAGAGTACCTGGATCTGTTCGTGATTGTGATAATTGATGATATTCTGGTGTACTCGCAATCAGAAGCCGACCATGAAAACCACTTGCGGTTGGTGTTGAATAAGTTGAGGAAGAATAAGCTTTATGCCAAGTTATCAAAGTGCGAGTTTTGGCTATCGTCAGTGACTTTTCTGGGCTATGTGGTAAGCGGAGAGGGCATAGCAGTGGATTCGGCAAAGATAAGGGCCATACAAGAGTGGCCAGTGTTGTCTTCTGTGGCTGAAGTCAGGAGCTTCCTTGGACTAGCAGGCTACTATAGAAGATTTGTTGTGAACTTCTCACGGATCGCTTTGCCTCTAACCACACTGATGAGAACGGATCAGAAGTTTGTTTGGACACCGGAGATTTTGAAGAGCTGAAGTGTCAGTTGACCACGGCGCCGATGTTGACGTCGCCATGTGGTACTGATGGATTTGAAATCAACTGTGATGCTTCAGGGAGCGGCTTAAGCTGCGTTCTTCTGCAAAATGGGAATGTGTTTGCTTATGGCTCTCACCAGTTGAAAGTGCACGAGCGAAATTATCCCGTCCATGACCTAGAGTTGGCGGCGGTGATCTTTGCACTGAAGCCGTGGAGACATTATCTGTATGGTGTGAAAGTGGAAATCTATACAGACCACAAGAGCCTAAAGTACTTACTGGAGCAGAAGGACCTGAATATGCGACAACGAAGATGGTTGGAGTTCTTTGGGGACTACACCTTTGTGATTCATTATACTCCCGGGAAGGGAAATGTGGTCTCAAATGCCTTAAGTTGGAGAGCATCGGCAAGGGCAAGCTGGTTGCAGAGGCATGATGAACGTCTAATCCAGGAGTTGGAAGCATTATAGATTTCTTGTGTTGACAAGAATTTGACAACCGATGCATGTTTGAACTGGACGGAGGTGCAGTGTGACCATGCAGATAGGGTTTGATGAGTAATGGAGCTAGATGAGAGTCTCTAACGCTATGCCAAGGATGGGCCAGAGGGCAAATTCTCCTGGGATGACGGGCTTTTGTGAAAAGAAGGCCGTTTGTGCGTCCCGAGTTTTGGCAAATTGAGGGAAGAGTTGATGTACGAAGCTCACTATACGAAGTACTCAATTCATCCTGGGAGCACAAAGATGTTCAGAGACATGAAGGAGCTATTCTGGTGGCCAGGACTGAAGAAAGATGTCGCTCATTATGTAGACAAGTGCCAGACCTGTGCTATGGTGAAGGCGGAATGCCAGAAGCCTGGCGGTTTCTTGAAGTCGTTGCTGATTCCAGAATGGAAGTTCGATGATATTTCTATGGATTGCATGCACGGGTTGCCGAGATCTCAGCGCGGGAATGATTCAATCTGGGTGATTGTAGACCGGCTGACAAAAGTGGCACACTTACTTCCGAATAAACGGGACGATTCCGTGGAAAGTTTGGCAAAGCTGTATGTTGAACAGGTTGTACGACTACATGGTATTCCTCGGAGCATCGTGAGTGATAGAGATGGGCGATTTACTTCGACTGATTGGAGGCTGGTCCATCAGCTGTTGGGCACGAAGTTGATGTTCAGTACGACCTTTCATCCCCAAACAGATGGCCAAACTGAAATGACCAACAAAACGATGGAGGATATGCTCCGGATGTGCGCCCTGGACTTTGGGAAGAGATGGGAAGATCATCTCTACATGGTGGAGTTTGCCTACAATAACAGCTACCAAGCGAGCATCGGTATGGCACCGTATGAAGCTCTGTATGGACGGAATTTCCATACTCCTTTAGCTCGGGTAGAAGCAGGCGACTCCAAGTTGTATAGGCGTAATGACATCGAAGAAACGAACTCAACGATACACACTATTCGAGAAAGGCTACTGATAGCTCAGGATCGTCAAGCAAAATACTACAATGCCAAGCACCAGAATGTGGAATTCACGGTGGGTAATTGGGTATACTTGAAGATCAAACCCTTCAAAGGCGTATCCCGGATTCGACGTTTGAAAAAGTTGAGCCCGCGGTATTTGGGTCCGTTTGAAGTGGTCAAGCGAGTTGGGGAGTCTGCATATCGGCTAACTCTTTCCACAGACTTGAGTGGATTACATGATGTGTTTCACATCTCAGTGCTACGAAAAGCCGTGAAGTATCCAGCTCAAGTGATCGAGATTGATCGTGTGCCGATGGAGTATGGGCTAACGATGAAGGTTAGGCCCATTCGAATCGAGCATCGTGCCGAGAAACAGTTGCGGAACAAGACGATCAGGATGGTCAAAGTCCGATGGGACAATTATGGCCGTGAAGAACTCACATGGGAGCGAGAGCAAACCGTGCAAGCTGAGTTTCCCGAGCTCTTTGTGTAACTATTGTGCAGTGCGTGTTACGTTCTATTATACAATTGTGGAATGAAACCTCTTCTATTGAAGTCCTTACTTTCTGCAAATTTCAGGGATGAAATTTTTGTAAGGATGGGAGGGTTGTAACACCCTAAATTTCAGAGTTGAGAAAACTTGGGTGACACGGCCTGGGACACGGGCGTGTTCCAGGGCGTGTCATGCTCGGGTGAGCAGTAGCCGAGTGTTTGACGAAAAATCAGTTCGACGAAGAATGAGGGCACACGCCCTCTGACACGTGCGTGTCAGAGGCCGCGTCCTCTGCTGGTCGACGAATTTCAACACGATGAAATTGAGCTGGGGCGTGTCTAGTGCTGTGTATGGGCACACGGCCTGTGACACGGGCGTGTCACAGGCCGTGTCCTTTTTTGCATGTGCCCAAGACATTGAGTCTTGTATTCACGGCCCACGACACGGGTGTGTCTTGGGTATACGGCCTATGATACGGGCGTGTCACTGGCCGTGTCCCTGTCGGGTTGAGGTTGATTTTTGTACAGTCTGATGTACACAGCCACAAACACGGGCGTGTCTGAAGGCGTGTCAGGTGACACGACCCATGATACGGGCGTGTCACATGGGTGTGTATTGGACTGGATAAGTCGGTTGAGCACCGCTTGAGGTACACGGCCTAGGACACGGGCGTGTCACAGGACGTGTCAGGCAAAAAATATGATTTTGTGGCAAAATCGTGGTTGTCCATTTCTTCAGCTGTGATCCAATGGCTGAGCTTCCTCCCTGTGTCCTTAAGGCCGGGAAATGAGTTGGAAAACCGCATTTGAGCTTTGGCCTTCATCTTTCTAAAATCCTAGAGAGAGAAAGAGAGAAAGAAGGAGGAGGAAGAGGAGTTGGCCACCGGTGGTGCTGCGGAGTTCCGATGAGAGATCCGAGGCCAGAGTTGTGGAGGAAAAGCCGTTGCGGTTCTTTCCAGCCAGCTAGGAGCTCATGGCGCCGAAGCGGTCTTCGAGGTTAACGACTTTTCGTCCTAGGCATGTGAAGGATTCCTTTTTGGCATGTGCATAAGATTCCCCCACCAGAGGGTGGCTTGTTGTGGGATTCCTTTGGGTTGTTTCATGGAATCCCTAATCATTTGGCATATAGATTCGGAAAAGGAGTACGTAATAGGCATGCTGTGTGAATCCCATCTGGACAGGTTGGTCTAGATAGGTGATGTTGCATATACGCACCGGAGAAGACTCCATGATAAACGTGTAGTTTAGGAGTCGATGGGTTAAACCTGTGAAAGGCAGTAGTAGGAGTATTTGAGTGGTAGTCCAGGAAAATACTCTTGTGATGCTTGTGCTATTGGGTTATACCTGTGAAGGGGAGTAGCAGGAAGTACTGGATTGGTAATCCAGGAAATACCCTTTATAATGCTTGATGTTCATGTGTGGTACCTGTGAAGGGGAGTAACATGAATTAATGGCGTGGTAAGTCAGGAAAATACCCCTGACATTTGTGATAATTGTGGGGTTGTACTTGTGAAGGGGAGTAGCAGGAAGTACTGGTGTGCCCGGGAAAGACCCTCTGATGTTGTGATACGAATGGGTGTGATAGTAAGTACTGCTGTGGCCAGGAAAACACCCAGGCTTTATGCCAAACAGGTATGGTGAAACCGACACGCGCCTTCGATTTAGCTGCGAGTACGCCGTACTCGGTGATGACAAGGCGATTTGAGCAACGAAGGGTGGATGATCCGAACCTGCGTTATGTCCGTCTGACGTGAGACCTGAAAGTGCGTTCTGTTGGAACGCATAACGAGAGTCTTAGGCCTGCGCGCCGTGATACAATGGGGGCCTACGGGCCAATCCCGGTTCACTAAGACTATAATCTCCAGCTGCACGCCATGGAGAAAATGCTCAATGTTTTACCGTTGGGTTGCGACCCTGATACGGTGGTGGGCAACTGGTTCGCCGGTACACCAAGAATATGCTCTGAGTGCATGGATCGTCGGGCCGTGTGGCTGACGGTTATGATGGAATGAATGTGCGTGAGAGCACATTGTATGAATATATATGGCTGCCTGTGAAATGTTATGCCTGCAGGGAAGGAATACCACCGCCCCAGGAAAGGGGTGGGGTCGTTATAATTTGGTCAGCTGAATGTTGACCGTTGCTTGTTTGCCACCGTTGGGTGGGCTGTCCCTGTGCAGGTGCTGGATAGCCAAGCGGGACACATAAAGGCTGAAGTTCCTGATGCTACTGCTACTACTGCTTGTCCTTGAAGGTTAAATGACAATGCTATGTTTGATTATATATGGCCGGCCTGCACGCCAATGTTTGAGGTCAATGTTGTGTAAAGCCCTGTTAGGCCATAAGGCCAGTTGACTTTGTATTTGCTACGATTCCTATTTATATAAATGTGGAGCTTTTAGATGGTGTAAATTCATGTGTGTGAGTTCAGCTTTGTGTTATAGGCTTCCGCTAGAATGCAATGAGTTAGGATGCGCAACTCTGGTATCACTATGTGACTTCCCCGCCTGTATTATGGTATATGTTGTGGGGCCCCAACTGGACCTTCTAGTATATACCTGTGAACCGATGGAGTCGTTACAAAGTATGCCCAAGATCGGAGCTCATTCAGAAGAAATAGTGGATGTGGTGAGCCGTGGTTAGGTTTTTCGGAGGTCGAAGAAAACCATCAAACCACCGACTCGGTACAATGTGGGGAACATGGTGAGCTTTGTCTCTTGTTTCTTCGCAGGCCCTCTGGTCGAGAGAGAGCCTTCTAGCTTTGAAGATGCCACTAGAGTTCAGGAGTTGTATGATACCATGGATGAGGAGATGGTGGCCCTCAAAAGAAACAAGACTTGGGATCTCGAAACCAAGGTCGATGGTGTTACTCCTGTGATGTGCAAGTGGGTGTACAAGCTGAAGAAGAAGGAAGATGGAAGCATCGAGCGATACAAGGCTCATCTTGTAGCTCGAGGATTCTCTTAGTAGTACGGAGAAGATTATGAGGAGACATTTAGTCCTATTGCTAAAATTACTTCAGTATGGTTGGTGATTGCCTTGTCGGCTTGCTTTGGTTAGAGGATGTGATAGCTTGATGTGAATAATGCTTTCATTTATGGAGAGATCGATAAAGACATCTTCATGGCTCAACCACCAAGTTACGTGTCTGAAGATTATCTCGGATATGTCTGCAATCTCCGAAGGCCTTTATGGTTTGAAGCAGTCACCACGGGCATGGTACGGGAAGATCGCAGAATACCTCCAGTTCTGTCGGTACTTTGCCTCTGATTTAGATTCTAGCCTATTCACAAAGAAGACGGGGGAGCTTCAGTTCTTGGTGCTGCTGTACGTTGACGATATGATTGTCACGAGAAACTCTAAGGAGGAGGTAGCAAAGCTCAAGGCAGAGCTGACTATTCATTTTGAGATGAAGGATTTGAGTGAGCTCCACCACTTCCTTGGACTCAAGGTGGAGAGGAGAAAGAGCGACATACTTGTTTCCCAAAGAGGCTATGCAGAATGGAATGTTCAGCGGTTTGGTATGCGGGAGGGGAAGATTTGTTCTACTCTACTAGATGTTGGTCTCAAGCTTCAACGTGATGAAGGGAGGGTTCTTCTAGATCCCTTGGTGTTCTGAGCTCTGGTTCGAAGCCTTATTTACTTGACGATTATGAGGCCAGTAATTGCTTATGATGTCGGCCGAGTAAGTCGTTATATGGCGGAGCCTCAGAAGCCTCATCTTGTAGCATCCAAGAATATTTTGAAGTACGTGAAGACCACTTCTGTTATGGGGCTCCTTTATGGGAGTGACACGGGCTTCAAACTATACGGATACACAAATTCTTATTATGGGGGAGACTCAGACGACCAAAAGTTGACGTATGGCTATGTTTTCACATTGATCAGAAGCTATATCGTGGTGTAGCAAAAAGCAAGACTCGATGTCCCTCTCTACTATAGAAGCAGAGTACAAGGCTTCTGCTTTGGCAGCTCGGGAAGCCATTTGGCTCAGGAGGCTAGTAGGGGACATCCATGAAGAAGTGCGAGGTCCCATTCTGCTATGATACGAAAATGAAGGTGCCCTTAAACTGGTTAACAATCCAGTTTGTCTTGCGCGTAAAAAGCATATTGAGATCGAGCATCACTTCATTTGGGAGAAGGTGTTGGAGGGGTATCTTATGGTCGAGCATGTGCGAAGAGAGGATAATATCACGGATATCTTCATAAAGCCGCTGTCGAAGGGGCCATTTGAAAGGTTACGGGGACTGTCAGGGCTAGTTTCCACTTCTCACTTCAAGGTGGAGTGTTGAAATTTTGGAAGTGAAAGTTGCGACTTTGATGGACTGTCTACGCGAATTGGGCGGACATAAGTGGAGGCCAGGGTGGACTGTCCACGCAAACTGGCGGATAGGAATGACGACTAGCCAGGTCATCAAGGATCAACGTCAACTTGTTCCCAAGTTATAACCAGACGGATAAGATGTTTATCGGCGGGAGTGCAGACTCATCTGCAGTTCGCCGAGTCCGTCGTGATTAAGGACTCTTCTGGAGCTCGCGAGTTCTACATGTACATGTTCCATTGGACTTGCTTTGGTGGAGCGGTTTGGTGTAACCGTGGAGTTTGCCGGTTAGTGCGGACTCGTGTTGGTGTCCGCAGAATTGTGTGAACTGGTTCTTGAGTTTGCCGGTTTGGAGACCGCGCTTTAGACTCTTGGTGGTGTGGACTTGGTCTTAATTTGTACCAAGTCTGGTTGTGCTTAGTCCGCAGAGCTCTCAAGGTAGTGCAGACTGCTTTTCTATCCGCCAAGTTAAGTAGCTTGGTTGAGCCTGGTTTGTGCTTTAGCTGCGAGCTCAGAGTTTGCGGACTGCCTGTCTATCCGACAGTTCATCTTAATGAGATTGTACTAGTATTGGGCTATGGTGTGCAGACCGAAGCAATGTCTGCAGGATGTTGCAGACTGGTGGCGGTATCCACATTGTCCACGGGTATAGTGGACATCCAAGTTCTGGCCTTTGGCAGACTGGATTATTCGGCCTTGTTGGGGCGGTAAGGCGGGCTGGCTTTGTGTCCGCGTTGTGCGGACACTTCTTGTGCTAGCTGCGAGATGGGTAGTGTTCCTATCGGTTCGGGAGGTGACCACACTACTCTCTACACCTATAAATATAACCCTATGTCACATCATAACTATAACTAAATGAACTGTAAGTGAGCTCGGTTGATTACTGCGGACAAGTTTTTGTATCCGCGCGGTTTGAAAAGTTAACAGGTGTTTGCTATTGCAGATTGTGTGGATAGGGCTGAGAGGCCAGGGACTTGGTTCTGACTTGCATCATGGATCAGTGTGGAATTTACAGTTACAATCAGTGGTTAGCAGAAGGTCGCATCTTACAACTAGGCGATCTTATCATCAGTAATCTTTAATAGTTAAAGAAGGTTGTTCGCTTCTAGGGGTCTGTCTGTTCAGTTTGGCAGCAGTTGTTTGCAGCTATTTGGAAGCTAGGCGACCTCGTGGTTAGGAGACTTCAGATTTTGGACAAAGTTCTTCAGCATTTGCAATAATGGGGTTTACGCGTGGTTAGGTTGCGGTCTCGCGACATAGCAGATTTAACGGACTCCTTAGTTTAGTTCAGCAAAGTCGGCGATTATGATTTCTAACCGTACGGCTAGTTTTTTGGTTACATCGAGTACATTGGTGAATCATCTCTCACCATGTATGCCTCGCACTGCAAAGAAGATTGATAATACAAGATTAACTTGCTCTTCTATTTGCATCTGGTTTACTTGGCTTGGTTTGGTTGAGTGTTCCTGGGACCTGGTTTCCCGTTTTTCACATTTCACAAATTTTTACATGGTATCAGAGGGAATAGAGGATTGAGCAGTGATCAACCGTCAGACTGGATTTTTTCTTCTGGAAGTTAAGTAGTCCAGTGTTGTGCAATGGATGAAGGATTTACAAGGGGTGGTCTTAGAATTGAGCTCTTGACATCAACTAACTTCAAGAAGTGGTGGTCATGTATGGAGAGACTTATCTTCTGGGCGAGGAACTTTGGGAGGTCATCTATGGAGATGAAAGGCAAGAGGTGACTGCTGCTACTAGTAATGATGAAGTGGTGAGGGTTTGGAGGAAGACAAACACTAAGGCAAAGTTTACTCTCAAGCGGGCTATCACACTTGAGCTCTTCGACCACATCATTGGATGTCGGCCAGCTGCCGAGATTTGGACTTCCCTTGATGAGTTGTCCAATAAGAAGAATGTAGCATGACTATAGTTTCTGGAGAATGAGTTGGCGAGAGCCACTCAGGGAGATTTGTCCATCTCTACGTTCTTCCTGAAGATGAAGAACTCATGTACTGAAATTTCGGCAGTGGACCCTGATGAGCCTATTTCAGAGGCAAATCTTAAGAGGCACATAATCCGTGGATTGCGAAAGGAGTATGCCGCCTTCATTATTGTGGGGGTTTTGCTAAACGTCACAAAAGTTGTGCACAACGGAATAAGGAACAAGAAAACCCAAAAGAAATGTGGATCTTGCGATGAACATTGATCAAGAAGTAATACTAGTAGTCAGAGTTCCTTGTTTAGAATTGTGTCCACGCCTCTATGAAAGTCCACACAAGCATAAAAACCCTTAGACTCTTGTCACACAAGATCTAGGTTGGAAGAAGGTATGCCCTCAAAGTCTCCATGATTTTCTAGGACCGTTAAGGGAGAGGCGATAACGATGAAGATGATGCCTCAGGAAACACTTTCCGGTGACAACAGTAGATCAGCAAACGGTCGTCGACGAGATTGACTATCACGACCTAGGAGGAACTGTTCCATCGGGAAGAAGAAGAATCTCCATTCTCATCATGCTCGTTTAGGTCAAAACATAATCGCATACGTCTTGGTTCACTGCACATATCATATATATACATAGTACCGAATCAGCCGATACCCGCAGACCACGGCGAACCGGACTTAAAGGAATTAAATTGGAGGAAACATAATTCATCATGTATATTCGTCGATATTCGACGAATCAAAACTATTCATCGAAATAACACTGACATACTCGATAAATCGAGACAGAGCAAACCGTCCAAGTATTGAGGTGATATTTGACGAATCGACGACACTCGACGAATTAACGATACTCGACGAATCGACGACATTCGACGAATAAGTCTAATTCGTCGAAATTGTCATTACGATACTCGACGAACGTAAGATAGATTCGTTGAGTCTATCATTACGATACTCGATGAATTCAAAACCTATTCGTGGAAACCATAAGCGATACTCGACGAATTTCCCTTAGAGTCTTCTGACCACTCACTTGATGACCCATATTCACAATAAAGGTCCCAAAATGAAAAACCTTCAAATCCTGAATGTCATAGGCTTGGTCCTTCACTCATATCACATATGAGTAAGGCCAACACAAACCTTTTCAACTTATCCAAAGCTCTTATGTGCGACCCCATAGACTCATATTGTGTTGGCAATGAGACTATATGTTTGATCACTTCCAGATCACAATGGTAACACCAACAGTCTCCCACTTGATCTTAAAAGTATTAAACAAAAGCTTCACAAACAATGAGCGACATCTAGCAATGCATCATTGCTCCCCAAGCAATAAGAGTTTAAAACACAAAAGCCATTGTGGCCAATGTATCTGTGTAGTCATGTCCCTTTGTACCTTACATCCGGATAGAACTTTAGGTATAGGCCGTATCACCCTCATAATTGTTCAATCCCAATTTCCTGATCTAGAATGGACAACCAGAAATCGGTGAGCCCAATATCACATATTGAATCAACCATGCATAACCATGCATTTCTCAGTCCCATTCCATCAAGGGGCCCATGGATGCAACTCCTGTCATACAAGACTACAAAACCCATTTTTGTCCATATGAAAACACCCAAATAATTCGTAATGTACCCACTAAACTTCAGGTCAAAGAAACACAAACACCATTGCCATTTGAGACATACTTGTGACACGTTCATATAACAATCCACAAAGTTATCTCATGGTGGGCCTGTCCAGTATAAATTGATCACTAACAAGTACCCATGTGATGACTTGATATCACAATATCATGACCTGTGAGAACCGTTCATAAGTCAACACACATGCTAATATTAATGTATCATCATCATCCTTAGATTCTAAGATGACACGTCTCCCATGGAGCATTTAAGAATGAAGCTTTTAAGAATATAAACTCTCAAATTCAAGTTACCACTTGACTCATATGGAAGCAAACATTCTAAGGGAAATTATTATATTAACTTAATCTATCAAAATAGAAATGAATTTACACAATAAAAGAACTTTCCAAAATATAAAATGAAATGTATAGTACTTTATTCATCAAATGAATTATTACGACTGACAAACATACAATTCACAAGACACCCACTAGGGATGATCATTAAGGTATCGTATACCCATATATCTAATATGATCATCATGCTTTCTCTGTACTAGAGGCTGTTGGAACTACACCTGTTTTAGGGTTCATTTGGGCTAGGTTCACTATTAGGATTGCATAGATTGACCCACAATGTATAGTCTAGGGTCATATGTCTTTATTGGATCTTAGGGTAGGTCAACAAGTCAGTTTGATTGGACTAATCCATCAGAAGACTTAGAAGACTGAAGATTTCAGAACAAGACAGATTTTTCTATGTTGAAGAAGTCGTTCGACTAAATTTGAATGGAGTTCAACGATCTTCGTTCTCAGTTTGACGACCTCAAAGTTTATTCTCTGAAGTTGAGATCGACGAAAGTTTAACTGAGTTCGACAAACTCTGATCATCTATCAGTTATTGAGTTCGATGAACAACTATCACAGTTCGACGAACTTGGAGCCCAGAATGGACAGCATTAACTCAGTTCAAAGTTCTTGGTGCTCAGCTCGATGAAAGAGAGGATTGAGTTCGACGATCTTGGATCCCTGATCGACGAAATTTGTCAGTTCATTATTTCTATTCTCTGCAGTTAATTTCCAGATTGACCAAGGTTTATATAATATATTATTTCCTATATTGCCCTAAGTAATTAATTGCATATATTCTTATGAATATAGCCACTCATTGGCAGCATTAATTACTGGATTTCACAGAGTCAATATTCGGCTTAATAACTGGGACTGTTAAGGAATAAATATATTTCCCTTCTAGCCATTTGTCCGAGTTCCAAGATTTCAGCAATTAATCAAGGAGTAGAATTCAAATTCAGATATAGAATTTCTGTAGGAAATATAAAGAAGTTTTTAAAAGCAATGATCAAAAAAAAAGAATTGACTAAGGGTCACAGGTAGACAGAGAAGAAAGATATTCAGTCTGCATACTCATATAGTCTTCATTATCTTCAACTCTTCACCAAGCTTTTAGGAGACATCAAAACATAATCAGTCTGGAAGCTTCTAGAGTTCATCAAAGAAAACCTACAGTCTGCAAAGCTTCAAGCAAATTCCTGAACAATAATCATCTCAAGGGGAGCTTTGACAACATCAAGCAATCCACTAAAGTCTTCTCAGCTGTTTGAGGAGGAGAAGACAATATCACATTTTTCACCCCACTGTACACAGGATTTTAACTCCCTTCAAAAGTTAACCACTTGGTTCTTAAGTCTCCTTTACAAAAGACTTAGCTTGGTTTTTGGGCACCTGATCAAAATCCTAAAGGATTGTGAGATCTCCCTTCAAATAGATCTTATGGTGACAGGGCACCTGAGCAAAAACCTGTTGGTGACAGGGCACCTGATCAAAAACCTGTAGTGGATTTCTACCAGGGTGGTAGAAGAGTGGATGTACCCAAGTTTAGGGGAACCACTATAAATTTTTTGTGTCGTCTGGTTGCTTGCTGTTTTCTTATTGCTGTGTGTTGTGTGCTGTGTTTGTTAGCTTGTCATTCCTGCACTTTCTTAAGACATAGATATTACTATTTTTAATTCCGCTATAAAAACCAATTATTTTTTTAAAATACTCTATTCACCCCCCTCTAGCATTAAATAGATCTATCCCCTCAGGTGGTAAAGCTTTTACCATCCTTTAGAGGCTTTGTAAGACTCAGCAAATGTTGATATCCCGTCGATCGACAATATCACGAATAAGATGGAACCGCCGAAGTATGTGCTTGGAGCGCTGATGAGATCTAGAATCCAAAGAAAGTTTAATTGCACCGTTGTTGTCACAATAGAGAACTACGGGATAAATAATGCTAGGAACTACATCTAACTGGTCGATGAATTTCCTAATCCATACAGCCTCCTTCGTCGCATTCGCAGCGACAATATACTCGGCCTCAGTTGTAGAAACAACAACTATCTCCTTCTTGGAACTCTTCCAGCTAAGAACTCCTCCATTTAGGCAAAATACAAACCCTAATTGAGACTTTGAGTCGTCTCTATCTGTTTGGAAGATAAAATCCGTATAACCCTTTATAACGAGCTCTTCCTCTCCACCAAATACCAAGAACGTATCCTTATTCCTTCTCAAGTAATTTAAGATATTCTTGATGAGTATCCAGTGATTATCACTGGGATTAGACTGATACTTGTTAGTCATGCTCAAAGCTTAAGAGACATCAGGTCAAGTACATATCATTGCATACATGATTGATCCAATTACCGAAGAATATGTAATCAACTTCATGCAGTCCTTATCTTTATAAGATTTGGGACACTGCTACTTAGAGAGACTCACACCATGAGACATGGGTAAGAATCCAATCTTGGACTCAAGCAAGTTGAATCGTTTCAACAACTTCTCAATATATGTACTTTGGGGCAAACCTAACAACTTCTTCGATCTATCTCTATAGATCTTAATACCAAGTATATAAGTCGTTTCGCCCAAGTATTTCATAGAAAAATGGTTCCCTAGGTTGTTCTTAGTAACTTACAGGGTCAGTTTATCATTCCCGATCAATAGTATGTCATCTACATATAATATCAGAAAGACAACAATGCTCCCACAATACTCTTTTAAACATACAGTTCATCCTCGTTATTGATGAAACCAATATCATTGATCACTTCATCAAAATAAAGATTCCAACTTCGAGAAGCCTATTTTAGTCCATAAATGGATCTCTGCAGCTTGTATATTTTAGTGGCTTCACCTGAAGATACAAAACCCTCGGGTTGTGTCATATATACTTCCTCAAGGAGGTTTCCATTTAGGAAAGCTGTTTTGACATCCATCTGCCAGATGTCATAGTTATAATACGCAGTAGTAACAAGAAAAATTCTGATGGACTTAAACATATCAATAGGGAAAAGGTCTCATGATAGTCAACACCATGAGATTGCTTCAAACCCTGAGACACTAATCTCCCTTTGAATGTCTGTACATTCCCATCCACGTCGGTCTTCTTCTTGAAGACCCACTTGCACCCTACGGGTCGTACCCATTTAGGTGGTTCCACCAAGGTCCAAACTTGGTTTGTATACATGGAGTCCATTTCAGATTTCATGGCCTCAAGCCTCTTATCGAAGTCCAGACCACATAGCCTCTTGGTAGGTTGTAGGCTCATCATCATGATCCATAAGCAACACATTACCTATTTGAGATATGGGAAATCCATATCTCTGAGGCTCAAACCTTGGTCTACCAGATCTACAAAGAACTTGTGTTTCTTGAGCAGGCTCTCCAGCTACAACTTGTAGTCCTAGATCAGGTTCCAATTCTGGTTAATTAACGGTTTGTGGTTTTTGAACTTCTTCAACTTCTATCCTGGTAGTCTTTCTACTTAAGAACTTTTTCTCAAGAAAGACACCAGTCCTCGTGACAACACTTTTCCCTTAGACGGTAGGTATAAATTGTACACTAAAGTTTCCTTAGGATACCCCACAAGATAATATTTATCCGACTTGGGTTCTAGTTTGTCAGACATTTGACATGTCACGTATATCTCATAGACATACTAGGATGCTTTCCAATCCATATCTCATATGGTGTCTTTAGAATCGCTTTCGTTGGAGCATATTTTAGTGTAAAAGTAGTAGTTTCTAGAGCAAAACCCTAAAAGGAAACATGCGGATCTGCATGACTTATCATCCACCTTACCATGTCTAACAGAGTACAATTTCATTGCTCAGACACACCATTATGTTGTGACGTTCTTGGTGGAGTGAACTGTGAAACAACACCACACTCTTTCAGATGATCATGAAACTCATGACTTATGTATTCACTACCTCGATTAGATCGGAGTGCTTTAACCATCTTACCTAGCTGGTTCACTATTTCGTTCTTAAACTCTTTGAACTTTTCAAAGGTCTCAGATTTGTACTCCATAAGACACACGTATCTGTATCTACTAAAATCATCAGTAAATGTAACAAAGTAGAAGTACCCACCTCTAGCCGTAGAAGTCATGGGTCCGCATACATTGCTATGTACTATACCCAAGAGATCATTAGCCCTCTCATTGAAACCAGTGAAAGGGACCTTAGTCATCTTGTTTAATAAACATGATTCACATCTCTCAAATAATTCATAATCAAATGAGTCCAGTAGTCCATCTTTATTGATCTTGGATATATGTTTCTCATTTATATGGCCCAAACGACAATGCCAAAGGTACATAGGGTTAGAGTCTTTAGTTTTTAGTCTTTTAGTATTTTCTATATTATAGATGTGATGGTATAAGTTCAAAACATATAAACCATTAAACATTTGGGTTATACCATAACAAACATCACTTATAAAAATTGAATAATAATTGTTCTTAATTATAAATGAAAATCCTTTCATGTCAAGACATAATATGAATATAATGTTTCTAGTTATAGAAAGAACATAATAACAATTATCTAGTTCTATTACAAGCCCACTGGGCAAAGAAATACGATAAACTCCTACTGTGACAACAACAACTCTTGCTCCATTGCCTACACGCAGGTACACCTCTCCTTTACTTAACAATCTTCTGCTTCCTAGTTCCTGCACATTTATACAAATGTGAGAACCACATCCGGTATCCAAGACCCAAGATGAAGGAGCAGAAAGGTTTATCTCTATAACATAAATACTTGAAGCAGAAGTCATACTGCCCTTCATTTTGTACAGACCCTCAATATAAGAAAGGCAGTTCCTCCTCCAATGACCAGCCTTGTCACATTGATGACATTTCCCATTTTTCGCAAAGCCTTTCCTCTTCAGTGCTTTAGACTTGGGCTCAAGAGATGACTTAGGTGCAACCTTCGTCTTCTTGAAGCCCTTGCCCTTGCCCTTGCCTTTACGCACCATCAGTATGGGGATAGCAGGCTTGACCTACTTTATATTGATTTCGACAGTTCTCAACATGCGTAGGAGCTCATAGAGTGTCTTGTCTATTTCATTCATATTGTAGTTCAAGACAAAAAGCTCGTAACTGTCCGACAATGATTGCAGGAACAGGTCTGTAGCTAACTCTTGGCCGAGAGGAAAACGTAGTCTTTCTAGGTTCTCTATATACGCAATCATCTTGAGTATGTGATTCCCTACTAGGTCTCAAGCTCCCATCTTACACTGAAACAACACCTTGGTGACATCAAACCTCTCTTGGCGAGCTTGACCTTGACAATTTTTCTTGAGATGCTCGCAAATTTCATTACAACCCTATTCTCATGTTGCTTTTGAAGCTCAAAGTTCATGGTTGTCAGCTTGAGACATTCGACATCCAAGGAGCCATCTTGATGCTCCTTATAAGCATCTTTATAAGATCAAGATGCATTTCCAACTAGCTCTTTAGGGGATTCCACCTCAAAAACATAGAGCTTACACGCTTGCCTGAGAACAATTTTTAGGTTCCTGTAGCAGTCCAAATAGTTCGTCCCACTCAGTTTCTCCTTCTCAAGGATAGCTCTAAGGGACAGGGTGGAATGAGATCCACTTGCCATGAAAATTCTACAATGATTTAGCAAAGAAAAATTCAGTATTACATTTCAAAATACATTTTTATTTCAATTAGAACTTTAATTAAAATTACTCCCACTATTTTAATCAAACTGATAACCATTGATATCAATTCGGAGAGTTAAGGCAAGCAACTCTCTTAGTGAACAAGATCCATATTTCGCCAACACTATAAGTCAACTTTGGATTTTCTCTCACAATATAGTTATTTAGGTATGCAACGCTTGCCGATTGCATCATCATGCAACTCCTGTATGGTTGGTGAATAACTATTTATTCGCATCCATCATATGGTGCAATCTAACTCTATGCCTCTGGGAAGTCAACCTTTGAGGTCACCCTGTTAAGTTTGACCAAATGTCGATAGTGGGATATCATAATTATCCGCTCGCACCCTTACCAAGATAGATTAATGCACCTTGCTTTGGCAAGCCGACACTTCATCGATGGAGACAGGAAGAGTGTCAACCATCAAAAGGCATCCGAATACTTTATATTACATAAGGAATTTTAAATAATTGATTAACACTTAATCATGGTTAATAATTGAACAATGTGCACATGGACAAAATAAAGCTTACAAAATTCACAATCCAAATGCATCCTAGATGTGCATAATAAAAATCATCAACACTTGATGAATTAGGCAAAATCTGAACATCTAAAACCCTTCTAAATCTCCAGATTTACATGTACTAGACATGAGCAACTCCAACTGCACTTACACAGTTAACAAGCTCATCTATCCATGTGAGATTCAAAATCAAACACACTTGGTTTCACAAACTAATAAGAGGGATGATTACTGTTAAGGAGAAAGAGCAACATACTGGAAGTCCCTGTGATGCACGCTTGACTATCGAGTTTGCCTTATTAAAGGGAGGCTGTGGCCACTAACAACCCATCTATTGATGGAGAGGGGTTAGGTTCTTGGGCTGCAGCCCGGACGATGCCAGTGAGGCCATAGTGATCCTTGTGTAGTCCAGAGTGGGTCGGCCCTAGGTCATCACAGATGATGGGGCAGCTTGATGTGAAGAATGCTTCCCTTTATGTAAAGATCGATAAAGACATCTTTATGGTTCAGCCACCATGAATGTGAGGATAGATAGAATTTACTCTAGGGGGGTGGATAGAGTATAAAAAAAATTGTTTAGATTTATTGCGGAATTAAAATATTGATACTTATATGAAAGAGGGAAAAACACAAAAAGAAACTATCACAGCACAATACAAAAAGAAAACACATGGCAACCAGACGACACAAGAAATTTTATAGTGGTTCCCCAAATCTGGGTACATCCACTCTTCTACCACCCTAGTAGGAATTTACTTAGGTTTTTGATTAGGTGCCCTATTACCACAAGATCTGCTTCAGGTAGATCTAGAAACCCTTCAGGCTTTTGATCAGGTGCCTAAAAACCAATAGATTTTTGATCAGGTGCCCTATCACTAAGGAGTTCACTTTTGAAGGAAGTAATAACCCTGTACAAGAGAGGTTAAAGAAAAATAGATGACAGTCTTCTCTTTCTCAAACACAATGAGAAGACTATGTGGATTTGATGATGCCAAAGCTCCCCCTGAGATATTGAGTAGATTCAGGAAGATGGAAGCTTTGTCCAGGGTGTAGGTCTTCAGATTGATGTTGATTTGAGCTCTCTGTAAATTTTTGAAGCCTGAAGAAAGAAGAAGTCTAGAAAGAATTGTGTGTTGAACAAGTTCTTCTTCTTTCTTGTTTCAGCAAAGCAAGAGACCTTGAGAGCAAAAAGATTGTTTTCTGACTGACTATCTCAATGAGTCTTGTTGTCTCTTTCTTTTTGAGTTCTCTATTTTCATCAGAATGACCAACGACATGAATTTGAATTCCCAAGATAGTACCTAATTTTCTGCAAGAATTTTGGAGCCCAAACGGCTAGAATGGCTGGCAATCATAAATGCACTTCCATAACTATCTTTACAAAATATTCTGTGAATACCATAATTAATGCTTCATGAAATACGGCTATCAGCCTTGAGAATGTCAGCATTAATTATCAGAATATATTTGCCTTAAAATAATTTATCATAACCAAAATAAATACTTCTAAACGATCTGAGAGAACTGATAACTGAAGGCAGCATAAAATCCTAGAGCTTGGTTCAGAGATCGTCGAACTGGGCTAAGAGATCGTCGACCTGAGAATAACTATCGTAGATCTGAGAAAACTGATGAGAAGCACGAGATCGTCGACTTGAGCTCGTAGATCATCGAGCTCAGTTCAGAGTAGAGGACTCTGAGATCGTCGATGGGAGATCGACGATCGTCGAGCTGAGTTCGACCATAGTCAAACTGATATAGATAATCCACAAAATCTTTCTGAATCTAAGTTTGAGTCCACTGTAATGCTGGTTTGCACAATCCTGACCTAAAAGGATCTAACTAAGACTAGACAAGGACCCAGGCTATACATGGGGGTCAAAACACCCTAAGAGTGAACCTAGCACAAATCCAAACAAGGGTTCCAACACACCAGGTTACGTGTCTGAAGATCATCCAGGATACATTTGTAAGCTCCGGAAGGCCCTTTATGGTTTGAAGTAGGCACCACGTGCATGATACTGGAAGATCACAGAATATCTCCTGTTCTGCGGTTACTTTGCCTCTGATTCAAATTCTAGCTCTGAGGGACAGGGTGGAATGAGATCCACTTGCCATGAAAATTCTACAATGATTTAGAAAAGAAAAAAAATCAGTATTGCATTTCAAAATATATTTTTATTTCAATTAGAACTTTAATTAAAATTACTCCCACTATTTTAATCAAACTGATAACCATTAATATCAATTCAGAGAGTTAAGGCGAGCAACTCTCTTAGTGGACAAGATTCATATTTCGCCAACACTATGAGTCAGCTTTGGCTTTTCACTCATAATGTAGTTAGTTAGGTATGCAACCCTTGCCGATTACATCATCATGCAACTCTTGTATGGTTGGTGAATAACTCTTTATTCACATCCATCATATGGTGCAAGCCAACCTTATGCCTCTGGGCACTCAACCTTTGAGGCCACCTAGTTAAATTTGACCCGATGTCGATAGTGGTATATCATAATTATCTGCTCGCACCTTTACCAAGATAGATTAATTCACCTTGCTTTGGGAAGCCCACACTTTATTGATCGAGGCAGGAAGAGTGTCAACCATTAGAAGGCATCTGAATTATTTATATTACATAAGAGATTTTAGATAATTGATCAACACTTAATCATGGTTAACAATTGACCAATGTGCACATTCACAAAATAAATCTTACAACATTCACAATTGAATTGCATCCTAGACGTGCATAATAAAAAACATCAACACTTGATGAATTAGGCAAAATCTGAACATCTAGAACCCTTCTAAATCTCCAGATTTACATGCACTGGACATGATCAACTCCAACTGCACTTACACAGTAGACAAGCTCGTCTCTCCATGTGAGATTCAAAATCAAACACACATGGTTTCACAAACCAACAATAGGGACGATTACTGTTACTGAGAAAGAGCGGTATACTGGGAAGTCCCTGTGATGCGCGCTTGACTATCAAGTTTGCCTTATCAAAGGGAGGCTGTGGCCACCAACAACCTGCCTATTGATGCAGAGGGGTTAGGTTATTGGGTTGCAACCCAGACGATGTCAGTGAGGCCACAATGATCCTTGTGTAGTCCAGAGTGGGTCGGCCCTGGGTCATCACATAGGATGTGGCATCTTGATGTGAAGAAAGCTTTCATTTATGGAGACATCGATAAAGACATCTTCATGGCTCAGCTACCAGGTTACATGCCTAAAGATCATTCAGGATACGTTTGCAAGCTCCGGAAGGCTCTTTATGGTTTGAAGTAGGCACCAACTGCATGGTATAAGAAGATCACAGAATATCTCCAGTTCTGCCATTACTTTGCCTCTAATTCAGATTCTAGCTCTAAGGGACACGTTGGAATGAGATCCACCTGCCATGGAAATTCTACAATGATTTAGCAAAGAAAAATTCAGTACTACATTTCAAAATACAATTTTATTTCAATTAGAACTTTAATTAAAATTACTCCCATTATTTTAATCAAACTGATAACCATTGATATCAATTCATAGAGTTAAGGTGAGCAACTCTCTTAGTGGACAAGATCCGTATTTCGCCAACACTATGAATCAGATTTGGATTTTCTCTCACAATGTACTTATTAAGGTATGCAACGCTTGCCGATTACATCATCATACAACACATGTATGGTTGGTGAATAACTCTTTATTCGCATCCATTATATTGGTGCAAGCCAACCCTATGCCTCTGGGCACTCAACCTTTAAGGTCACCCAGTTAAGTTTGACCCGATGTCGACAGTGGTATATCATAATTATCCGCTCACACCTTTACCAAGATATATTAATTCACCTTGCTTTGGCAAGCCTACACTTCATCGATCGAGGTAGGAAGAGTGTCAACCATTGGAAGACATCTGAATTCTTTATATTGCATAAAGGATTTTAGATAATTAATTAACACTTAATCATGGTTAACAATTGACCAACGTGCACATTCACAAAATAAAGCTTACAACATTCATAATCCAAATGCATCCCAGATGTGCATTATAAAAATCATCGACACTTGATGAATTGGTCTAAATCTTAAAATCTAGAGCCCTTCTAAATCTCTAGATTTACATGCACTTGACATGAGCAACTCCAACTGCACTTACATAGTAGACAAGCTTATCTCTCTATGTGAGATTCAAAATCAAACACACTTAGTTTGATAACCAACAAGAGGGATGGTTACTGTTAAGGAGAAAGAGCGACATACTGGGAAGTCCCCTTGATGAGCTATTCGCTATCGAGTTTGCCTCATCAAAGGGAGGCTGTGGCCACCAACAACCCGCCTATTGATAGAGAAGGGTTGGGTTCTTGGGCTGCAACTCGGACGATGCCAGTGAGGCCATAGTGATCCTTATGTAGTCGAAAGTGTGTCAGCCCTGGGTCATCACAGAGGATGTGGCAGCTTGATGTGGAGAATGCGTTCCTTTATGGAGAGATCGATAAAGACATCTTCATGGTTCATCCACCAGGTTATTTGTCTGAAGATCATCCAGGATACGTCTGCAAGCTTCAGAAGGCCCTTTATGATTTGAAGTAGGCACCACGTGCATGGTACATGAAGATCACAGAATATCTCCAATTCTGTGGTTACTTTGACTCTGATTCAGATTCTAGCTCTGAGGTACAGGGTAGAATGAGATCCACTTGCCATGGAAATTCAACAATGATTTAGCAAAGAAAAATTTAGCACTACATTTCAAAATACATCTTTATTTCAATTCGAACTTTAATTAAAATTACTCCCATTATTTTAATCAAACTGAAAACCATTGATATCAATTCGTAGAGTTAAGGCGAGCAACTCTCTTAGTGGACATGATCTGTATTTCTCCTACACTATGAGTTAGCTTTGGGTTTTCTCTCACAATATAGTTATTTAGGTATGCAACGCTTGCCGATTGCATCATCATGCAACTCCTGTATGGTTGGTGAATAACTCCTTATTCACTTCCATCATATGGTGCAAGCCAACTCTATGCCTCTGTGCACTCACCCTTTGCGGTAACCCAATTAAGTTTGACTGGATGTATACATTGGGATATCATAATTATCTGCTCACACCCTTACCAAGATAGATCAATGTACCTTACTTTGGCAAGCCCATACTTCATCGATCGAGGCAGGAAGAGTGTCAACCATCGGAAGGCATCTGAATACTTTATATTATATAAGAGATTTTAGATAATTGATTAACACTTAATCATGGTTAACAAATGACCAATGTGCACATTCACAAAATAAAACTTACAACATTCACAATCCAAATGCATCCCAGATGTGCATAATAAAAATCATGAACACTTGATGAATTGGGCTAAATCTGAACATCTAGAACCCTTCTAAATCTCCAGATTTACATGCACTGGACATGTGCAACTCTAACTGCACTTACACAATAGACATGCTTGTCTCTCTATATGAGATTCAAAATCAAACACACTTGGTTTCACAAACCAACAAGAGGGACAGTTACTATTATGGAGAAAGAGCAGCATACTAGGAAGTCCCCATGATGCACGCTTGACTATCGGGTTTGCCTCATCAAAGGGAGGTTGTGGACACCAACAACCCACATATTGATGGAGAGGGGTTGGATTCTTGGGCTGCAGCCCAGACGATGCCAGTGAGGCTACAGTGATCCTTATGTAGTCCAGAGTGGGTTGGCCCTGGGTCATCACAGAAAATGTGGCAGCTCGATGTGAAGAATGTTTTTTTTGGAGAGATCGATAAAGACATCTTCATGGTTCAACCACCAAGTTACGTGTCTGAAGATCATCCAAGATACGTCTGCAAACTCCAAAAGGCCCTTTTTGGTTTGAAGCAGGCACCATGTGCATGGTACAGGAAGATCACAGAATATCTCCAGTTCTGCGGTTACTTTGCCTCTGATTCAGATTCTGGCCTGGTGATAAAGAAGAATTGGGAGCTTCATGTCTTGGTGTTGTTGTACGTTGATGTTATGTTCGTCACAGGAAACTCTGAGGAGGAGGTAGCTAAGCATATGACAGAGTTGGCTATTCATTTCGAGATGAAGGATTTGGGTGAGCTCTACCACTTTCATGGACTCGAGGTGGAGAGGAGAAAGAGCGACATACTCATTTCCAAAAGAGGCTATGCAAAATGGATCATTCAACAGTTCGACAGTGGGAGGGGAAGAGTTATTCTACTCCGATGGTTGTTGGTCTCAAGCTTGGACGTGATGATGGGAGGGTTCTTCCAGATCCCTTAGTGTTCTGGGCTCTTGTTGGAAGCCTTTTTTAGTTGACGATTACGAGGCTAAACATTGCTTATGTTGTATGCCGAGTAAGTCGTTATATGGAGGAGACTCGAAAGCCTCATCTTGTAGTGGCCAAGAATATTTTGAAGTACGTGAAGATCACTTCTGATATGGGGCTCCTTTATGGGAGTGACACAGGTTTCAACCTGCACGGATACACAGATGTTGATTATATCGGAGACTCATATGACCAGAAGTCGATGTCTGGCTATGTTTTCACACGTGGATCAACAGGTATACCGTCGTGCGGCAAAAAAGCAAGACTTGATGTCCATCTCTACTATGGTAGCGGAGTGCAAGGCTTCGGCCTTGGAAGCTCGGGAAGCCATTTGGCTCATGAGGCTAGTAGAGGATGTCCACGAAGAAGTGCGGGGTCCGACTCTACTATGTGGTGACAACGAAAGTGGCCTTAAACTGGTTAACAATCCAGTTGTCATGCGTGGACCAAACATATTGAGATCAAACATCACTTCATTCGGGAGGTGATGAAGGGGTCTCTTATTGTTGAGCATGTGCGGAGCGAGTACAATATCACGGATATCTTTACAAAGCCGCTATTGAAGGGGACATTTGAAAGGTTACGAGGACTGCTACGGATGGTTTCCACATCTCTCTTCAAGGGAGAGTGTTGAAAATTTTGAAGTAAAAGTGGCAGCCTGGACGGACTGTCCGCGCAGACTGGGAGGACAGAAGTGGAGGCCTGGGCAGACTGTCTACGCGAACTGGCGGACATGAGTTGCAACTAGCCAGGTCGGTAAGGATTATCATCAGCTTCTTCCTAGGTTATAACCAGGAGGGTAGGATGTTTATCCGTAGGAATGCGCACTCTTCTGGAGCTCGACGAGTCCAACATTTTTGCAGACACTTCTGGAGCTTGCGAGTTTGGTATGTACTTGTGCCCTTGGACATGCTTTGGTGGACCGGTTTGGTGTAACCACAGAGTTTGCTGGTTAGTGCAGACTGGAATTGTTTTCCGCCAAATTGTGCTGAATGGTTCTTGAGTTCGTCGGCTTGGAGTCTATGCTTTGGACTCTTGGTGGTGTGGACTTGGTCTTGATTTGTACCAAGTCTAGTTATTCTTAGTCCGTAGAGCTCATCGGGTAGTGCAGACTGATTTTTTATCCGCTGAGTTAGGCAGCTTGGCTGAGCCTGGTTTGTCCTCTAGCAGCGGGTTCGGAGTGCTCGAACTGCCTGTCTATTTTACTGTTCATCTTAGCGGGATTGTGCCAGTCTCGGGGAATGATGTGCGGACGGGAGCAGTGTCCGCAAGATGTTACGGACTGATGGCAGTATCCACAGTACCTGCGAGTATAACAGACATCCAAGTTCTGGCCTTTGACGGACTGGCATATTTGGCCTTGTTGGAGCGACAAAGCAAGTTGGCTTTGTGTCCACGCTGTGCGTACACGTCTTGTGCTAGCTACGAGATGGGTGGTGTTCCTATAGGTTCAGGCGGTGACTATACTCCTCTCCGCGCATATAAATAGGACCCCCTATCACATTATAACTACAACTGAAAGAATAGAAAGTAAGCTCGGTACTTGGTTTTGACTTGCATCAGAGATTAGTGCGGACTCTGCGGTTATAATTGGAGGTTAGCAGCAAGTCGCGACTTGTGATTATGCTGTCTTCTCATAAGCAATCTTTCCAAATTTAATAAGGTTGTCCGCTTCCCGTGATCTATCTGTTCAGTTCGGCAGCAGCTATTCATGGCTTTCTGATGGCTAGGTGACCTCGCGGTTAGACAGCTTATATATTGCAGACAGTGTTCTTCAACATTTGGAATAATGGGGCGTCCGTGCGGTTAGGTTGTGGTTTGATGACTTAGTGGCTTCAGCGGACTCCTTAGTTCAGTTCGGTAGAGACGGCGATTACAATTTCTAACAGCGCGACTAGTTTTTTGCCTTATTGTTTTTTGGTTCCGCCGGGTACATTGACGAATCATGTCTCACCATGCATGCCTCACACTATAAAGAAGATTGATAGTACAAAATTTCCTTGCTCTTCTATTTGCATGTGGTTTACTTGGCTTGGTTTGGTTGAGTGTTCCTGTGACATAGTTTCCTGTTTTCCGCATTTCTCAAAATTTTACACATACAATTGGATTTTTGAGTGTTATGGCATTAACACATAAGATTCATATTGTTGGGTATAATGGACACAATGTACTTGATTTGAATAAGCCCTTTCAATTCAATGATATACACAAGTATTTATTTGATGTATGTTTCAGTTCATGCATGCAGGTTGCCTATATCATATTGATTGGACAGGTGGTCCAAGTTATTTTGACAGGTAGATTCAAAGAAACTGACTGGAAAGGCAGAAAATTGCTTAAATCCAAAAGCGTCGAGTGAAGCAAGTTCACTCAACGCCATGCAGCTAAAATTGTTGAGTAAAGTCAAGACAATTAGTGCAGAGAAACGACTAAGTACAAAAGTATCAAAACATTTCAACTATGTCGACACCTTTGCATGAGCAGTGTCGAGACAAGCCAATTTTCTCGACATCTTTAAGACTAAGTCAGCAGTGTCGAGACAAGTAAGTTATCTGGACACCTTGAAGATTCAAGATAGCTGTGTCGAGGCAAGTTAGTTATCTCGACACCTTGAAGATCAAGTCAGTTTTGTCGAGACAAGTCAGTGATCAAGTCAGCTTTGTCGAGATAAGTCAGTTCTCTCGACACCTTGAAGTTTCAAGATAGCAGTGTCGATACAAGTTAGTTATCTCGATACCTTGAAGTTTAAGTTAGCAGTGTCGAGACAAGTCAGTTATCTCGACACTTTGAAGATCAAGAAAACAGTGTCGAGACAAGTCAAATATCTCGACACTTTAAAGCTTAAGACAGTAGTGTCGAGACAATACAACTGTCTCAACACAATACAGACTGAAGTGTCGAGACAATTCAACTGTCTCGATACAGTGAAGATTTGAAGGCAAATTTAAAGATATCAACACAGATGACTGTTGTGTCGAGACAAGTTAACTGTCTCGGCACCTTCAAGTTCAGACAGGAAATTCTACTAGGTAAAATAGTGTCGAGACACTTTGAACTTCTCGACACTTTTGATCCCGAAGTTGAACAGAGTCAACACTTAAGTGTCAAGACAAGTCAGAAATGTCATATCAGCTAAAGTAATGTGATATCTCATGAAAAGCTGTTTGAAGGAGAATTTATAGCATGATGGCGTAATGATGACGTAATCAATCAGAAGCCAACAACCCGTGACGGCTATAAATAGAGGGGTTGTCTACACAGAATTAAAAAAAAGAATCAGAATCATCACTTAATCAATCATTTTACTCTAAGTTAGAGGGCGACAACACAAAAAGAGGGAAGACGAAGGTCTCAAATACTTTGGATGTGCCTGCTTCTTCCCAAGCTAATGGAGGACGACACTTCCGACTATACAGAGCTCCATACGGTGCCATACCGATGCTCGCTTGGTAGCTGTAGTTCTACGCAAACTCCACCATATAGAGATGCTCGTCCCATCTCTTGCCAAAGTCCAGGACGCACATTCGGAGCATATTCTCCATTGTCTTGTTGGTCCTCTCAGTGTGGTCATCTGTTTGGTGATGAAAGGCTGTACTGAACGTCAACTTTGTGCCCACAACTGATGGAGTAACCGCCAATCAGTCAGTGTGAACCGTTCATCACGATCACTTACGATGCTCTGAGAAACACCGTGTAGCCGTACAATCTGTTCAACACAAAGCTTTGCCAACTTTCCAAAGAATCGTCCCACTTGTTCGGAAGGAAGTATGCCTCTTTCGTCAACCAATCTACAATCACCCAGATGGAATCATTCCCATGTTGAGATCTCGGAAATCCGTGAACGAAATCCATTGAAATATCATCGAACTTCCATTCCGAAACCGACAATGACTTCAAGAAATCGCCAGGATTCTGGCATTCCGCCTTCACCAAAGCACAAGCTTGGTAGTTGGCCATATAATGAGCCACATCTTTCATTATTCCTGGCCACCAGAACAGCTTCTTCATGTCCCTGGGCCATAGACATGGGCGTGTCTGAAGGCGTGTCAGGTGACATGGTCCGTGACACGGGCGTGTCACATGGGAATGTACTGGTCTGGATAAGTCGGTTGTGTACCGCTTAAGGTACACGGCCTGTGACACGGGCGTGTCACAGGATGTATCAGGCAAAAAATAGCCTTTTGTGGCAAAATTGTGGCCATGCATTTTCTCAGCTGGGATCCAATGGCTGAGAGCCCTCCCTGCTTCCTTAAGGCCGAGACTTGAGAAGGAAATCCTCATTTGTTTTGGCCTCCATCTTTCTACAAACCTAGAGAGAGAAAGAGAGGAAGAAGGAGGAGGAAGAAGAGGAGTCGGCCACCGGTGGAGCTGCGGAGTTTCGGTTCACAATCCGATGCTAGCGTTGTGGAGGAAAAGCCGTTGCGGTCCTTTCCAGCCGACTAGGAATCCATGGCTCCGAAGCGATCTTCAAGGGTAACAACCTTTCTTCCTAGCCATGCGAAGGCTTCTTTTTTGGCATGTGTATATGATTCCCCCACTAGAGGGTGGCTAATTATGGGAGTCTCTTGGGTTGATTCATGGAATCCCCACTCATTTGACATATAGATCCGGAAATAGATCACGAAATAGGCATGCTGTGTGAAGCCCATCTGGACAGGTTGGTCTGAATTTATGATGTTGCATATACGCACCGGAGAAGACTCCGTGATGAAACGTGTAGTTTAGGAGTCGACGGGTTAAACCTGTGAACGGCAGTATCAGGAAGTACTGGAGTGGTAGTCCAGGAAAATACCCATATAATGCTTGTGATGTTGGGTTGTACCTGTGAAGGGTAGTAGCAGGAAGTACTGGATTGGAAGTCCAGGAAATACCCTTGTAATGTTTGATGTTCATGGGTTGTACCTGTGAAGGATAATAGAAGGAAGTACTGGCGTGATAAGACAGAAAAATACCCATGATGCTTGTGCTGCTTGCTAGGTTGTGCCTGTGAAGGGTAGTAGCAGGAAGTACTGGTAGGAAAGCCCAGAAAAATACCCGCAAATGGCTACAGCTAGGGATGGAATATGAGTTCTATCGCTACCGTTGAGTGTGACACCTAGCTAACCTGTGATTGTGAAGCTTGTCCTGCGAGGACATTATGACTATTTACTAAAAGGACAAGGGGATGCCGACCAGCGTTAGTCTAGTTATAGAACTAACAGTTTGAGCAATGGGAAAAGGCTGAACTGTATCTGCGTTATGGTTGTTTGCTATGGGTGTCTGGATAAATTGGCATTTAGCAGAAACACATAGCGAGAGTCTTAGGCATGCGCGTCACGACACCATGGGAGGCTACGAGCCTATCCCGGGTCATTAAGACTAAAATCTCCGGCTGCACGCCATGGAGTAAATGCCCAATGTGTTACCGTTGGGTTACGACCCTGATACGATGGTGGGCAACGGGTTCGCCCGTACACCAAGAATGTGCCCTAAGTGTACGGATCGCCGGGCCGCGTGACTGACGATTGTGATGGAATGTATGTGCGTGAGAGCACAATGTATGAATATATATATCTACCTGTGAAATGCCATGCCTGCAGGGAAGGAATACCACTGCCCCGGGAAAGGGGTAGAGTTGTTATAAAATTGGTCAGCTGAATGCTGACCGTTGCCTTGTTTGCCACCGTTGGGTGGAATGTCCTTGCACAGGTGCTGAAGAATCAAGCGGTACACATAAAGAATGAAGTCCCTGCTGCTGCTGTTGTGGTTATCTGCCACGGGTGTCTGGATAAATTGGCATTTGGTAGAAACGCATAGTGAGAGTCATAGGCCTGCGCGCCACGACACCATGGGGGCTACGAGCCAATCCCCGCTCATTAAGACTAAAGTCTCTGGCTGCACGCCATGGATTAAAATGCTCAATGTTGCCGTTGGGTTCCAGCCTTGATACAGTGGTGGGCAACTGGTACGCCGGTATACCAAGAATATGCCCTGAGTGCACGGACCGTTGGGCCATGTGGCTGAAGGTTGTGAAGGAATGTTTGTGCGTGAGTGCACAATGTATGAATAGATATATGTGCCTGTTAAATGCTATGCCTGCAGGGAAGAAATACCACTGCCCCGGGAAAGGGGTAGGGCCGTTATAAAATGGGTCAGCTCAATGCTGCCCATTGCCTTGTTTGCCACCGTTGGGTGGAATGTCCTTACACAGGTGCTGGAGAACCAAGCAGGACACATAAATGCTGAAGCCCTACTGCTGCTGTTGCTGCTGCTACCGCTAGCCCTTGAGGGCTTAAAATGTTGTGTTTTGTTTATATGTGGCTGGCCTGCGCGCCAATGTTTAAAGCCACTGTTGTAAAGGACTTGTAAGGCCATAAGGCCAACTGACTTTGTATTTGGTGACCATTCCTATTACATATAAATGTGGATCTTTATATGGTGGACATTCATCTTTGGAGTTCAGTGTCGTGTTATAGGCTTCCGCTAGAATGTTTTGTGTTAGGATGCGCAACTCTGGTATCACTCTGTCACTTCACCGTCTGTTTTGTGGTATATGCTGTGGGGCCCCAGCCGGACCTTCTAGTATATACTATATGAACGGATGGAGTCGTTACATTTTTGGTATCAACTGTCTCGGTCGAATTCTTTTGTGGGGTTGCGAGCACGTGTCAGTGCAAACCGCATTAACACAAATGAACTCTTGAATGTCCACTTAGGAATGCATGCAAAGACACATGTTTGGGGAACCTATGCATTCCTGGTATTGCTTTTGGCAATATGTTTGTTGCTTACTTGTGTATTTTACGATTGTAGGCGACTAGTGCGACTGCTTGGCAGCAGGAACCCCACCATTCGATGGGAAGCATGACATCAACTGTGGTACCAACATCTCCTCCATCGATAGAGACGACTCGACTGATTGCTGATGTCGTTTTGGTAATGCTCAAGGCTTACCACGAGGGACAGGTTCAACCCGCTGACCAGGTCATGCATTCCATGCCGGTCAGTGAATGTGAGCAGACGGCCAGGGGAAAGGCTTCAGCTTTGTCGTTGAACATGTGCTTGAGCCAAGTACAGGATACGGTTGAGGACTATTTGCACGCATTTGTTATAATGAGACAACAACCAGAGTTTGTGTTTGAAATCGAGGAGATGAAGATCAATCGGTTTTACGATGGGCTACGTCAGGAACTCCATTTCTTGTTGATGGGTCCGAAGTTATTGGGATTCCAACCATTGGTGGAGTCAGCTAGATTATTGGAGAGGGACTTGATAAGAGCCCAGCAAATGCCTGCGAGAGCCCAACAAATGTCTGCGGTTAGGGAAGTGAGAGTTTCAAGGGTTGGAAAGACTGCTCACCGCAAGAGGCAGAGATGAGAGACTCGTACTTGTTATACTTGTGGCAAGTCAGGACATATTGCTCAAAACTGTTGGGGTGGTGCTCAGCAGCCAAAGAGGCAATACAAGTGTTACTTGTATGGTGAAGCATGACATAAAGCCCGAGATTGTCGAGGTGGATCTTAAAGGGAAATAAAGAAGAAGGAAATGTCGACTTGATGTACAGAAATAACTATGTTATTCATGTACTTGTGGACGATGCATGTGTTGTATGTATAATAATCAGTGTTGCAATGTAGTTTCCACTGCTACGTTTGTGTTATATGCGGACAATACATGTATGTGTGCAATAAATGTGTTTGTACGGTATTCGTGAATACGAATAGAAAGGTGATTTTATATTACATGGGGACAATTTCGCCCATCATTATCAGGAGTGGTTGACAAATGGTTGAGCAGAATATAGGAGCGTCTTATGTTGAAACGGGAACAACAGTGGTGAGTCCTCTGCATCCCAGGCGCAATCCTAAGTCTTTACTCCTAGCCATTAAGAATAGTGAAGTTGTCTCAAGTGAGCGATAACATCGTTGATTACTTTACTGATTGCATACTGTGTATGTAGCTTGTGTGTGTGATGTGTGCGCCACAGACTTTGCTATGATCCAAAACACACTGGTGAGAGCACTTTTTGATAGTGGACGGGTGTTCTTACCGAACGAATGTTTTGCAGTTGGCGGATAGAGTTTGCAATGTTGCAGTGCAAATTGGAAGTCGGGAATTGTGTTTGGACGCATCTGCACTGCCGATATGGGAGCTTGCAGATGTGTTGTGTTTCCTAAGGATCTACCTAGGCTACCACCCCAGCGAGAGATCGACTTCTATACGATATTGGTCCCAGGTACGAAACTTGTGGCCCCTCGCTGTATCGTGTCACACCAAAGGAATGGTTGAGTTGAAAATCCAATTGTAAGGGTTGCTGGAGCAGGGATGTACGCGCCCAAGTATGTCACCTCGGAGCGCACTTATTCTTCTTGTGAAAAAGGAAGGATGATGATTTGCGATTATGGATTGATTATCGTGAATTGACTAAGCTGATAGAATATATTAAGTAGCCGGTTCCACGAGGAGATGAATTGTTCGATCAGCTGGTGGGATCAACCGTCTACTCCAAGTTGGCTTGGACATCTAAGTAGCATTCAGGAAGACGACATTCCCAAGACCGCATTTGGCACACATTACGGGCATTATGAGTTTACGGTAATGTCGTTTGGGCCGTGCAATGCGCCATCGATGTTTATGGACCTGATGCACCAAACATTTCGAGAGATTGGAAGTCTAGGAAGTACCCTTGTAATGCTTGATGTTCATGGGTTGTACCTATGAATTGTAGTAGCAGGAAGTACTGGTGTGATAAGCCAGGAAAATATCCTTGATGCTTGTGCTGATTGCTGGGTTGTGTCTATGAAGGGTAGTAGCAGGAAGTGTTGGGTACATTGGAAAATGTGTACCAGATTTGAAGAAGCCTCACCCTACTCAATGATATGCATCAAGGTGTATTTGATGTTGTTTTGTGTTTATATGTGCAGGTTAAGAAAATGCAAGAATGCAGGAAAAAGTTTCTAAGTCCATGTGTCGACACCTGGAGAAGCTGTGTCGACACTTATGAAGGCTTGTGTCGACACTGGATAAAAGCTGTGTCGATACTTGGAGTTAATTGTGTCGACACTTGGAAAGGCTGTGTCGACACCAGAAGAAACTGTGTCGACATGCAGAGGCAGTGTCGACACACAGTGAAGCATTGTCGATATCAACTGTGTCGACACCAAGAGGCAGTGTCGACACACATGAATACTTAGTCGACATCAATTGTGTCGACACCAAGAGGCAGTGTCGACACACTGAAGACTTTGTCGATATCAACTGTGTCGGCACACAGGACTTGTGTCGACACACAGCAAAGTTTCAACAAAGTTAAAGAAAAGATGGCTTGTGTCGACACACAGAATCAGTGTCGACACATTCTAAATAAGCAGTGTCGAGAAGCTGTTACAACAACAAAGGAGCTGTGTCGACACCACCAAGGCTTGTGTCGACACTTAGTCCACTTGTGTCGACACTTAGTCTACTTGGGCCGACACATGATGAAGTTCAGTCTCGACACTTTCAGACAGAGACAGTGATTTCAAGAAGTGACTGGATGACTTGACAGCTGCCATTTCTAACCGGTCTACTACAACTGTCAAAGCTGTCAGAAGTTTGTTAGAAACCGGATCAGCCGGTTACCATAGAGGAAGACTATATAAAGGCTTTCTCCTTCAATAGATTGAAGAATTGACAACAACTGATAGAAGTAATAATACAGAAGATTTTCGTCAGAAGATCTAAGAAGAAGTTGGAGAGAGAGAGCTCCATCTATTGAAGTGCAGTTGTTGAAACAGGCTGCCAAGAAAGATTCAGATTGAGATCTGAATCCCAAGTCAGAAGCTGATTGAAGATCAACTTCTCAGGAGTTCAACCCTACTGAGTTAAGATTCAAGAAGCTTTGAAGAAAGCTAAGAGAGGTTGTTGTCTGCCATCAGATTCTTCCAAGAACTGATCAAGAAGCCATCCATCCATTCTCTCTCTAGCAGGGTGGTGGTAAAATACTTTGGTAAATAAATTTTCTGTAGGATCTTCATAAGATCTGAGTTGTAAGCCTGTGTTTATAAAGGCTGAGTGTAGGAGAATATTTTCTCTGAGTTGTATGCCTTGTTGAAGGCTGAGGTAGGGTTGTGAGCCTGAGTTGTAAGAGATTGTGATCTCTGAGTTGTAGGTCTTGTTGAAGGCTGAGGTAGGGCAGATTGCCTGAGCTATAGGAGTGTGGACTCACTCTGAGTTATAGGAGCCCTGTTGGGGTTCTGAGCTACTGTAAGATCTGAGGATCTGAGGTGAAGAGAAGACGTTAGGCCGAATCTAGTACATTGCTCGATAGGCGAAGGGGGAAAGTGGATGTACCCAGACCTTGGGGAACCACTATAAAATCTATGTGCAATCTGTGTTGTTGTGATTCTGTGAATCTATGTTGTGTTAGCTGTAAAATTAATTGTTGATGAGTAATTAACTGTATAGATTTTCTGCCATAAGAAGAAAAAGGAATTACACCTATTCAACTCCCCTCTAGGTGGTTTGGAACTAATTCTTTCAAGTGGTATCAGAGGGAGGTTCCTCAAAGAAGGACTTAACAGTCTGAGTTAGATACATAAGGCAGATTCAAGACCAAGAAAATGAGTTCAGGAGAAAATCATAATGAACTAGGTTCAATGAAATTACCCATATGCAGAAAGGAGATATTTGGAATATGGAAAGAAAGGATCAGGCTGTTTATGGAGGCTTCTAGTCCAAGGATGTACATTACAGTAAAGGAAGGTTCTTATATTCCAATGAAGTTGTCAGTTCTAGATGCAAACCAAAGAATTCCCAAGTATTTTTCAGAGATGACCAAGGATGAGATCATCTTGGCAACTATGGATAAAAGAGCCCAGAATATCATAGTAAGTGCCATTGATGATGCAACTTTCCAGAATATAATACACTGTAAGACCTCCAAGGAAATGTGGGATACTTTGATGGTCTACCTGGAGGGTTCTGATGAAGTCAGACAAGATAGAAAGTCTATGCTGAACCAGGAATATGAGAGTTTCAGACAAGGAAAGTCTGACAATATAACTGAGTGTTATAAAAAGTTCTATAAAATAGTAAATGAGCTGATGTCTTATGGAAGAATCTTCAGTACATATGAACTGAATGATAAATTCCTAAGATCCTTGACAAAGGTTTGAGACACTAAGATTTGTGCCATTAGGGAAGTGGCCAAACTTGCAGATATCTCTCCACCAACTTTGTTTGGAAAATTGCTGTCATATGAGATGCAGCTGATGGCTAGGAAAGAGGAAGAGAAAAGTGCAAAAGGGGAGCATAGAGAAAAGTCTGTGGCCTTCAAGGTTGAAGCCACTAGGAAAAATAGGAGGATGTCTCCATCACCTCCTAAGATAGTTGCTGAAATTGCTTCAGATAATTCAGACAACCAAAGTTCAGACAGCAGTGACTCAGATGAAGACTTTGCTGCCTTCAGAAGACAGTTTCAGAGATTCCTGAAGAAGAAGTGGAAGTCTAAGCCTTCCACATCTCAGCCTAAGGATAATTATTATCAAAAGAGGAAGTCATCCAGGAAGGACAAGAGCAGGTCTAAGCCAAACAAATCTACAACATCAAAGATAGTTTGCTACTGCTGTAATAGGCCTGGACATGTTGTGGCTGTGTGTCCAGACAAAAGAAAAGAGTCAGCTGATAAAAAGAAGATTCAACACCAGAGCAAGAAGGAGAAATCCTTTGTTACTAAGAAGGAGAAATCCTTTGTTGCTAAGAAGGAGAAGAGATTGACAAACCAATCATCTTCAGAGCCAGAATCTGAAGCTGAGGCATACATTGGTCTATATGCAGCAGATGAAGAAGATGAGTTTCTGCAAGTGCTGAACTCTATCTATGAACAAGAAGAACATCAGTGCAAGGGACTTATGGCTGTGTCAGAAGAAGACAAGTTCCAGGATCAGCCTGGTCCTAGTAAGGTACAATGTTTTTCTAGAAATTCAGATTGTAGTACTGGGTCAGAGTCAGCAACTTCTACAGTAAGTGATGTGGATGGGTCTGAGTCTGGAGGTGATATTCATCAGCTGATAGATGAATATGGGGACTTATTGCAGGCACTAAAGAAAAGCAAAAACCTGGCCAAAACTCTGGCTAAGGAAATTGCAGATCTTAAGATGGCTGCATCTGATTCAGAGAAGATGCTGGATCAAAAGATGAATGAGATTGCCAAATTGAAAAACATAACTGTTATTCAAATGGGCACAATCACATTCAAGAATGCTCAGATTAAAAATCTGGAGATTAGACTTCAGAAAGAAAATGAGATTGTGGCTAGTTTTTCTAAGCCAAAATCTGTATTACCCTTAATAGATAACTTTGTATCACAAAAGTGTAAGGCAGGGATAGGCTTTAAGAGAACAACACGGGCTGCTAAGTCCAATAAAAAAGGCAAAGCCCCAACACAGAACACGAGACCTGCTGTAAACAATTCAGCAAAGGCTGTACCTAAACAAAGGTATAACAAGTTTGAGTGCTGGTGCTGTGGCAAGGTAGGCCACTTTGCCTTAGACTGTTGGCACAATATCAGTGTCAAGGAGAGTAGCAGTCTGCCTGTTAGAAAAGCTGCAGGCAGATTTGTTAAATTTCAGGCTAACATGAACCAAGGACGCAAAACTCATTTGGGTTCTAAGGTTAGGCAATCTTTGGTGCAGGTGAGTCCAAGTTGCCATGCCCCTATATGGTAATTTGACAGCAGATGTTCCAGACATATGACTGGAACAATATGGTTGCTGAATGACTACTCACCTATCATGAATGGGCCTAAAGTAACCTTTGGTGGTTCTGAAAAAGGAATCATCAAAGGATTTGATAACATTTCTAATAACCATATTACTATCTCTCAATTGGCTTATGTGAAGGGTTTGAAACACAAGCTTATAAGCATAAGTCAGCTGAGTGATTTAGGATATGACATTTCATTTATTAAGAATGGATGTCATATCAAAAGGTCAAGTGATCAAAAGGTCATATTGACAGGATATAGAAAAAGAAATGTGTACTGTCTTAACTTTGAGTGTGAGAACAATGTTTCTCCTATTTGTCTTGTAGTTGATGAGAGAGCATCTCATTGTGTTAAATGGAACAAGAGGCTGGCCCATCTTAACTACAAGACTATTGGCCAACTCTTTAGCAAAGAGTTAGTGAGGAATGGTCCTCAAATTAAGTGTATAAAGGAGGGGATATGCTCAGCTTGTCAAAAAGGCAAGCAGACCAAATCCTCCTTTCATAGCCTTGAAAGCAAGGATTCAATGAGGTCTCTATACCTCTTGCATATGGATTTATTTTGTCCTAAGACAGTTCATAGTCTAGGTAGGAAGGTATACACTTTTGTGGTGGTAGATGACTATTCTAGATATTCATGGGTGTTCTTTCTGAGACAAAAATCTGAAACCCCAAGTGTTTTATATAGTTTTGTCAAATAAATTCAGAATGAGCTGACAGTACAGTAGTCAAAATCAGAAGTGACCATGACACTGAATTTCAATCTGAGAGTATGACAAGACTGTGTGAAGAATTTGGGATTTTTCAAGAATTCTCCTCACCTAGAACACCACAACAAAATGGTATTGCTGAAAGGAAGAATAGAACACTGATTGAGGCTGGTAGAACTCTATTGTGTGACACTTCTCTCCCAGAATATTTCTGAGCTGAGGCAGTGAACACTGCATGTCATGTGATCAATAGGGCTTCTATTACCAAAAGCCACAAAAAGACTCCCTATGAGATTATGAAGGACAGAAAACCAAACTTATCCTATTTTAGGATCTTTTGTTGCAAGTGTTAGGTCCTTAATAATAGTAAGTCTTATCTAACTAAGTTTGCTTCCAAATCCCAAGATGGGATATTTGTTGGGTACATCAACAATAATAAGGCATATAAGGTCTACAATTTGATTACTCAAGTTGTAGAAGAGTCTGTACATGTTGTCTTTGATGAAACAAGACTGATTAACTGTGAGTTGCCAAGTAATGCTTGCAGTTCTACAGGTATAAATGAGAGAATGGACAAGCTTACCATTACAAAAGATTCAACTGCAAATCAGGAAGTGGAAAATTGTGGCTGCTGTCCAGGGGGAGTACAAGACTCTCCAAATGCTGATGAAAACCAAGAGGTGCAGCATAATGAAGAGACTGGAGGTGTTCAACAATAAGATAGACTACCACCAGCTATTAGACACTTAAAAGATCATCCAGCAAATCAGATAATTGGTGATCCAAGACAAGGAGTACAAACAAGGAGCTGGAATCTGAATACAGTTCTTTGCTCTAGCTTCTTATCTCAAGTGGAACCCAAGAAATTTGAAGAAGTTGTTCTGGACCCATATTAGATTGATGTCATGCAAGAGGAGCTGAATCAGTTCAGAAGGTGCAAGGTCTGGAAATTAGTTCCTAAACTAAAAGACCACAACATCATTGGAACAAAGTGGATCTTTACGAACAAACTGGATGAGAATGGGATAATTGTGAAGAACAAAGTAAGACTTGTTGCAAAAGGATACAGGCAGGAAGAGGGTATTGACTTTGATCAAACCTTTGCCCCAGTAGCAAGACTGGATGTAATTAGGATATTCCTTGCTTATGCAGCATATCAAGGCTTTAAGGTATTCCAAATGGATGTAAAATCAGCATTACTAAATGGAAATCTAAAAGAAGAAGTCTTTGTAGAGCAGCCCTCAGGTTTTGTTGATCCTCTCAAACCTGATTATGTTTATAGACTTAGGAAAGCATTATATGGGTTAAAGCAAGCCCCAAGGGCCTGGTATGAAACCCTGTCTACTTTCCTCATTGAGAACAAATTCTCAAGGGGGAAAACAGATAAGACTCTATTTCTTAGGGAATCCAAAGGAAAGATAATCCTAGTCCAAATATATGTTGATGACATAATATTTGGTTCTACTGAAAGTAACCTTTGTAGAAAGTTTGCAAAACTTATGCAAGGGAAATTTGAAATGAGCAGTATGAGAGAACTTAAGTTCTTCTTGGGTCTCCAAGTAAGACATACTGAAGATGGCTTGTTCATATCCCAGTCTAAGTTCACCCAGGAGTTAATTAAGAAGTATGGTATGGAATCATCCACTACCATGAGAACTCCAATGGGGACAAGTGTGTCTCTAAGCAAAGATGATGTAGGGAAACCTATAGATGAAACTTTGTATAGAGGGATAGTTTGCTCCCTCCTATATCTGACTGCTAGTATACCAGATATCATGTATGCTACATGTGTCTGTGCTAGGTACCAATCATGCCCTAAAGAATCTCATCTTACTGCAGTCAAAAGGATTTTGAGATATCTTAAGGGCACACCTAATCTAGGCCTTTGGTACCCTAAGAATGGAGATTTTCTACTGACAGGCTATTCAGATGCAGACTTTGTATGTTGCAAAGAAGATAGAAAAAGTACTACATGCACCTGTCAATTTCTAGGAGGAAGATTGGTGTCTTGGAGCAGTAAGAAGCAGAATAGTGTTGCAATTTCCATAGCTGTGTCTGAATATGTGGCAGCAGGAAGTTGCTGTGCACAGCTGTTGTGGATTCAACACCAACTAGAAGACTATGATATTCAGGTAAGTAGAACACCATTGCTTTGTGATTCTACAAGTGCTATTTCTATTGCTAATAATCCTATTTCACATAGTAGGACTAAGCATATAGAAATTAGATACCATTTTCTTAGAGAACATGTAGAGAAAGAGGACATCTCACTAGAATTTGTCAAAACAGATTATCAAATTGCAGATACGTTTACTAAGCCTCTAGATGAAACTAAATTCAATAAGTTTAAAATTAAATTAGGAATGTTGAACATAGATTAGTTTAACAAAATTGGCTAAGTAAAACTGTGTCGACATATCCAGCTAAATGGTGTCGACACAGAGTAGAGTTGTCGACACTTCAGGAAAGTGTTGTCGACACTTCTAGAGAAGTGGTGTCGACACTTCAGGAAGTTGTGTTAACACATCCAGGAGTTGTGTCGACACAGGGAATAAGTGTCGACACATAAGTTCTGTCGACTATATTGGTGTCGACACATGCAGATGTCTGTGTTGACACTCAAACACTGTGTCATCAGTTAAGAATATTTGTGTCGACACATCATATTTGGTGTCGACACATAGAAGTCAACACCATTGTCGAGACTTAAGTAGTCAGTGTCGACACTTTTCAACATTGTCGACACATTCAGTGATTGTTGACGCGCCTTTTGACCTTCTTTGTTCAAAAAAGGTATAAATAGGTCAACACCAAACCCTGTCGACACGCTCTCCAGATTCTTGAGACCAGAATCTAGTGTCGACAAATTCTCTTCCCTCACACTAGATTTCTCTCAACTACCATGGCACCAAAGATCGAGGATAATGTCAATGAAGGATACGAACTGGTTCTGAACGCATTTGATGGAGCGGATTCAGAAATTACAGGAGTAATAACCCTAATAGCTGAAAACGGTCTGGAATTCTTAGTTTCTGAACCAACTAAGATTTGGAAGAAAGAAACACTATAATTCTTTGGTGCTGCTACCCTAGATAAAACTGGACTCAAAATTAGATCCACAGTCCATGGAGTAAAGGTGAAAATCACCCAGAAGAGTTTAAGGAAAGTTCTTCACCTGCCAAGAACAGAAGAAGAAGATGTACCCGCATCTAAGCTAAGGGAAGCACTTCAATGGTGTGGACTGAATTCCACCATGAAGATTGGCTCAGCTTTGAACAGGAAAGGCATGAATATGCAAGGGAAGTTCTTGTCTGAAGTTGTAGGAAAAGTGATTCTATATAAGCTAGGGGCATGATAGGATTTATGCATATATGTTCACCCTTATGACCAGAATCATCTATAGACTAAAAACTGACTGGTCAGTGGTCATTTTTGAAAAGATTAAGGAAAGTATAAAGAAGCCAAATCTGGGAAGAATTGTGAGCTTGTATTTCGCTGGAACAATACCTGAAGTGATGGAACAGTCAGCTGGGACTATGAAAAATCACATGAGAAGGATGGACATCAGGATCATCTCCAGGTGGGAGATGGTATTAACTAAGGACATGACTACTCCAGAGAAGGAAGCTTCATCACAGAGGAAGCAGAAGAAAGCCAAAATGGCTCCTGAACCTTCTAGTAGTTCAGAGGAGCAAGCAGCTTCCAGTTCTAATGAGGAAGAGGCTGAAAATGCCGGAAAGTCACCAATAGTAAAAGTAAGAAATAAAGATGCACAGAGGCAGGGGGAGCAACCATCTGCTAGCCCCTTCCACCTGGATCCACTCCAGGGGGAGCCTCACCATGAGGAAGTGCCAACACACTTGGACAGTGAAATGGCTACACAAACAATCCTTGAGGTAATTCAAGAGGTGAATCAATCAATTCTTAATGATAAGGATGAAACTCTAACTGAATCTTTGATTGATGTTGATCAGCCAACTCAAATAAACAGTCAAGCCCAAGATGTTATCATGGAGGATACATCAGCTGCTATTAATGCTCCAGAATTAAGTATACCTCAAGTACCTACCCAACAAGAATTTACCCTTGAAGAGTTGTTCAATGATATAGAGCAAACTGAATTTGAGGGGGAGAAAGAAAATTTTGAAGGGGAGCCAGTTAACCTTGAGGGGGAGCAAGCAGAATCTCAGGAGAAGAAAGTAAGTTCTGTGAGGGAGGAGCAAGGGACTCAGGGGGAACAACCTAGGACTGACTAGGAATTGCCTCCTACTCCTAAGGAAAGAGTTCATATAGACAGTTCCTCAGCCTCTAAAGATGAAGCAGCAGTACTAGCCAAGAAAAAAAGCCCATGGTATTCAAAAGAAGGAGCCAGAGCTATAAGAGGGCTTTACAAACTGCTCCACAACCTGCCCCTGTAACTGATTATAGTTCTTTATTGATATCTTCACATGTAAAGTTGGATGAACAAAGGATTGCCATGGAGAAATATATGGATGAAACTCACAAAGATCTACAACTCTCCTTGGCTCAGGATATTAAATCTATAAGATTTGAAGTTAATCTGAATAAGAAGGAAATGACTGATTGTATCCACAAGGGTGGAAATGCTGTGGTCTTCCTAGCAAAACATCAAGAAAAGATCAAGAATCAAGTTGATGATATGGCTGTGAAACAAGGCTATGTCCTAGAGAATCAGATTAGAATGAATGATAATCTGACTCAATCACATAATGTGATTGTTACTGAAATGAAGAATATTGCTACTGCTCAGACTGCAGCAAGGACTACAGCCAAGGTAGATTTTGATAAGCAATTACAAGAAGGTCTCACTACTGTAAAAGCTGCTATTGAGGAATCTCAAAAGACTATTTCTGCATAGCTACTGAAGTTAAAGTCTTTTTATAAAGATGGTGTTAATTTTCTGGATGAACAAATCAGATTTCAAAAAGATGATCTCAGGGATCATATTGAAAGAGAAGTCATAAAGGGGGAGAGAGTATTAGTCAAAGCTGGCTTAGATCATGCTAAATGGATATCTAATAGCATCAGAGCCACACTTGGATATCCACCCTCTATGATGATGATAATGTAGCTGAGTCTGGTATGCACCCTGCCTATTTTGGAGGTGAACAACCTGAAGTTGCTCAAGTAATCTATCCTCCAGTAGATTTTGAGATGATTCACCCAGAAGTATAGTCTTTGTACAGCCCTCCAGAAGGTGCTCAAAATATTATCCTTGAGAAAGTAGACAGGCCAGAGGCAGTTTTGAACAAAGAGCAAGAAACTCTATTGTCTAAGAAGAGATTCAAAAAACAGGAAGAATTGAAGCATAATTTTGAGCAGTGGAGTCCAACCTCCAGGAACATTATACTGACTGCCTGGAAGGCTGTAAAGGATAAGTCCCATGATAGGGGCAAGTGGTACACTGAACAAGAATGGCAAAAATATGAAGCCAGGCAAGAAGCCATTGTTCAGTATAGAAGAAAGGCTAAAGCTGGGAAGCTACCTCGTAATGCTCAGGAGCCTAGAAAATATTTCCCTAAGCCTTTTCATTATCTTGAAAGACAAAGAATAAGTGCTGAAGAGCAAAAGAAGAAAGATATAAAGGGCAAGAAGCCAGCTGATGATATAGATGCTCCAGTACAAGCCAAGGTCCGATCAGGCAAAGACATAGTTATCATGGAGCCAGATTAGCCTTATAATAGATTTACTTGATTTTATAACATTGTAAACCTTAGTGTTTAAAATCTATGTAAACTTTTATTAAAGAAACTTTTGAAGTTGAAGCAAAACATGATTAATGCTTATTCTGTTAGCATTATTATTCTATGATGATGGTTTATATATGTTTTGTTTAGTAGTTACCCTATCATATAATGTTGTTATACATCAAAATTTGTATTTATTATGAATGGTGTATATCATTGACTAAGGGTTATGACTTCTCCAAATAGGGAGAGATTGTTGGGTACATTGGAAAATATGTACCAGATTTGAAGAAGCCTCACCCTACTCAATGATATGCATCAAGGCGTATTTGATATTGTTTTGAGTTTATATGTGCAGGTTAAGAAAATGCAAGAATGCAGGAAAAAGTTTCTAAGTCCATGTGTCGACACCTGGAGAAGCTGTGTCGACACTTATGAAGGCTTGTGTCGACACTGGAGAAAAGCTGTGTCGACACTTGGAGTTAATTGTGTCGACACTTGGAAAGGCTGTGTCGACACCAGAAGAAACTGTGTCGACATGCAGAGGCAGTGTCAACACACAGTGAAGCATTGTCGACATCAACTGTGTCGACACCAAGAGGCAGTGTCGACACACAGGAATACTTAATCGACATCAATTGTGTCGACACCAAGAGGCAGTGTCGACACACTGAAGACTTTTTTGATATCAACTGTGTCGACACACAGGAATTGTGTCAGCACACAACAAAGTTTCAACAAAGTTAAAGAAAAGAAGGCTTGTATCGACACACATAATCAGTGTCGACACATTCTAAAGAAGCAGTGTCGAGAAGCTGTTACAATAACAAAGGAGCTGTGTCGACACCTCCAAGGCTTGTGTCGACACTTACTCCACTTGTGTCGACACTTACTCTACTTGTGTCGACACATGATGAAGTTCAGTCTCGACACTTTCAGACTGAGACCGTGATTTCAAGAAGTGACTGGATGACTTGACAACTGCCATTTCTAACCGGTCTACTGCAACTGTCGAAGCTGTCAGAAGTTTGTTAGAAACTGGATCAGCCGGTTACCATGGAGGAGGACTATATAAAGTCTTTCTCCTTCAACAGATTGAAGAACTGACAGTAACTGATAGAAGTAATAATACAAAAGAATTTCGTCAGAAGATCTAAGAAGAAGTTGGAGAGAGAGAGCTCCATCTATTGAAGTGTAGTTGCTGAACCAGGTTGCCAAGAAAGATTCAGATTGAGATCTGAATCTCAAGTCAGAAGCTGATTGAAGATCAACTTCTCAGGAGTTCAACTCTACTGAGTTCAGATTCAAGAAGTTTTGAAGAAAGCTAAGAGAGGTTGTTCTCTGCCATCAGATTCTTCCAAGAACTGATCAAGAAGCCATCCATCCAGTCTCTCTCTACCAGGGTGGTGGTAAAATACTTTGGTAAATAAAATTTCTGTAGGATCTTCATAAGATCTGAGTTGTAAGCCTGTGTTTATAAAGGCTGAGTGTAGGAGAATATTTTCTCTGAGTTTTAGGCCTTGTTGAAGGCTGAGGTAGGGCTGTGAGCCTGAGTTGTAGGAGATTGTGATCTCTGAGTTGTAGGCCTTGTTGAAGGCTGAGGTTGGGCAGATTGCCTGAGCTGTCGGAGTGTGGACTCACTCTGAGTTGTAGGAGCCCTGTTGGGGTTCTGAGCTACTGTAAGATTTGAGGATCTGAGGTGAAGAGAAGAAGTTAGGCCGAATCTAGTACACTGATAGATAGACGAAAGGGGAAAGTGGATGTACCAAGACCTTGAGGAACCACTATAAAATCTGTGTGCAATCTGTATTGTTGTGATTCTATGAATCTGTGCTGTGTTAGCTGTAAAATTAATTATTGCTGAGTAATTAACTGTATATATTTTATGCATTAAGAAGAAAAAGGAATTACACATATTCACCCCCCCTCTAAGTGGTTAGGCACTAATTCTTTCAGGAAGTACTGGTAGGAAAGCCCAGGAAAATACCCGTAAATGGTTAAAGCTAGGGATGGAACATGTGTTCGGTCGCTACCGTTGAGTGTGGCACCTAGCTAACCTGTGATTGTGAAGCTTGTCCTGCAAGGACATTATGGCTATTTGCTAAACTGACAAGGGGATGTCGACCAACGTTAGTCTAGTTATAGAACTAACAATTTGAGCAACGGGCAAAGGCTGAACTATATCCGCGTTATGGTTGTCTGCCATGGGTGTCTGGATAAATTGGCATTTGGTAGAAACGCATAGCGAGAGTCTTAGGCCTCCGCGCCACGACACCATGGGGGGCTATGGGCCAATCCCGGGCTATTAAGACTAAAGTCTCCTGCTGCATGCCATGGAGTAAAATGCTTAATGTTGTCGTTGGGTTCCAGCCCTAATACGGTGGTGGGCAACTGGTTCGCCGGTACACCAAGAATGTGCCCTGAGTACATGGACCGTTGGGCCGCGTGGCTGATGGTTGTGATGGAATATATATGCGTGAGAGCACAATGTATGAATAGATATATCTGCCGATGAAATGCTATGCCTGCAGGGAAGAAATACCACTGCCCCGGGAAAGGGGTAGGGCCGTTATAAAATTGGTCAGCTGAATGCTGACTGTTGCCTTGTTTGCCACTGTTGGGTGGAATGTCCTTGCACAGGTGCTGGAGAACTAAGCGGGACACATAAAGGCTGAGCCTTGCTGCTGCTATTGCTGCTGCTGCCGCTAGCCCTTGAAGGCTTAAAATGTTATGTTTTGTTTAAATGTGGCTGGCCTGCGCGGCAATGTTTAAAGCCACTATTGTAAAGGACTTGTAAGGCTATAAGGCCAACTGATTTTGTATTTGGTGACCATTCCTATTATATATTAATATGGATCTTTATATGGTGGACATTCATCTTTGGAGTTCAGTGTCGTGTTATAGGCTTCCGCTAGAATGTTTTGTGTTAGGATGCGCAACTCTGGTATCACTTCGTGACTTCACCGCCTGTTTTGTGGTATATAATGTGGGGACCCAGTCGGACCTTCTAGTATATACTATATGAACGGATGGAGTTGTTACATAGGGTTCTTGAGGGACCTGAGGTAGGTGATTTGAGTGGGATCACTGAGGTGTAAGCTTATGTTATAAAGTCTGAGGTAGGGTTCTTGAGGGACCTGAGGTAGGAGATTGGGTGAATCTCTGAGGTAGGACCTGTTGGTCTGAGTGTAGGTTTCTTAACTAGAAATTGAGCCTGTAAGATCTTTTGATCTGATTTGAAGAGAAGGAGATATAACATTAACTAGCACATTGCTAGTGAGGAAGAAGGTGGAAAGTAGATGTACATCAGATAAGGAAACCACTATAAAATTTCTGTGTATTGTGAATTGATTATACTGTGCTCTATGGATTGCTTGTGCTATGTTATTGTGAAGTTTATTTTTTAAGTATCTGCTGAAAATTTAATCTAAGTGACAGAGAATTTTAAAAGACACCTATGCACCCCCCTCTAGGTGATTAACTACCCATAGGTTTATCTTTCAAGTGGTATCAGAGTGAGGTTATTCAAAGAAAGATCTAATAGTAAAAAAAAAAGATCCATTGGGTGGTTGAAACATATCAGATCTAATGTCTTCTGAATCTCACAGAGAACTTAGTTATATGAAGCTTCCTATATGTACTAGGCATAACTTTTCCATTTGGAAGCAGAGAGTGAGATTTTTCATGGAGGCTTCAGATCCAAAAATCTGTCACTATACAAGAAAGACCATATATTCCAATGAAGATATCAGTATTAGATGCAAATGTTCAAACTCCTAAGAAACTGTTTGAGATGACAAAGGATGAGGTGGTTCTTGCCATCATGGATAAAAGAGCACAAAATATAATTATCAGTGCAATAGATAATTCAACATTTCAAAATTTGGTCCATTGTAATACATCCAAGGAGATGTGGGACACTCTCATAATATATAAGGAAGGCATAGAAGAAGTAAGAGATGACAGAAAGTCTCTACTCAACCAGCATTGTGAAGCTTTCAGGCAAGGGAAGACTGATTTTATAGAACTATGTTATGAAACGTTCTCTAGAATAGTCAATGACTTAAAGAATAATGACAACAAATTTTCAAACTATGAGCTTAATGACTAGTTTCTGAGATCCCCAAATAAAGAATGAGACATAAAGATTTGTGCTATAATAGAAATGAGGAATTTGAGAAACATGTTACCCCAAGATTTATATTGGAAGCTGTTATCACATGAGATTCAGTTAAATTCTAGAAAAGCTGAAGCTGAATCTTCCAGAAGTTCAAATCAAACTAGATCTGTGGGCTTCAAAGTAGACGCATCAAAGAAGGCTAGAAGAGAAATTCCATCATCACTAAGAAGGGATGAAGATACAACTAGCACTAGAACCATTTCTTCTTCAAAAGAATTATCAGATGATGAATTGACACTGTTCACCAGGCAATTCAAGAAAATGATGAGAAGAAGGAAACATTGGAACAAGAAGAAATCATCTGGACCAAGTTTCAGCAAAAACAAAGAAAAACACAAAGACAATTCTGTGGTCAGGTATGATTCATATCAGCATAAACAAATTAAGACTAACATTATCTGTTATTACTATAGCAGGCTTGGACATGTCATTGCTGACTGTCCAGTAAAAAGAAAGGAGAACAGACAGTCAAAGGAAAATAAGTTCAATAAAAACAAGAAATCAGAAAAGGGTCTGATGGCAAAGAAGCCAAAGACCTTATCTGATAGTGATACTGATTCAACTGAATTAGAAGAAGAACATGCTCATATTGGACTATTCTCATATGAAGAGAAATTCATCAGAGACGCCATATGGAAGGGCAATAACTCCACAACTTCATCACTTCGTGGTGATTATGAAGTTGATATAGAGGTTAATTTGATGGCACTGTCTGATAATCCAGAAACAAAAATTGCTGAATGTCAGGATACTCATGTAATCTTTGATAATTCTTATTGTTCTACAAATTATGTTCATGAAACTATGGATGAGCTAGATTCATGTGACTCAAAGTTTGATTCACATAAGTCCAACCCGGAGACTGAACTACAACAACTCACAAGTAAATTTGAAAACTGCTGGAAGCTCTTGTAAAGAGAAAGAATCTTATCAAAGAACAAGATATAGATATTACATCTCTAAAAGGTCTTGAGTACCATCATAAGATGGCTACTCAAAAGATTGGTCTTCAAAGCTCAAAGTTGGCTAAGCTGACTAATATCATTGATGATCAAATCATGTTGCTAAAATAGAAGGATGCAACCATTCAGGAGTTAGAACTCAAACTCCTGAATGAGAAAATACTAGTACAATTGTTTTCTAAACCTAAAATTGTGCTGCCCATTATAGATACCTTCTCAGGAACTCCTGGAAGTGGACTTGGGTATGTTAAACCCAAGAGAAAAAGGGGCAAAAAGCTGACATGACCAAAGGGTCCAGTCTTTCCCAACCTGTGTTCCAGATTAAGGGAAAAGAGACCCAGAAGTCTGGACAAGTTGGACCAAACTCATACGTGAATAGGAAAGTTATTCCTAATGTGCTTGCTGCAAGGAGGACTATTGTGACTGAGAGGGAAAACTATCATTATACTCCCAGTCAAAATACAACTGTCAAGTTTGCTGATTCCTATCCTATAGAATGTCAGCATAAAGTTCCTTCTGTTCATCCAAATATTAGGTACAATAGATAAGAGTGCTGCTGTTGTGGAAGAATAGGACACTTTGCCCTGGGCTGTTGGTTCAATCACACCGTTTCTCATGGGCAGAAAATGTACCCAGTTAAGAAGTTCACAAGTGGTCTCAATAGAGCCACAACTAACAAGCACCTAGGACCCAAGACAATTTGGGTTCCTAAGGATAAATAAAATTTTATTACATGCAGTTATGTCTAAGAACCAGAGATAGACCAATCTGATACTTGGATAGTGGGTATTCCATACACATGACTGGAATAAGGAGCAACTTGAGGGAATTTACTCTAGTGAAGAATGGACCAAACATGATCTTTGGTGGAGGTGATAAAGGAATTCCCAAAGGTTATGGTAAGATCTCAAATGGCTTAGTCACTTTCACTAAAGTAGCTTATGTGGAAGGGTTGCAACACAACTTTATAAAAATAAGCCAAATTTGTGATCATGGCTATGACATTTCATTCCACAAAAATGAGTGCCTCATAAAAAGGTCAAGTGAACAAAAGGTCATCTTGACAGGAATTAGGTGTGGGAATGTGTATTGCTTAAATTTTCATTGTCTAAAGTCAGACTCACCCATATGTCTAGTTGTAAATGAGAAAGCCTCACACTGTATCAAATGGCATAAAAGGCTAGCTCATTTGAACTATAAGGCTGTAACACCCCCTATCAGTCGCATAACATATAGCAGTAGGTCTTGCCGGGGCCCGACGCCATATAGCACAGACAGACCGGGTGGTTACTCAATGGAATACCATCCAACTAATTCCACCGTCCTACACAGAGTCATTCTAGCGGAAGCAATTATTAAAGTTACAAATTTAGAACCCAGCCATAAGAATGAATGTCCACTACTCCAAAACCACAGGAATGAAGGTATAATACACAAGTACAATGGTCTTAAGGCCTTACAATTGTTTACTCAAATAAAATGTGTCTTCCATACCATGGCACGCAGGCCAGTCACACATGAATAAAACAAGTAAACACTCAAAATTTGGCCTTCGAGGGCCGGCTCAACAACTTGGGATTTAGCCCACTATTTACCGCTCGGCTCCGCAGCACCTGCAAGCAACAATCCACCGCAATGGTGGATAACAAAAGCAACGGTCAGCTATGTTGACCAAATTATAATGATCTCGCCCCCATAATCGGGGTGGCGATACTCTTTCCCTGCACTTTGTTAGCATAACCAAGAAGTATAGTGAATAAATACTTCATCACAGGCATGGGCACACACGACCTCACACCTCGTGCTCTCAGGGCACATTATCGGTAAACAGGTCAATGTCACGTTAATTTAAGCCATAGATATTTCGGTCTCACCACCGCCACTTGGACGACCAATCTCGTGAGCATTTAGGTCTCAATTTAAGCTATAGACAACCCGAGACCTACTATCTATGCCAACAACAAGTCCCACATAGCTTTAGGTCGCTTGTACTGAACGACATAGACCGGGCACGGTTTCTCTTAACCCATTGCTCACACCGCAATGTCAATTTAAGCCATATTCATGGGTTAGCTCCCCGAGTCCCAAATCGTTTACATACATCACATAACCCAGTTATGTTCAAGTTGGCTCCCAGACCACCATGTCGGCAGAATCACACATCTGCCAAGTTTTCCGGGTGCACCTTGGAGTTAATCCCCAAGGATCCATGTTGCAATCTACCCCGTAGAAAACCCGAAAAACAATCATTCGCGCGGAGTCTTCTCTGGCCATTCATGCAATGCAACATCCGATCCAGACCAACTTGTCCTGGTAGGGTTCACACATCATGCCTATATCCGTTCTCGATTACGGACTCTACATGTACACAACGGGGACTATTCATGTCTACCCAAAGGAACGCCTCAACTCACTGCAAACTCACGAGAGCGGGCTTTCTATCCAAAGGAAAAGAGGACTTCATATGTCCTAGGATGATAATCGTTACCCTAGCATTTTTTCTTGGTGCCATGGAAATGTATGTGGATGCAAAGCACCGCAATCTCCTTGCCTTCATAGATCCGAAGTCGGCTCGTGATTTGGAGCTCCGAAGCTCCGCCGGTGACCGGATCTAGCCTCCTTCTTCTCCCTTGCTGTCCCCACTCTCTAGATCTTTAGAAAGAGATTGAGTTTGAGAAATGAGGGATTTGAAACCCTATTCTCGGGTATATCCCAGCAGGAATAACCCCCAGCCGTCGGATCCCAAAATAATGAAATGAACGACCACGATTCGCCATTGAAATCCAAAATCTGGGTCGAACACGGCCTGTGACACGCCCGTGTCCAGGTCCGTTGTCACGACCGGCATTTTATCCGTATTCAAAAATACGTCAGAGTAGAGAAACTACGCGCCGTGATGCCACGCCATGCGGCGGACAACTGCAGACGCTCAAGCAACTCGTCCTCACATTTACTTCGAGTAAAAGATTTATAGTTTTTAGTTAAAAACAATGCATATAAATTAATAGAGTTAATGACCGTGTCCCTCGGTCGGGTGGACTACTGTCCATAGGTGAGAAAATATACATCTTTTACGCGGCAGAAAATACTGAGTTAGCTCATTTGTTATCCTACGTGGGAGTGAGGGTCTAGTGTCATAAAGTGATAGTATGACTTCTACATTTACTATATATATAAATCTTTTGTACGCTTAAAAGTAGTAGATTTAGTAGTTGAAGTCATGTCATGCCAATATTCCATAATGCAGTTTTGTATACTTTAAAATAACTAAATGCATCATAACATAAATCCTTCCTAGAGAGCAAGAACAATCAGGTAAGAAGTAACAACAGTAACAACAACAAGTAGTCCATCACAGGAAAGTCAAAGTCTATGGGCGTCAACAACTAACACGAACCCATAGAAAATACAAATCTGGCAAGTCTAAACAAGACAACTACCTCAAGCTCAAAGGTGGAATCAAACGGCCGCAGAAACTAGCAGCACCAGAAGCCCAACACTGTCAGCTAAACCTGCTACAGCTCTGATCCTGAGGCATTCAAAAGAAGAACACCTCAGAAGCAAGTCACAAGTAGTGCAAGAGTAAAAGAAGACTTCACAAACCTCAAAGTGAAGGAGAATGAAAAAGCGACTGCAACAAAATAGTCAGCAGAGTAAAGGTAAGCAACAGTAAAACTAGTCGAGCAAGCAAGGCTAAACACACTATCAAGACAAAACAAGCACCAGCAACAGAAGTTCAATCTTTCATTAATAATTACTATGCCGAGGGAGAAACCCCAACACGCACAGTCTATCTGAGCATTAAGCACTATGCCGAGGGAGGACCCCAATGTGCACAGTTCATCTGAGTGCAAAACACTACGCCGAGGGAGGACCCAAATGCGCACAGTTCATCTGAGTACAAAACACTATGCCGAGGGAGGACCCCAACGCGCACAGTTCATCTGAGTGCAAAACACTATGCCGAGGGAGGACCCAAATGCGCACAGTTCATCTGAGTACAAAACACTATGTCGAGGGAGGACCCCAACGCGCACGGTTTATCTGAGTATTAAACACTATGCCGAGGGAGGACCCCAACGCGCACAGTTCATTTGAGTTTCTTTAGTTACATAATTATACAAGCAGGGTTCATTTGTTTTTATTCATCATAAACTCAAGGGATAACCAACCAAGTGGACTGCATAAGATCATTTCAAAGTACAGCAAGTGAAGTTTAATAAGAAAAATGAACAAGATGACTCGATGGTTATAACAGCACGACAACCAATTTGTTTACCAATTCAATGGACTAGAATTTGGGGGTTAAGGTTTTGGGACATCAAGTCACAATTCCAGGAATAGACCGGGGGGGGGGGGGAGTTAGGATTTCAGGACAAGTATCTCAACAATAGAAACATAGTAAACTCAAACAAGTGTAGAAGAGGGCAAAAATTTAGAATCAAGAACAAGGGGGAGAGCAAGAACACCACTTGCCTCGATTTACCGGAAAAACTCTCCAAATCCCCACACGTCGCGATAGGAGCCGAAATCTGGACGAAAATGTCTGAAATAACGGTTAGGGCCGAAAACCCTAACAAGAAAATCTCGAGAAACGGGGAAGAAAATACCACAAGGGCGCAGCTCTCGACGAGAGCTTTGCAGATCTATGATCGGTTGGAAATTTCGAGCACCGGAGCTCCGTCGGTGGTCACCGGAAGAAGCATGGAGGGACAACCTTCTCCTCACACGCTGCTCTGGTACGGAAGACAGGAGAAATTCTAGGTTGGCTTAAAGATAAAGAAGAAGCAGAGAGTATAAATACTCAACAGTAGAAAAGACTGGGTTCAACAAAACCGGCCCGGCGGTGTCGACACAACTGTGTCGACACCCGACGACAGTGTCGACACCCGACAACAAAGTGGTGTTGACACAGCTGTGTCGACACCCGACGGCTCAGCGGTGTCGACACAGCTGTGTCGACACCCGACGGTAGTGTCGACACCTGACGGCAGTGTCGACACCCGACAGCACATCGGTGTCGACACAGCTGTGTCGACACCTGACGACTCAGTGGTGTCGACACATCTATGTCGACACCCGACGACTCAGCGGTGTCGACACAGCTGTGTCGACACCCGACGGCTCAGCTCAGCGGTGTCGACACAACCATGTCGACACCAGAACGCTCAGCTCGACGATCATCGAATAAAAGGGGAAAAACTCCATTCGACGAATGTTGTACGAAAATCATCGAACGCAGTAAGCAGGGCCTGGTCGATGAACTCAACACCCAGAACCGCTAGACCCACAGCGAGCTCCGCTCGACGCTCAGCACGACAATCGTCGAGCTCCAAACAATGCCCAGAGAAACCAACAATCATCGAACTCCAAGCAGCGCCCAGAAAGGAAAAGCAATCGTCGAGCTCCGCTAGACGATCGTCGAACCCAGACAGCGACCACAAAGGAAAAGCGATCGTCGAGCTCCGCTCGACGATCGTCGAACCCAGACAGCACCAGAGAGGAAAAGCGATCGTCGAGCTCCGCTCGACGATCGTCGAACCCAGACGATACCAGAGAGTAAAATAAAATAAAATAAAATCAAATATAATAAGGTTGGATCGACAAAATCCCAAGCCTTTAGAAGGACTTCCCGAGAATAAAATCAATCAATTAAGTTTTCCAATGTGAAATTTTTCGTTTCCGCCAAAGATTCATGAATTCAACCGACTGAATCGAAAAGATGCGAAAACGCACTATCGGTGACGCGCCATCAACTACACGCTAAAGTAACGCCCTTACGTCATTATGACGTCCACAAGAGGAGTAAATAATGCCGAAAAAATAGAGGCGTTACAGTCACCCCTTCAAAAAGGAAGTTTCGTCCCGAAACTTGGAACATGAATGAAATAAGAGGACAGAGAACGAGACAAGACAGAAGAATTCTTGAAACTAGAATACAAACCAGGGAGACTAGGAGAACAGCTAAGGATGTGATTCTCTCATCGCGGATTCCAATTCCCAAGTTGCCCCTCTTGCATCCTGATTTCGCCAGAGAACCTTAACCATAGGAATTGTTTTCTTTCTTAGCACAAGGTCTTGCATCTCCAGAATACAGATAGGTTCTTCAACATATGAGAGATTAGGCAGCAACTGGGGTACTGACTCAAGGACATGCCGATCATTACAGACACACTTTCGCAACTGACTCACGTGAAACACGTCGTGTACACCAGGGAAATAATCAGGCAACTCTAGTCCATAGGCAGAAACTCCAATGCGCTCCAAAATCTGAAAAGGCCCCACATACCTGGGATCTAGTTTATGGTTTTTTTCCAAATCTTTTAACACCCGACATCGGAGAGACCTTCAGAAACACTATGTCCCCAACTGCAAACTCCAGATCAACTCTACGCTGGTTTGCATACTTCTTCCATCGCTCCTGAGCTAACCTCAGCTTTTCACGAATATGCATTACTGAAGTACTCATATCCTCCAGCACTTCTGGTCCGAGCAACAGCGTCTCGCCAACTTCTGCCCAAAATAGGGGAGTTCGACAACTCCTTCCATATAAAGCTTCAAAGGGCACCATCTGCAAACTTTCCTGATAACTATTATTGTACGCAAACTCCATCAATCCGAGGCGTTTATCCCAAGCCCCACCATGGTCCAGAATGTTGCATCTAATTATATCCTCCAAGATCTGGTTCACTCTCTCCGTCTGACCATTTGTCTGAGGATGATAGGCATTATAATACCTAAGGTCAGTACCTAGAGCTCCTTGCAATCTTTGCCAGAAACGAGACATGAATCGGGAGTCTCGGTCTGACGTAATACTCGTAAGTACACCATGAAGTCTGATGACTTCGTCTAGATAAAGCTCAGCTATCTTTTCCATGGAATAACTAACCTTGAAATGCATAAAGTGGGCACACTTGGTTAGTCTATCCACGATAACCCACACTACATCATGCCCTCGGGGAGATCTAGGCATACCGGTTATGAAATCCATGGATAAACTCTCCCACTTCCAACTAGGTATATCTAAGGGTGTTAACTTACCACCCGGCCTTCTGTGATCAGCCTTGACACGCTAGCAAGTATAACATTCCGATACAAATCTTGCAATGTCATTCTTCATGCCTGACCACCAAACAATCAGCTTCAAATCTCTGTACATTTTCGTGGAGCCAGGATGATATGCAACACTGGAACCATGCGCTTCACTGCATATTTTTGATCGGATGTCCCCAACAGCGGGAATATAGTATCTGCCATGGTACTTTAGGGTACCCTCGTCGTCAATTGTAAAATCAGGTAATTCCCTTTTCTCAGTTCTACTGCGGAGGTGCTGCAAGTCAGGATTGTCCTTCTGATGAAGCCTAGTGAGAGTAATCCACGACGGCTCAACCATATCTAGGCTACTCGGCGAAGCGCTATTCCCTACGGTTATGTCCATAAGAAAGAACTCTTCAACAAGGGATTGCACCGAGAGGTTAAAGATGTGTGCGGGCTTCCGGCTCAATGCATCTGCTACAACATTAGCCTTGCCGGGATGATCAAGGATATCGACTTCGTAGTCCGCAACATACTCTAACCATCGATGCTGGCGCAAATTCAGTTCCTTCTGAGTGAAGACATATTTCAAACCTTTGTGGTCCGAATAAATTTTGCACTACACTCCATACAGAAGATGTCTCCACAACTTCAAGGCATAAATGACGGCATCAAATTCCAGGTCGTGCATAGGGTAATTCTTTTCATGCACCTTCAATTGTCTTGATCCATACGCAATCACTTTGTCGTCCTGCATCAAAACGCATCTGAGTCCAACTAGCGAGGTGTCCACATAAATAGCATACTCCATTCCTTCCATTGGTAATGCCAACACGGGAGCAGAACATAAACGCCTCTTGAGCTCTTGAAAAGCTTCCTCACAGGCATCACTCCAAACAAAAGCTGCCCTCTTTTACGTAAGCCTGGTCAACGGCGCAGAGAGAACAGAGAATCCTTCCACAAATCTTCTGTAGTAACCTGCCAACCCTAAGAAGCTCCTTATCTCCTTAGGAGATATAGGTCTCTTCCAATCCAAGACCGCAGCTATCTTTATAGGATCCACTGAGATACCATCCTTACTTACAATGTGTCCTCGGAATGACACATGAGATATCCAGAACTCACACTTGCTAAGCTTCGCATACAGCTTGTGCTCCCTCAGAGTAGACAAGACCAAGCGCAAGTGCAAGGCGTGCTCATCTGCATTTCTAGAATATACTAGAACATCGTCAATTAATACCATCACGAACTTATCCAGAAAATCTTTGAACACCCTGTTCATCATGTCCATAAAAGCTGACGGTGCATTCGTTAATCCAAATGACATTACCAGAAATTCAAAGTGACCATAGTGAGAACGAAAAGCGGTTCGCGGAATGTCTGACTCCCGGATTCTCAACTGATTGTAACCTGAACAGAGGTCAATCTTCGAGAACACGGAGCTACCCCGCAACTGATCGAACAAATCATCGATCTTAGGCAACGAATATCTGTTCTTAATTGTTACCTTGTTTAGCTCTCGATAATCAATGCATAACCTCATCGTTCCATCCTTTTTCTTCACGAAGAGCACTGGTGCACTCCAGGGGGAAGAACTGGGTCTAATAAAACCGCACTGCAATAACTCATCCTGTTGAGTACGCAGCTCCTCTAACTCACGCAGTGCCATGCGGTACGGTGCCTTTGCAATAGGGCGAGTGCCTGGCTCGAGGTCTATAATAAACTCCACCTCTCTCTCAGGAGGAAGTCCAGGAAGGCTAACAGGAAAAACATCCAAAAACTCACACACCACAGAAACTTCCTCTACCCGATGCTCAACCGGTGCAGCTCCCATAACAGAAACAGAGACAAGAAAAGAATCACAGCCAGACTCTAGAATTTGCGAGCATGTACCGCAGAAATGATCGCAGATTCCTGACGCGGAAAACCATACACACTCATGGGCTGGCCATTGCTACCTTTGAAATCCAAGCGCTTGTGCTTGTACTAAATGACGGCATCATAGCTGGACAACTGGTCCATGCCCAAAATCACATCAGAGTCTACCAGATCTAGCACCTTCAGATCCGCAAATGCTAGAAATCCGCCTAGGGAGATGGGTCATTTTTGGATACCCTGGCTTGACCTCACCAACTCTCCTGAAGGAAATTTGACATTTATGGAGGTGTCTAACTGGTCGAGTGACTAGCGATGTCAGTCTACAAAACTCCGTGCCACAAAAGAGTGAGTAGCACCCGAATCGAACAAAACGCGCGCCCACTTATTCTTCACCTTAAATTCACCTAAACACATAGCGTGCACAACTAATATGCGGAAACCATAAATCCACTAAAATAAATTACTAGCCGAGTTAGAGACTAACCTGCGATCACTTGAGTCGAAGATTGGGCTTCCTCCTTGGTCAGCACATTCAGCTTTCCTTTTCCCTTGTCCATGAGAGGCGGGGGCGGCGGTAAAGTCTGCAACGGAACTGCATGCAGCGCAGGCTGGCTCTGCGGACAATTAGCCCTCATGTGCCGTTTTTGGCCACAGAGGTAATAGGCTCCAGCCTTCTTGCGACAATGGGCCACATCATGCCCACTCCTCAGACAATATGAACAGACAGGACCCCCCTTGGGAGCATCCTGGATCGCATGCACCTGAGACAGCTTCTGCGCATCCAATCTCTTAAAGCACTTATTGAAAGGGTGCCCCGGCTTACCACAGAAGCTACATGCCTCTCTTCTATCCTTCTTCGCTACAGGGCCAGATGCCCTAACACTTCCTCCATCGTCAGATTTCCTCTTGTCCTTCTTTGCAAGCGATCCTCGATTCTTCGCATTTTCTATCGCCTCAACCTTTAAGGCAGCTTCGACTACTTCTGCAATGGTCTCAGACTTGTATGCGCTAACCAACTGCTGGATGTCATACCTCAGACCACCCAGAAAGCGCTTCACTCTGCCATCTTCAGATGCTATCAGATCTGGGGCGAAACGACTGAGCTTGCCAAACACGATGTCGTACTCACCAACAGTGAGCTGCCTCTACTTCAGGTGTAAGAAGTTATTCATTAGGCGGTCTCGCTCGACCGATGGTAGGAACTTTTTCAGTAACATACTCTTGAATGATTCCCACGAGCACCCATCAGAAAGGTTCTCTTTTTCTTTGATCCACCAACCCTTTGCAATACCCTTGAGCTGATATGCCGCAATCATCACCTTTTGATCGGGGGAAACGCTAGAGTAGAAAAACATTTCTTCAATGGCAATAATCCAGTCATCCAATGCCATGAAGTCTGCCTTACCATCATAAGAAGGAAGTCCTAATCGGTGGAAGTGAGAAATGAAATTCATCTCAGGCGGCAGCGCGACTGGGGGAACTAGAGCAGCAGGGGGAGTAGGAACAGCTTGGTCTACAGTAGGGCCCTGCGCTCTGGTCTGCTGCCCGGCGACGACAACACACAACGATTGCATCTGGGACTGCATGTCCACCATTTGCCTTGCCAGGGTCTCATTACTATGCCTCAGCGCTTCGATCACCGCTTCGCTCTGGGCACCAAAAGACTCACCCTCTGACGAAGAAGTCGACGTCGTCGCAATGATCTTAGGCGACATTCTACAGAGCAAACGGATATCTAGTCAGAGTTTGCCTAAGACATCACAAACTGGGAAAATATTCCCTAAACACACTATTTCGGGTTCATATTTAACCGATACGAACAAAAGACTTATCAGGGACCTAGCTTAAGACACTGAAGCTAGAAAACTTGAATACCCTGACACAGATCAGATCAGGAACGAACAAACTCAGATCAGATCGGAAAAGAACCGATACTTGCTCTTGCTGTTACCTTGCTCTGGGAAATCGTAAAATGATGTTATGCTTTTAACTTGTGCCTATAATATGAATGCGTGAATGTATAAATTTCATCTCAAATCATGGGTGTACATATGTCATCATGCAGATCTTTAACTTGGCACGTGTGCTTATGCAATGATATGTTATGTATGCAGTGCTATGCATTCTAAAAAAAAGCCTTAGTGCATGTTATGAGCGGTGTACACATACAATGTTATGCATCCCATACTACATAATATTGTATGTAACGAAGAAAAGAAAACGCGCTAATGGGCATCCATGTGATGATGGTTATGCATCCCATACTACATAACAGTCACATGTTGCCACCTATAGTGGATCCATATACAAACACATATTATGCATCCCATAGGTGAGAAAATATACATCTTTTACGCGGCGGAAAATACTAAGTTAGCTCATTTGTTATCCTACATGGGAGTGAGGGTCCAGTATCATAAAGTGATGGTGTGACTTCTACATTTACTATATATATAAATCTTTTGTTTGCTTAAAAGTAGTAGATTTAGTAGTTGAAGTCATGCCATGCCAATATTCCGGAATGCAATTTTGTATACTTTAAAATAACTAAATGCATCCTAACATAAATCCTTCCCAGAGAGCAAGAACAATCAGGTAAGAAGTAACAGCAGTAACAGCAGCAAGTAGTCCATCACAGAAAAGTCAAAGTCTATGGGCATCAACAACTGACACGAACCCATAGAAAATACAAATCTGGCAAGTCTAAACAAGGCAACTACCTCAAGCTCAAAGGTGGAATCAAACGGTCGCAGAAACTAGCAGCACCAGAAGCCCAACACTGTCAGCTAAACCTGCTACAGCTCTGATCATGAGGCATTCAAAAGAAGAACACCTCAGAAGTAAGTCACAAGTAGTGCAAGAGTAAAAGAAGACTACACAAACCTCAAAGTAAAGGAGAATGAAAAAGCGACTGTAACAAAACGGTCAGTAGAGTAAAGGTAAGCAACAGTAAAACTAGCCGAGCAAGAAATGCTAAACACACTATCAAGACAGAACAAGCAGTAGCAACAGAAGTTCAATCTTTCATTAATAATTACTATGCCGAGGGAGAAACCCCAACGCGCACAGTCTATCTGAGCATTAAGCACTATGCCGAGGGAGGACCACAATGCGCACAGTTCATCTGAGTGCAAAATACTATATCGAGGGAGGACCCCAACGCGCACAGTTCATATGATTACAATACACTATGCCGAGGGAGGACCCCAATGCACACATTTCATCTGAGTGCAAAACACTATGCCGAGGGTGGACCCCAATACGCACAGTTCATCTGAGTACAAAACAATATGCCGAGGGAGGACCCCCAATGCGCACAGTTCATCTGAGTATTAAACACTATGCCGAGGGAGGACCCCAACGCACATAGTTCATTTGAGTTTCTTTAGTTACATAATTATACAAGCAGGGTTCATTTGTTTTTATTCATCATAAACTCAAGGGATAACCAACCAAGTGGACTGCATAAGAGCATTTCAAAGTAGAGCAAGTGAAGTTTAATTAGAAAAAATGAACAAGATGACTCGATGGTTATAACAGCATGACAACCAATTTGTTTACCAATTCAATGGACTAAAATTTTGGGGTTAAGGCTTTAGGGACATCAAGTCACAATTCCAGGAGTAGAGGGGGGAGGGGGAGTTAGGATTTCAGGACAAGTATCTCAACAATCGAAACATAGTAAACTCAAACAAGTGTAGAAAAGGGCAAAAATTTAGAATCAAGAACAAGAGGGAGAGCAATAACACCACTTGCCTCGATTTACCGGAAAAACTCTCCAAATCCCCACACGTCGCGATAAGAGCCGAAATCTGGACGAAAATGTCCGAAATAACGGTTAGGGCCGAAAACCCTAACAAGAAAATCTCGAGAAACGGGGAATAAAATACCACGAGGGCGCAGCTCTCGACGAGAGCTTTCCAGATCTAAGATCCGTTGGAAATTCCGAGCACCGGAGCTCCGTCGGTGGTCACCGGAAAAATCACGGACGGACAACCTTCTCCTCACATGCCGCTCTGGTACGGAAGGCAGGAGAAATTCTAGGTCGGCTTAAAGATAAAGAAGAAGCAGAGAGTATAAATACTCAACAGCAGAAAAGACCGGGTTCAACAAAATCGGCCCGGCGGTGTCGACACCCGATGACAGTGTCGACACCCGACAACACAATGGTGTTGACACAGCTGTGTCGAAACCCGACGTCTCAGCAGTGTCGACACAGCTGTGTCGACACCCGACTGTAGTGTCGACACCCGACGGCAGTGTCGACACCCGACATCACAGCAGTTTCGACACAGTTGTGTCGATACCCGACGGCTCAGCGTTGTCGACATAGTTGTGTCGACACCCGACGGCTCAGTGATGTCGATACAGTTGTGTCGATAGCCGACAGCTCAGCTCAGCGGTGTCGACACAACCGTGTCGACACCAGACCGCTCAGCTCGACGATCATCGAATAAAAGGGGAAAAACTCCATTCGACGAATGTTGTACGAAAATCGTCGAACGCAGTAAGCAGGGCCTTGTCGACGAACTCAGCACCCAAAACTGCTAGACCCATAGCGAGCGCCAAAAAGGGCACATGAGGGCTAAACGATAGTCGAGCTCATGTGCCCTTTTTTCTCCAGCCTTCTTGGTAACAATTCTTAGAGAAACCAACAATCGTCGAGCTTCGCTCGACGATCGTCGAACTCCAAGCAGCGCCCAGAAAGGAAAAGCAATCGTCGAGCTCTTCTAGACGATCGTCGAACCCAGACAGCGACCAGAAAGGAAAAGCGATCGTCGAGCTCCGCTGGACGATCGTCGAACCCAGACAGCACCAGAGAGGAAAAGCGATCGTCGAGCTCCGCTCGACGATCGTCGAACCCAGACGACACCAGAGAGGAAAATAAAATAAAATAAAATCAAACATAATAAGGTTGGATCGACGAAATCCCAAGCATTTAGAAGGACTTCCTAAGAATCAAATCAATCAATTAAGTTTTCCAATGTGAAATTTTCCGTTTTCGCAAAAGATTCATGAATTCAGCCGACTGAATTGAAAAGACGCGAAAACGCACTATCGGCGATGCGCCATCAACTGCACGCAAAAGTAATGCCCTTATGCCATTATGACGTCCACAAGAGGAGTAAATAATGCCGAAAAAACAGGGGCGTTACAGCCGTGTTCCCCATTCGCCGTCGAAACCGACGCATCCCGAAAAGAATACGGGCACCCGACATGCCCGTGTCACACTTGGCACGCTCGTGTCATCCAGAATACGGCCGTGTACTGTGCCGTCTTACTCCATCGACACAGGACCAACACCAACACGAAAAGAACACAGTTCTTGTACACGCCCGTGTCCCTTTTAACATGCCCGTGTCTACCAGACACGGCCCGTGTGCCGACCCAGTGTATCAACCACACCACAGCCCGGCTTCAACCCAAGAAGGACACGGCCTGGGACACGCCCGTATCTCAGGCCGTGTTCGCTGCTCGACTATCATCGACTCCAAAATTCGTCGACTTCTCGACCAGATCGTCGACCCGATCACGACACGGCCTAGGACACGCCCGTGTCCCAGGCCGTGTGACCCCTACCAAGTTCCAAACTTGGTCCGAAATGCTACCCGTCGCTCTTTTGAGTTTCGAGGTGTTACAAAGGCCATAGGCAAGCTTCTCAGTAAAGAGCTAGTTAGGAATGGTCCTAACTTTAAATGCTCTAAGGAGAGCATTTGCTCTGTATGACAAAAAGAAAAGCAGACCAAAGCTTCATTCAAAAGAATTGAAACCAAAGACTCTATAAGGTGTTTATACATCTTGCATATTGACTTGTTTGGTCCTATGCCAGTTCATTGTCTAGGAAAGAAAGTTTATACTTTTGTGATTGTGGATGACTATTCCAGATTTACTTGGGTTTTCTTTCTAAGGAAAAAGTTTGAAACTCCTGATGTCTTTAATACATTTGTCAAACAAATACATAATGAATTGAACAGCTCTGTGGTCAGAATTAGAAGTGATCATGGAATTGAATTTCAATCTGGATGCATGACAAAGTGTTGTGAAGAACTTAGGATTTAGCAAGAGTTTTCCTCTCCAAGAACACCCAGTAAAATGGAATTGGTAAGAGAAAGAACAGAACTCTCATTGAAGCTGGAAGAACCATGCTGAGTGATTCTTCTCTCCCTGAATATTTTTGGATTGATACTATAAACACAGCATGTCATGTTCTTAATAGAGCTTCAATCAACAAAAGGCTAAATAAGACTCCTTATGATCTAATGAAGTACATAAAACCAAACTTGACCTATTTTAGAATCTTTGGATGTAGGTGTTTTGTCCTAAATAATGAGAAAACATACATAGCCAAATTTGCTGAGAAGTCCTATAAAGGCATATTTGGTTGTTACTGTAACCACAATAAGATCTATAACTTGAAGGATCAAGTTGTAGAGGAGTCTATTCATGTTTTATTTGATGAAAGTTCTATGTTTTATAATGATAAGCCAGGAACATCAAGCACAACAGGAGAAGAATTGAAGCTAAAGGAGCTGTCAATAGAAGACTCAATTCCAGCAAGCCAAAGTATACAAAATGGAGTCAATATTGTTGAGGAAGAGCATGCTCAGGAACAACCAAAAAAAGAGACTCAACAACAAGATGAAGTTGTTCAAAGAGAAGAGGTCACATTACTAGTTTTTGTTAGACATCTAAAAGGTCATCCAAGGGAATTGATCATTGGCGATGCAGCTCATGGAGTGACCACAAGGAGTAGACAGCACAACCCTGTGATGTATTATAGTTTTCTATCAAAAACAGAACCAAACAAGTTTGAATACGCCAATATAGAACCATTTTGGATAGGGGCTATGTAGGAAGAATTGAACCCGTTCAAGAGATGTAAAGTCTAGAAGCTGGTTCCCAGAGTAGATGACTGTAACATCATAGGAACTAAGTGGATCTACAGGAACAAACTGGATGAGAATGGTGTTATATTCAGAAATAAGGCTAGACTGGTTGCAAAGGGCTATAGTCAAGAAGAGGGTATAGACTTTGATCAAACCTTTGCACCAGTGGCTAGGTTGGAATCTACAAGACTATTCCTGGCATATGCAGCCTACAAAAGATTCAAGGTATACCAAATAGATGTGAAGTCATACTTCCTTAATAGTACCCTCAAAGAAACGGTCTATATTGACCAACCATCAGGTTTTGTTTATTCTATCCATCATACTCATGTTTATCTTTTATTAAGAGCTCTCTATGGATTGAAACAAGCCCCAATGGCTTAGTATGAGACTCTGTCTAAATTCCTTCTAGAGAACAAATTATCAAGCGAAAAAACAGACAAAATACTATTCCTAAGGGAAGTCAAAGGCAAGACCATCTTAGTACAAAAATATGTGAATGACATTATATTTGGTTCTACTAATGAGTCACTTTGCACTAAGTTTGCCAAACTTATGCAAGGTAAGTTTGATATGTGTAGCATGGGTGAACTCAAGTTTTTCTTGGGTCTGCAAGTTAAGCAAACTATAGATGGACTTTTCATTAGTCAGTCTACATTCACCAAGGAGTTAATCAAGAAGTATGACATGGAAACAACCACATCCATAAGAACTCCTATGGGGTCTAGTATGCCTTTAGACAAGGATGGTTCGTGCAAGCCAGTTGATATCACCTTGTATAGGGGCATAGTTGGATTACTGCTCTATCTAATAGCCAGTAGACCAGACATAATATATGCTACTTGTGTCTGTGCTAGGTATCAAGCTTGCCCTAAAGAGTATCACTATACAACAGTCAAAATAATATTGAGATATCTAAAGTGCACACATAATTTTGGTCTATGGTATCCCAGGAATAGTGATTTTGAACTGACAAGCTTTTCAGATGCAGATTATGCAGGATGTAAAGAAGATAGAAAAAGCATATCAGGTTCATGTCAATTTCTTGGAAGAATGCTGGTGTCATGGAGCAGCAAAAAGCAAACAAGTGTAACAATATCCATTGCTGAATCTGAGTACATTTCAGCTTGAAGTTGTTGTGCACCATTGCTTTGGATGCAGCATCAATTAAAAGATTACAACATTCAGCTAAGTAAAATTCCTTTATATTGTGATTCTACTAGTGCCATTTCAATTGCAAACAATCCCGTGTCACATAGTTGAACTAAACATATTGAAATTAGATATCAATTTATTAGGGAGCATGTAGAAAATGAAGATATTACTTTAGAATTTGTTTCTACAAATAAACAAATTGCTGATATTTTCATTAAGCCCCCAGATGTAGAAAAATTTAATTTCTTTAAGTTTAACTTGACATGTTGAATCTTGAATAATTTATGCATATATATAAAGAAAAACTGATAACAAACTAGAATAAAATATATTAGTCAGTAATTATGTTTACATACCTAAATCTCAAAAATAAACCTCAAAAATGTCAAGTATTTATAGTTTAAAAGACAAAATTTTGACTAAGTCAAAAGTTGTGTTGAGATACCAGAGAATGTGTCGAGACATCAAAGAAAATGTTGAGACATCAGAAAATATATCGACACTATATACTGCAATGAGTCGAGACACCAGAAAGTCCGTCGACACTGCATACTACAATGTGTCGAAATGCCAAACCAAGTGTCGAGACATCTAGGGTGTCGAGACTCTAAGGAATGTGTCGCGAGACATTATCCTTGTGTTGAATTGTGTCGACACATCTCGACAAACAATTCTTCCCGGTGTCGACACTAGGTATTTACATAAAAATTTGGAACATTCTAAATGCAGTGCACCCTGTCGTCTTCAGGAAAGTTTAGAATATAAATAGGGTGTGAGAGTAGAAGTATATTGCGCTTTCTTGATTTAGTGAACTATTGATTCCCGAGTGTCGAGACATAGAATCCTGATTAGTCGACACTCGTCAATAATATCTCTCCACTCTCATGGCACCCAAGAATGAAGACAACGTCTTTGAAGGTTATGAACTTGTTCACATTGGATTCGAATCGGCGTCAAAATAAATTAGGAACATCATTGCCCTAATCACTGAAGCAGGATTGTAATATCTGCTTTCAGAACCGTCAAAAATCTGGAAATGAGAAGTTTTAGAATTTTTCTCAAATGCTCATCTGGATTCAAACTCAGACAAGATTAAGTCCAAGGTAAATGGAGCAAAGGTAAAAACCACTACCAAAAGGCTGGCCAAGTTATTTCAATTACCAAGAAATGATCAAGACAATGACCTTGATTTTGTCAGGACAACAGATTCTTTGATGTGGTGTGGATTGGCCCCAACCACAAAGTTTGGAAGCACATTGATCAGGAAGAGTATGAATTCTCAGGGCAAATTCCTGTCTGAAATAATAGAGAAGGTGTTGCTGTGTAAAATAGGAGCACATGATAGGATTTCTGCATATATGTTTGGGCAGATAACAAGAATTTTCTTCAAAGTCAAGCTAAGTAGAGCAAAGTAGTCTTTGACAAAATTACAAAAAGCATCAAGAAGCCAATATGGGCAGAATTATAAGCCTATACTTGGTACAAGCCATTCCTGATAGTATCAATCTAAAGATCGGGTCTAAGATCAATCATATGAGAAGAATGGATATGAGAATATTAATAAGGTGGCATAGAATCCTATCCAAGGAAACACCTGTAGTCGAGAAGGAGAAGGAGAAAAAGAAGAAAGCTGTGGTTGTGGAAGAAGAATTTTCCAGTGATTCTGATGTACAAGGAAGTTTTGGGTTAGAAAAATAAGATGATACAGTAGCTGAAAAGTGTCCAAGGCCCTCACCTTGAACTGGTGATCAGTTGTAGGGGGAGACAATACAAGAGATGGATTACATTGAGGGGAGAACCTCAATACTATGTCTAAAATAGAACAAGATTATGTAAACATAATAATAATGTAAGTAGTCCAAGATCTAGACACTGTTTTAGAACATGTATATGTTTCTAAATATGAAAAGCCTGATAGGGAGTTTGAGTATGCAGTCTCCAAGGAGGCTGATGAAGAAATCATTCTGAATCAAGATACAAATATCTAGGGGGAGATGACTGCACTTCCAGAGGACCATGTTCCTGATGCTGTAGCTCAACGAGATGAGGTCAACCTAAAAAACACCAATATTGGTGAATAAGGTGCAAGGATTGAGGGGGAGTTGGCAGATCGTGCCCCAAATACTGAAGAAGCTAAAAAGCCAAAATCTATTGAAGTAGTTAGTTCTTCAGAATCTGAGGAGGAAGAAGCCTCTCAGATAAAGAAAAGGAAATTAATTGAACGCAAAAGGAGGAGTAGAAGCTATAAGAAAACCATTCATTCTGGAACAACATCTGCTCCTGCTATGGATTTAAGCTTACTTCTAGTTCAAATGCAGATAATGCTAGATAAACATAGAAATCAACTGGAAAATTATGTAGATGAAAGTAATAAGGAGTTGCAATTTCAGCTTGCACAAGAAATCAAATCCATTATATTTGAGGTTAATATGTTGAAGAAAAATATGACTAATTTCTTTGAAAGAGTAGCTAATGTTGTATTGTATATTCCTAATGTTGGGTATTGCATCCACAATAACCCATATTTGTATGCAGTCACCCTTGAATTAAGATGAATTAAGTTTGTTTTTGATGTTCTTTTTAGTTGAGTGTTTGCAGGATACAATTGCCAATTGTAGACCAATGTCAGTGTACAGTGAGTCACCAAACACAGGACCATAAAATATAATCCCTCATTGTGTGATCCATGGTGTTGACTCATGTGTAGCCTCTCTATTGGGACACACTTCTTTTTCAAGCACTAAAGTCATGGGAGTAAGGATTGATGTTATATATCTTGAAGAAATTAAGTTTGCAGATTTTCAGCAAAATTTCAAGTCTTTTTCTCGAGTAGGAATTTTTGTACTCGAGAAAAATTTAAGTTTATTCTCGAATGAGACTTGTCATGTATTCGAGTTGTAGAAGCAGTTCTTGAGAAAGCCTAGTGCTGTTCTCAAGAAAGCCATGTGTTCTCGAGTACTCCTTGACTTTCCTTCTCGAGTTACTTCTTTTCCAGACAGAATATTTTTCTAATTCTTTTTCTTGAGAAGCCACATGCTATTTCTCGAGAAAGTCAGTATTAATTCTCGAGAACCAGAAGTCATTTCTCGAGTAACAGATTCTCTTCTCGAGTAACAAAATAATTTTCTCGAGAACAGAAGATCATTTTTCTCGAGTACTTTTTTTTATTTCTCGAGATGTCTAAATTCCACCTTTATATTTTTACCAAGTCTTTTTTCGAGAAGCAAAATATTTTTCTCGAGAAGGCCATGTTTAGTTCTCGAGAAGCAAAACAATTTTCTCGAGACCCAGAACATTTTTCTCGAGAGCCAGAGATATATTCTCGAGATACTCCTTTGTTTTTTAGTACCAGAATGATTGTTCTCGAGAACAAAACCTTATTCTTCTCGAGTACTTTCCTTCATTCTCGAGATTGTAGATTTCCACCTCTACAGTTTTTAAGTATTTTTCTCGATATCCTTATCATTCTTCTCGAGAATCAGAAAATCTTTTCTCGAGTACTATTATTCTTCTCGAGAAATGCTATACTGTTTCTGAATTTTTTCTAAGTTTCAACAGAAGTGATTTCAAATGTGATTAGCACGTGATTGGTCCACGTGTCAAGCATTTATTGTGATTATGACCATTAGGCTAGTCCTATAAAAGGTCTTATCATAATCGACCAACCCTAAGATGAAGAAAAGCTAAGCATTCTGAATCAGAAATTCTCTTTCCAAAATTCGAAGCCGCCGATATTCATTATCTTCATCGACGATCTCCTTTCGATCCAGAGATTCAGAGCAAGTGATTCAACAGATCAAGATCTCCTACATCGACAAATTCTTTTATTGATCGTGCTGAGTCCAGAATATTCAGATCCAGAGATTTAGCCGTCTCTTCTTCAATTTATTTCTGACAGAGCTTCAAAGTTTAAGGAAGAAGAAGGCTGAAGTTTTCAGATCTGAGATCAAAACTGTTTGTATTTCTTTTTATATCATTTTATTATTGTAGGAGATTATTCACCAAGTGTAGGAGCTTTGTTCTCCGAGATTTTGTAGGAAGTTTCTCTTCCGAGTGTAGATCCTATTTTGAGGGATCGAGTTGTAGGAACTTTGTTCCGAGTGGTAGGATTGTTTTCAATCTTAGAATAATGGAGTAGCCGAGTCTAGTGTGTTGCTAGATCAGTGAGGTGGAAAGTGGATGTACCCAAGGTTAGGGAACCACTATAATTATTAGTGTCGTATATGTATACTTGTTTATTTTCTGTGCATTGCTCGCTCAAATTTTTATTCCGCAAAAAGACGCAAAACTCACCTATTCACCACCCTCTAGGTGATTTAGGTAGACAACTTAAACACTTTTCAGCCAAACAGCTGCAGGAATCGAAGAAAATTGAAGATGAAATAGCTGTTAAATAAGGCAATGTCATTGAAAATTAGACTAGAATGAATGAGAACCTGATAGTAATGCATGATGCTACATTGATAAAGATGGCTGAGCAATCTACAACTCTACAAATAAAGATAGCCTCTACCTCCAAGGATATTGAAACTCAGCTATCTACTCACTCAGCCTCTTTGGTTAAGGATATAAAGGCTTCTGATAAAGAACTAGATGATTATTTGCTTAGGGTAAAGAATGTTTTATCCTCAGGAATTAATTATCTACATGGTCAGGTCAGATTTCACAAAAATGACTTAAGAGATCATGTAGAAAGAGAAGTCATAAAGGGGGAGAGAGTAATGATAAATCCAAGCTATGAGCATGCTATCTGGACATCCAATAGCATCAGAGAAACTCTAGGACATCCTCCCATATGGTATAATGAAGATCAAACTGCTGAGTCTGGTTGCCAACCAGCTCATTTTGAGGTCATTCTAACTGCTGTCTAGTCCATGTACAGTCCTCCACCATAAATTTATAATATAGTATGTGAGGAGGTGGAGATGACTGCTTCTGCATTGCTTAAAAAGAAGGAGCTCAACTATCTAAGAAAAGATTCAGGGAGCAGGCTGAAGCTAAGATAGATTTTGAGAAGTGGAGTCCAACATCTAGATCCATTATATTCACTGCATGGAAAACAGTCAATAATAATATAGCTGATAGGGGAAAATGGTATTCAGAATATCAATGGGTTAAGCATACAAAATAGCAGGAGGTCATCCAAAAATTCAGAAAAGATCTGAAAGTAGGGAAGATTCCAGTTGATTCTATAGAGCCCAGCAAGTATTTCCCTAATCCCTATCCTTATCATGAAAGGCAAATGATCAAGCAAGATGAGATTTCTAAAGCTAAGAATGCCAAGAGAAAGGAGAAGGTGGCTGATGATAAGATGCCTGAATTCAAAGCTAAAATCCAATCACGAAAAGACATTGTCATTAAAGAGCGAGAACAACTTTAGAATATTATTTCTTTTTCTAGGAATTATGTAAATTTGTTTTTAGAACATTATAAAAACTAAAAAGTGTAATCCTTTAACAAATTGGAATGAAAAATTTGGTTGCACGATCATTGTTGTTCACTTTATAATTTTGTCTAGCACTTTTAATGTACATCTTAATTATCATATTTTGGTATTGTGGTGTATATCATTGAATAAGAGTTATGACTTCTCCAAATATGAGGAGATTGTTGGGTACATTGGACACAATATACTTGATTTGAAGAAGCCTTTTCAATTCAAAGATATACACACGTATATATTTGATGTATGTTTCAATTCATGCATGCATGTTGCCTATATCATATTAATTGGACAGGTGGTCCAAGTTATGTTGACAGGTAGATTCAAAGAAGCTGACTAGAGAGGCAGAAAATTACTTGAGTCCAAAAGCATCAAGTGAAGCAAGTTCACTCAGCGCCATATAACTAAAAGTGCTGAGTAAAGTCAGGACTGTAAGCCCCCCAAACCTTTGACCAGGGTCGGGCCGGAGGGGATCTTACATGCCCAAAGCATCCATCCAGTGCTCCTTGAAGAGGTAATAACCCACTCTACCAAACACTGGTTGGCTGCCTTGGGGGCTAGAATCACAACTTTCACAACACATCAGAGATTTGCAGAAGCATTTGTAGGAAATCTCTTATATATATATATATATATATATATATATATATATATATATATATATATATATATATATATATATATATATATATATATATATATAACTTCATAAATATTTACATGAGTACAAGGTCGTAGCCTATGTCCTTATATAAGCCCACAGGCTGTAGGAGTTCTACATATAACCCTCACTCTCCCTCTCTATACTGCTTGCTGGTACACACATCTCGAAACTCTTGAGACTTCGGTGATGCTTCGGCTTGAGTAGTCCTAACTGCTGGTGCATTCTCCTGTGGCAGGGGGTCACTACGGTGCTCCATTTCCTGTGAATGGTCATTTAAATAATCGTTAGTCACAAGTTTAAGTAGAAACAAATACCCTCCCCGAATTCATATCCTGGGGACGAGCACACACGCACTCAACATTATAAGATAGTCGAAGCATGAGAGGGTTAGCACAGTATTTAATTCATGAGCAGTAGTAAAAGAAAGGTAGCATAACTGAAGTGGAAGCAATATTAACATCAGTTATGAAAAAGGCTCTACTAGTACACCAACACACCATACATACACCTTTTGTATCCTATCGTAGGCATTCACAGCCACACACACACATCCTTTGTCGACATAGTGTGGACCGCTTCTGTTCCAACAGGGTAGCAATCCCCGCGGGCCTTATCTATGTGGCCGTTAGTGACAGTGACCAGTCCTGCCACTTCTGGGAGTGGTCGTACCACACAGCCCCAGGACCCAACGTACAATCTCGTATACTATTGGATGTGAGCGACATCCTGTGATGTAACATTTTGGATGAACAGTGGAGGAAAGGCCAATGGGGACAACATAATGGCCGGTCACCCGTGGTACCCATCTCCCTGTCGCCTTGAGTCGTCGACCTTCCCGCACCGGTACGAACGGTCTATGGAAGTGATTGACATGCCACAATTCACCATAAGAAATTTATAAGCAATCCAATAGTCAAATTTGCTAGCACGTTGATGGCGAGGATGCCCCGCCATTTGCTCGTGCTGACATGGATCTCATTGATCGCTGCCGCTACATGTTCATGGACATAGATGGCCGTTGCCGTAACTATCGTCGCCGCCGCTGCCGACATCATCGCCGCTGCCGATGCCGTCATTATGAATATAATGTTATTTCAATTTTGGAATAATATGTTATTCCTAATACTTTTATGAATTTATAAGTCCTAAGATTTATAAATTTATAAGTTAGGGAATTTATAATTACGTTATTTTATAAGTGTGTGTTTTATTTCATATTAAACACTAGTGGTTAGGATTGGTTTGGATTTTGATGAAGGGTGGATGGAGAGGGGTGTGATATATATATATATATATATATATATATATATATATATATATATATATATATATATATATATATATATATATATATATATATATATATATATATATATATATATGTATGAGGTGTTGGAGAGGGTTATGTTGAAAAGAAAAAAGAAAACCTAATGGAGTTAGCGTGAAGCAGCCCCCCTTCGGCCAAGCTGAATCCCGCACCCGACCTCCAGGATTTCGCGAAAAAACTGCTGCCGCCGCCCCTCTTGTGGCGATTCCTGCTGCTCCGGCGATCTCCTACTTCCTCCGATGTGACTCCGAAAAAGGCGGCACGGTTCTCCCCATCCGGTGCGACTCCGGTGGACCCGTGGAAGTGCGACTCTTCCATAGTTATCCTCCTCTTCCTCCTCTTCATTTTCAGATTTGGGTAACGAGTTCCTCTTCTCAAACTTGTGTAGTGATTCTTCCTAGATTGTGAGGATGGTGGAAACTTTGATATCATGTTCTATCCTAAAGCTTGATTCCAATTTGCATTAATATAATCTGAAATTATATTGCTTTTCGTCCGATTTTCGTGAAGGTTTTGGCAAGGGTAGGTCCCCTTGGACGTTTGCAAACCGGGTTGGTTTATCCTTTGGTTTCGAACGGATCAAGAGGATTTGGTATATCCTCGTATTATTTTGTTTTGAGGGCTGTACTTGGACTCCTTTCCGAATCGAAAATATTTTGTCCGGAGTGCTCTTCATGTGGATGGAAATGCTGTGATGCGATATTAGATGTGTGGCTAGGTAATGATATTAGTGTATGTGAATGTTCGTGTAGGTTTGGATGTGAATTTCCCACTTATGAGATCACAATATTATAGATGAAACACTGCCGAAATTTTGAGTTTTGCGCGCACCCCATGTGTTCGCTTAAATTCCCCTTTGGAATCCCTTTACCAATTTGCATCCTAATCCCATTTTGGGGAGTGGCCTACATCAATTTGGTACCAGAGCCAGGTTGGCCAATTTCTCAACTTGGCAACGATCCACTCACTCCGAGCTCCTCCCCCCCCCCCCTTTTGCACTTAGGCACGCTCGTTGGTCTTCAATTTTATTTTAGTTATATATATAAAAAATTTGTGTTTCCTAAAATATATCAAAAAAATGTTTTTCGTGTTCACTTAGTTTGAGTTTTTTTGTTAGTCTTTCATGACACACACTGGGAGTTCCGCTCACTCACCATCTTTTATTGAGCGTAACGTTATGTTAGCACAGTCTTTGACACCACCACCGCGCACCTATAGGCCTGTTAGAGTTCTTGCTCCGAGCTATGATGGGATAGGTGGAACGCGAGTATTTTTAGGTTGGGTGAAGGACATGGAATGCTATTTTGAGCGATATCATATTATGGACCCCCACAAGATTCCCGTTGCGAGACTTCAATTAATTGGTCAAGCTCTGACCTTCTGGCTCAATGAGGAGAGATGCTTTGGGATGTCACTCAATGACACACTTGTAGGTTGGCAGATTATGAAGAATCTATTAATGGATGAGTATTACCCTCCCTACTGTCGTTCCCAGATTTCTGATTATCTGAGTGATTCGACGCCTAAGACTTTGCCTACATCGAACCAGTACGTCCCCTCGTACTCCCTTACTCGGACGTCTCACAATCTTATTTCTCCCCTCCAGGGCACTAGACCCATTTTTGATTACAGTAGTGAGACCAAGCCTCCCGCTAGACCCGTGCTCCGCCAAGAACTGACTATTTCGAGCCCACGTACTCCACCTTTTCGGGAGAAGGAGAAGGTTAGGTCTTCTGTCCCGCCGCCTGTCATTGTCACTACTAGGGATGTTGAAAATCCACGGGCTAAGCATAGGCAGACAGTTAAGACTTGGAAGGAGAACGCCACATGTTATGCTTGTGGCTTGATTGGCCACTATGTCGTGGAGTGCCCCACAAAGCCTAGGGCTTTGGCTCTTTTAGCCTTGACGTCTGAGCCCGCCACTAAGGGCGATGCCAATTTCTCTGACGACCTTAGTGACTATGAGGAGCTTGGATATCCTAGTGACATGGATGAGGATGTCTCCTCTGAGGTATCACCCCCTGGGATTATCCAATTTCCCCTCGACCATATTTCTAGTCCGTCTCCAATGATAGTTGAGGAACCGTCCGATGGCCCTGAGTTTGCTGATGTACTTATTATCTTGGAAGATTCACCTTGTGTGGGATGGTTATTTTTGGATGAATTTATAGTTGAGGACCCAGGAGATATTTCCTTGTTGCTAACACCATTGCCCGAAGCACAATATGGATTAGAAACTTTGTCGGGCTCGATTTTGCCTACTTCGGAGACCGTTACTGATCATGACGACCTTAGTTGGAAGACATTCCAGCTGAGTTGGTAGAGTCATCCTGTGGCGAATGTTTATCTGAGAGTGAGTTAGGTGATGACGATTTGGTTGAGTTTTCTGTGAGGAAGAATCTACTGTTTGATCTTCCCTTTGATTTTGATGGCTTGCACCCGGAGAACTTTTCTTTGACGTTAAATCCGTGTTTTGACTGTGAGTATGACTTAGCTCCTCCTCCGGAATTGATCGTGTCGACTCTCCCTCCGGTTCACTTGACTCGATTAGATGATTTGTTAGGAAACGAGCTTGTCATTTCTAGTCCGGGATATTTGGAGACCGTTATTTATCTAGCTTCCCCGTTAGACTTGCCTAGACGGATGTGTGCGGGCTAGTGGTTAGTTATCGCGTTCGGTCTTTCCACTCCAGTTCGTAGATCTGACTATGCTTCTCCTAGGATGGACCTTTCATCTGACCGCTTGGCGTTGGGTAAGGCTTCGTGTTGGACTGCTAGTGATTCCTTGTCTATGGGGCTTTTTGATGTGGTGTCCCCTAGACACACTTATTTGCCAAGCCTGGTTGCACGCATTTATCCTCCGCCTTTTGATGATCCGTGTATGCACACGTTAGTGAACCTAATTAGGTATGTTGAGTTGTGTCGCACTTACGTCCTTTCCGATCTGGGAGCGCCCAACGCTATAGTTGAAGATGAGCATTTTTCGCTGGCATTTATTTATGACATTTTTAAATCAAAATTTAAAACTATAACATTGGACTTGACTTGTGAGCTATGTATTAGTGAGTGTCGGTATGCGGACATGTCTTCGTCTGCAACTGCATATGATTTCACGGCGACCATGCCTTTAGATTTGGTGTCCTCACGACATTATTACCCATCAAATCAAATTGCATATATTTTTCATCCATCCTGGTACGATCTGCACGTGCACATGTCGTCGCCTTATGCTAGTGTCTGTGGGTTGCGTCACTTTCACTTCTGTTCACCTCCGAGAGCTTCTGACTACAGAATTGTTGATTCCAATTTAGTTTGGTTAGCCCACGAGTGGATACCTTCGTGTTCCGTAACAAAATTATTACAATGGAGCGCTGATTCTTTCATGATCTTCAATAAATTTGTATTTAACGCAATTTTTTTGGATTTTTATGATGCAATCGGTGTTTCGCAGTGTTTCAATTTTTCGGATTTAATTTTGCATATCTGATTTCCACCTGAGTGGTTTTCTCCGACATTTCTCTCTTCCACTTCAGATTCTCTTGGGTTGAGAGGTGAGATTCTTTTCGTGTCACTCTTCCATTTGGGTTTCCTGGTTCTCGCATTGGATGGTAAGATCTGCACTGCTTTTCTTTATGCTGACACATCTACGAGGTTTCTTGCTGTTCTTGCTCATGACAGGATCTGTTGTATTGTGGATGCTTGCATTGCTTTTCCTGCCCCGTGGATGTCCTCTCTTGCTATGCTACCTGTGGATGCTGCTGTCCCCTGCTATTCTCTCCCTGGCCACTCATCGGGGATGAGTGATTTTGAGCGGGGGAGGATTGATGGAGAGGATGCCCCGCCATTTGCTCGTGCCGACATGAATCTCATTGATCGCCGCCGCTACATGTTCATGGACATTGATGGCCGTTGCCGCAACTGTCGTCGTCGCCGTCGCTGACGTCGTCGCCGCTGCCGACGCCGTCATTATGAATATAATGTTATTTCAATTTTGGAATAATATTATATTCCTAATACTTTTATGAATTTATAAGTCCTAAGATTTATAAATTTTTAAGTTAGGGAATTTATAATTATGTTATTTTATAAGTGTTTGTTTTATTTCATATTAAACACTAGTGGTTAGGATTGGTTTGGATTTTGATGAAGGGTGGATGGAGAGGGGTGTGATATTATATATATGTATGAGGTGTTGGAGAGGGTAATGTTGAAAAGAAAAAAGAAAACCTAATGGAGTTAGCGTGAAGCAGCCCCCCTTCGGCCAAGACGAATCCGCACCCGACCTCCAGGATTTCGCGAAACAACTGCTGCCGCCACCCCTCTTGTGGCGATTCCTGCTGCTCCGGCGATCTCCTATCTCCTCCGGTGTGACTTCGAAGAAGGCGGCTCGGTTCTCCCCATCCGATGCGACTCCGGTGGACCCGTGGAAGTGCGACTCTTCCATAGTTATCCTCCTCTTCCTCCTCTTCATTTTCAGATTTGGGTAACAAGTTCCTCTTCTCAAACTTGTGTAGTGATTCTTCCTAGATTATGAGGATGGTGGAAACTTTGATATCATGTTTTATCCTAAAGCTTGATTCCAATTTGCATTAATATAATCTGAAATTAAATTGCTTTTCATCTGATTTTCGCGTAGGTTTTGGCAAGGGTAGGCCCCCTTGGATGTTTGCAAACTGGGGTTGGTTTAGCCTTTGGTTTCGAACGGATCAAGAGGATTTGGTATATCCTCATATTATTTTGTTTTGAGGGCTGCACTTGGACACCTTTCCGAATTGAAAATATTTAGTCCGGAGCGCTCTTCATGTGGATGGAAATGCTGTGATGCGATATTAGATGTGTGACTAGGTAATGATATTAGTGTATGTGGATGTTCGTGTAGGTTTGGATGGGAATTTCCCACTTGTGAGATCGCAATATTATAGATGAAACCCTGCCGAAATTTTGAGTTTTGCGCGCTCCCCACATGTTCGCTTAAATTCCCCTTTGGAATCCCTTTACCAATTTGCATCCTAATCCCATTTTGGGGAGTGGGCTACATCACACGTAGTAGGTCTGAGGCGACCTGCCTTATTAAGTTTTGGACTTTGGACGGCGGCGCTCCGCTCAACTTTTGGGAAGGTGCGTGTGAGCTCTTTATTTAGGGGTAAACCTGGAGGAATACCTCAACTCCCATTATCCCCATCTAAGGCTCGACCTTAATAGGCAACTACTCGTCAGAGCAGGACCCAGACTTAAAATAGTAAGTTGCAGAAATGAAAAACGGTGATTTGAGCTACTGATAATGAAAGCTATATAATTTAAATGCTGGAAAGACCAGTACAAAACTAGAGATGAATTGAAAGTACTGAAATGAACTCGACCAGTACGGGACATGATTTGAAAGTACTAAATTGAACTTGACCAGTACGAGACTGGAATTGAATGTACTGAATTAAACTTGACCAGTACGAGAATGGAATTGAAAGTACTGAATTGAACTTCACCAGTACGACACTGGATTTGAAAGTTCTGAATTGAACTTGACCAGTACGAGACTGTAATAGAAAGTACTGAATTGAACTTGACAAGTACAAGACTGGAATTGAAAGTACTGAATTAAACTTGACCAGTACAGTATTGGAATCAAAAGCACTGAATTGAACTTGACCAGTGCGAGACTGGAATTGAAAGCACTGAATTAAACTTGACTAGTACGAGACTTGAAGAATCATAACGAAGAAAAGGTTAGTAGTCCAATCACTCCATTTAGGAGGCTTCAGTTCATCTCTGTTTTCAGGAGGTACGTTCAATTCTATTTCAGTTCTTAAAGGCTTCTTTTGGTTACATCAATTATTAAGATCAGATAGCAATTTAGTTGCACATTGTTTATTACGGTTTCAATGGATCGAGGACTCATTAGGAGCCCCACATTTTTTAATCATCGAGAACAATTTGTGGCTCACTATTCTTACTCTCGCCCCATAGTGCCCCCCATAACCTTTTGCTCGAGTCTGGGCAAAGAGGTACTACTGGCCCAAGACGTCCACCTAGTGCACTTAGGGGAAACGATCCACCCTATCCAAGCACTAGATGGCCGCCTTGCTCGGCTCGAATCATAACATTCACAACCCATCAAAGTATAGCGGAAGCATTAACTGGAAACCACTGTAGACATAAATATCACATCATGTTTATACAGAGGTTCTAGGGCCAAAGCATTAGCATTTATATAAGCCCGTGGGCTATACATGTACTACATAAAATCCTCATACTCTCTATCTCTATGCTGCTCGACGGTACTCGCATTTCTAAACTCTGATGATGGCGGGGGTGCATCTGCTCGAGTAGTCCTAGCCGCTGACGTAATCTCCTGCAGCGGCGGGTCACTACGGTGCTCCATTTCCTGTGAATGGTTATTTAAGTAACTGTTAGTCACAAAACTAAGTGAAAACAAACCTCCTCACCGGATCCATATCCTAGGGACTAGCACACACCCACACAACAAAAGTAAATAGCCGAAGTAAGAGAGCGTTAGCACAACAATTCATATATGTATAACTAGGAGCAATTATAAAAGAGTGCAAGATAATATAACTGGAAAAAAGTAGCAGCAATATAAACCAGTTATAACAAGGCTCCATTAGCTTATCATCACATCAGGTTTTCACCTCCTGAAATCTATCGCAGGCATTCATAGCTGCGCACACACCGCAGGCATTCATAACTGCACACACACCGCATGCATTCATAGCTGCGGACACAAACCCTATGTCGATAAAGTTTGGACCGCTTTTGTTCCAGCATTGTAGCGAGCCCCGCGGGCCTCACCGATGTGGCCGTTGGTGACAATGGCCAGTCCTGCCACTTCTGGGGGTGATCGTACCACAACCCCAGGCCCTAACATACACCCTTGTGTACTCTTGGATGTGAGCGACATACGACAAATCGTTTTGGCCGACCAGCAGAGGAAAACCCGACGGGGAATAATATAATGACCGGTCACTCGTGGTACTCATCTCCCTGTTGCCTTGAGTCGTTGACCTTCCCGCAACGATACGAATGGTGTGCCTGAGGGACTGACCTGTCACTATTTCACCGCAAGCAATTTACAAATAATTAAACAAAAGGCAAACAATATATACACCGGGTCTACGTAGGCCTGCCCTACTAGGCTTTAGACTTCGGGCATCGGTGCTTAGCTCTACTTTAGACAAGGAGCGTGGGAGCGCATTATTTGGGGCTAGACTTGGAGGACTACTTCAACTCCAGTTATCCCCAACTAAGGCTCGACGATTGCTCGTCAGAGCTGGACCCGGAATTATAATAGTAAATTGCAACGAGGACAAGTGTGGTGCTTATGTTACTTATTTAAAGTGTTGGAATGAAATTTGACCAGTACGAGACTGGAGTAGTACTGAATAGAATGTATCGAAATAAGCTTGACCAGTATGAGACTGGAGTAGTACTGAATATAACGTACTAAAATAAGATTGACCAGTACGAGACTGAAGTAGTACTGAATAGAAAGTACTGAAATAAGCTTGACCGGTTTGAGATTGGAGTAGTACTGAATAGAAAGTACTGAAATAATCTTGACCAGTATGAGAATGGAGAAAACAAAAAGAAAATGGTTAGTAGTCCAATCACTCCTATTCAGGAGGCTTCAATTCCATCGAGATTTAAAGGAGATTTTATTGGGTTACATCAATTATTAGGATCCAATTAATTTGGTTGCACCATTCTGATTACGACTTAATTAGATCAAGGGTTGGCTAGGAGTTACATTCTTATTAGTTGTCAAGGACAACTCCAAGTCATCACTTGTACTCTCATCTTCCGAGCGTGCCCTATTCACCCGAGAGTTGAGGCGCTCGACGGTTTTACGAAATCTCGGACATCCCGCAGCTTAGTCACTTGCCTCGGCCGCTCTCGTCGATAAAATAGTTTAAAGTACTTATTTGATTAAGAAGGGGTGGTCGCGCACTCCAATTTCCACCTTTTAGGGAAAACGAGCGGAATAAAGGTCCGTGCGCAACCCTAGGCTTCCAATATTTTAAGGAAAATATCAAAACTTATCCCCATGACCCCAAAGTTTGATATAACCCATAGGAGTGCCTAAAATGAGACTAATAATTTTTTTCATAATTTTCCGAGATGTTTTGGGCATTTAATTTAGCCAATAAAATTTTATTTTGGCTTTAAAAAATAATAACTTTACTCCAAAAATTCTCAAAATGTTTGTGGAGGTAGCCCTTAGTATGTGGAACATTTTTCATGTTGGTCAATTTTCTCTTAGAGGCATAGGTTTGGCCCAAATATTTCCCAAAGCTCCTGTCCTCTGATTTGGTCTACCGATAGTAAATTTAACTGATCCTGCGGCTGAAAATGAGCCACAGGATGCTATTTGTCCTTCTGTCCCCACATCAGATCGGCAGCGGATCAGCTGTGGGGGTGGGGGGGGGGGGGGCGCTGATGCTGAGGCGGGGGGCGGAGATTAATAAAAACCCAGCCGGCCGATCATCACCACCAGATCGGGTGGCTGCTGCTCCTCGTCGGCGGTGCAGAGGATGAGCGGCCTCCACCACCACCGGCCGGTCGCTGCCAGACGCCGACGCCGGCCACGATCAAATCGCCGGGGGCCGGTGATTCTCTGGGCGTTGGTCCGGCAGCCTGGCGCCGCAGGCCGCCGCCAAAATTTCTATCCCGAAAGCCTGGGGTGGAGGTGGCCCAGCTCCCGGCGCTACCGTGCCACCCCCGCTCCTCGGGCAGATTGCTGCCTACCAATTTACCCCCGGCCGATGCGCCGGGGGTCATTCTTCTCGCCGGTGGTGGTCCGGCGGCCATGAGCTGCCGACCACCGCCGCCTGATTCAAACAGAGTTTTCTCTGTTTTTGCGGGTGCCACCAGAACAGTGTTTTTCGGCAGCAATATCGCTCTCCACCGCTGGGGGTCACCGCCTCTAGTGGTATAACACTCCCCCAGTGCCACCACCAGTGCTGGGGGAGGATGCTTCCTCCTTGGGCACCACCCGGCCTGGAACAAGGCTCGGGTGGCGCCGGCGGCGCTCCGGCCGTCGGGGGACACATGAAGCACGTTCAGAATGGGGAGAGGGGAGGGAGAAAGGTTCCACATGGGTCTAGTGGGCTCGGGATGGGCCGGACTGGTCGGCCATGCCTTGGTTGTGGTGGTGGAGTGGGGGGGGGGAGGAGCCTCGGCTTGGCTTTTTTCGGCCACCAGTGCTCTGGCAAGGGTCAGGCAGGGGGGGAGTGCTCTGAGGCTTGAGGGGAATGGAGAGGGGGAGGGATCCTTTTATAGGGTTGGGGAGGGGGAGCTCCCCTCCCTTAGGCAAGGTGGGATTAATCCCTCCTTAGGTAGGAATTAATTCCCACCCTCCAACTGTCCAAGGGCAGCTGTAGGCCCTATCTTTTCCCCCATGTGGGGAAAAGAATGAGGAGAAGCCCTTATGGGCTTGGGCCTTTTGAAAAGAGAGGGGGGAAAGACAGGAGAGGAGGGGTAGGGTGGGCCTCCACCTATCTTAGGGAGGGCTTGCTAGTTGGGGGCCCAAAGAAGAGTGAGGGGGCATGGGATATCCTCCCTTGGAGAAGAGGTGGGCCCCTATTTGGAGAAAAATCCAAAAATAAGTTTTTTTTGGGGGGGGGGGTTTGACCAAGTCAACCCAAGGGTGGATCCCCCTTGCTGGTCAATGTCAAAGTGGGTCCAAGTCATCGGGGTCGGGTCAAAGTTTGGGTGTCGTGTCATAATTGGTGTGCACACATTTTTCGGTGCACGACTATGCTTGATTTGACCACGGGTTGACCAATTATCGTAGAAATTGACTGGGATGACTTCCGTTGACTTCGTATTGACCACACAAGTCCAATTCCACTGACTGAGGTTGAATTGGAGTCTGTTTGGCAAAAGCCCAAAATTTGCTCATCGCAGCTTGTTAAAATGGTCGAAGTGTGTAAAACTGTCATTAGATATCATATTGTGACGTGATGGGTTCTGATACACATGTCTAGGTTATATGTTGTCATAGGAATCGACAGAACTCAATTTGGAGTTCTCTAGCTCAATATCTAAAATATGCTCTCGTTGAGTTTTACAAGGAATGGTCACATTTACTATATGACCTCGGGGTCCAACTGAATGAGTTTCGATGCACTCGTATTGACTATATGAGGTCACAGGAACTGACCGAACTGAATTCGGAGTTCTATAGTTCTATTTTATCACTTAGTGTTATCTCCCACCGGGTCATGGGTAAGGTTCGGGCCACTTTTATTGGACCCACTAGGGTTCTGGTGGCCCAATAAAAGTCGAGATGTTACAATTCAATAAAAATATAAGGATTTTCGTCCTCGAAAATTTGCTTGAAGTAGGGGGAAAAAGTAACATACCTAGGGAAAGAGCTTTGGGTTCTTCTCTCAGAGGAGTGCTTCAGGTTCCCACGTGAACTCCTCTCGTCCGCAGTTTTACCATAGTATCATAACCATCGGGATGGTCTTGTTACATAGTTTTTCACCTTGTAATCTACTACTCTGACGGGTTCGAGCTGGACGGATCTATCTAACTGTAGTTGCGCCAGTGGGGTAGGAAGGTTCTGCTTTAGTTGCCGGAGGACTCGTCTCAAGGAAGATACATGAAACACATCGTAAAGATTCCCCAACTCTGGGGGCAAGGCTAAGCGATAGGCGGCGGGGCCAACACGCTCTATCACCGGATAGGGGACCAAGTAGCGGGAATCTAACTTTTTATGCTTTCTCAACCGGGAGACAACATGCATGGGCTTTATTTTCACAAACACCATTTCCCCCACGCTGTACTCTACCTGTCGGTGTCGCACATCATAGTACTTAGACTGTCGGCTCTGCGCTTCCCGCATTCGCTCCTAGATCAGCCATATCGCTGCCGTAGTGTCATCAATGTAAGCCACTCCCAAGGCTTCCGGGTCCTCTTCCTGAGCCCAAGTCAACGGAGTTAGGCAACGTCTTCCATATAATGCCTCATATGGAGCCATCTTAATGCTAGCATGGTAGTTGTTATTATAAGAGAATTTGACTAGTGGTAGCAGCTGCTCCCACGACTCATTGTGCTCCACTATACACAATCGAAGAAGATACTCCATCGTCCGGTTCGTCCTCTCCGTCTGTCCGTCTGTCTGTGGGTGGAAGGCGGTACTGAAGGCCATTTTGGTTCCTAAGTACGCATGTACCTGTCTCGACTCCTTTGATGTGAAATGCCCGTCACGATCTGATATGATGGACTTTAGTACTCTGTGAATTCAGACCACTTGTTCTAGAAACATTCTGGCCAGAATATCCACTCTGTCACCGTGTCAATTTGGTATGAACTGTGCTACCTTGGTGAGTCGATCTACGACAACCCAAACTAAGTCATTTCCAGCGCGGGATCGAGGTAGGCCATGAACGAAGTCCATGGAGATATCTTCAAACTTCCATTCTGGTATCGGCAGGGGCTGTAATAGGCCTCCAAGACTGCGACACTTGGCTTTAACCTTCTGTTGGATCCCTAGTTTGACTTGGGCTAGATTCACTAACTTAGGGTAATGTGACCCAACATGTATAGCTAGGGTCATAGTTGTGTCCTAGAGTCTAGGACAAGTCCTCAGTAACAACATCACATGGACAAGCCATCATCAGACTGCCAGAGACTCAAAACTTAGAGTTTTTCCGGAGATTCAGAGATTTCTCAAGAAACTAAGTAAAATGAGTTCGACGTTCGTTGAACTCAGGTCGACGATAGTCATTCTCAGCTCGACGATCTTAGAGAAATATTCTCTGAGCTGAGCTCGACGAACTTCAGTCATAGATCGACGATCCTTGGACTCCACCTTCAGAATTCTAAGTCCAGACTGTTCTCTAGACTCAGGTCGACGAACCTAGTTCTCAGGTCGTTGAACTTCATTCTTTGCTCGACGATTTCTGTACTTCCACTTCAACTCTATTGCCAGAGGTTTATCAATTTTTCTCTAAGTATAGAATCATTTTCAGTTCGACGAATTCAAGGTTCTCCAGACTTAGCTCGACGAACCTTATTCTTTGGTCGACGAATCTTTGGACTACTATAGCATTCTGTTGAGACTATGTTCTCTAGTCTCAGGTCGACGAACTCAGTTTTCTACCCGACGAATTCTGGAACCAGAAAACTTGTGTCGACACTCAGAGTATATGTCGACACCAACTGAGTCGACACTAGAAGAACTTGAGTCGACACCCAGATCATCAGTCGACACTTTGGAAAGGTTGTGTCGACACTAGGAGTAATTGTGTCGACAAACAGAATATTTGACAACTCAAGAATAGTTGTTGAACTCCAGTCTACGAACACATTTACCAGCTCGACGAACTTCAGGCAGAATAGGCAAAGTTCAAAAGAGACAGCAGTTCAGTTTCTAGCTCGACGATTCTGCAACTCAGCTTGACGAACAGAAGTCGTCAGGTCAACGAATTGCATACTCAGCTCGATGAATTCTGCTATTTGTTCGACGATTCCAGAATTAGTTATTTCCAGCTTTCTGTCCCCACTCTAATGCGGTAATCCCTAAGTAATTAATGCTCAAACATTCTCTGAATGTAACTGTTAGAAGGAGCATTAATTATGGTCTTCTCCAGGATTATTGCTTGCCGTTCTTCCATGGGACAGTTGGGAAATAAATCAATGTCGTTTATTCTCAAGGCTATCAGCATTAATTGCAGAAGAATTCAAATTTTTGAAAGACAGATTTCGACAGAAAATATAAAAGAAAAGAAGAGAATAACAAAGTCACAATCAAGGATCATTAAGAAAGTTTTACACAGAGCACAGTGTACTCAGAAGCATACAGAGATTACAGAGACACAGAGAAATATTCAGTCTTGAACAATCTACTCTATCAACAAGAAGCATTCTCTGATATAGAGTAGCCCTTGACCTGAAGCTCATCAGTACCTGAAGAAGAACAACAACAATACATACATCTAGAGTCTTCTTTTTCCAAGGAATCCAGGACACTTCAAAAGGACAACATCAGTTCCATCTATCAAAGAAGTTCCTGAAGATTATCGCTGCTCAAGAATTCAGTTTGAAGACCTATCACCCTGAAGCTTAGCTCCTGTTTTTCCCTGATTCATTCTACATCTCAGGGGGAGCCATAAGCTATAATCAAATCCGCAGTCTTCTCAGTTGTATATTGAGAAAGAGAAGACAAAATAATCTCTCACCCCCCACTGTATAAAGGATTGTCATCTCCCTTCAAAATTAATTCCTTGGTTGCAAGTCTCCTGATAAAAAGACTTGGGTTGGTTTTTGAGCACCTGATCAAAAGCTCATTGGTGTCAGGCACCTGATCAAAAATCTGAGTGGATTCCTACCAAGGGTGGTAGAAGAGTGGATGTACCCAGGTTGGGGAACCACTATAAAATTCTTGTGCCGTATGGTTGCCCATTTTTCTTTTGTTCTTCTTGTGCTTGTGCTTTAGGTTTATTGTGTGCTAGCTATTTTTATTTCTGCACTTTTAATTTACAGCAAAAGCTGTAATAGGTGTTAAAATTTTTTTAAGAACTATTCACCCCCCCTCTAGAGTACTTCTAATCTAACTCTCACTTTCAATTGGTATCAGAGCAGGTTCCTTTAGTTTTACAAGTTAAATCTTGAACCAAAAGATCCTAAATTAGATCTATCTTATTTCATTTTTCATAGTTTTACACACACAGCATGACACAGAACAAGGATTATGCAAGCACCAGACCTCCAGTTTGCAACCTTAATAGGTTTGCCATCTGGAAGGAAAAAATTAGGCTGTACATGAATTCCATTGATGAAGACATCTACAATTTAATCTTGACAGGTCCCCCACAAGCATCCACCTCTGCAATACATACAAGTTCAACAACAGTTCCACCACCTGAGTGGACTGAAACTCAAAGAAAGGCAAAAGTTTAGATGCCAAAACTATGAATATCAAGGCACAAACTATGTCAGATGATATCTTCCAGAAGGTTGCTGAGTGCACCTCAGCAAAAACCATTTGGGATTCACTAAACCAAATGGTGGATGTATCAACAGATGAGAGAAATGATAGGAGATCAAATCTCATATCCCTCTATGAGAACTTTAAGAAGGAAGAAGCTGAGACAGTTTCTGATATGTACAATAGGTTAAGCTTAATTATCAATGAGCTAAAAACCTTGGATAAGAACATCACTCTTACTGAAGTGAATGACAAGATCCTGATGTGCTTTCCAAGCTCACGGGATACAAGAATCTGGCCCATTAAGGAGGCCAGATGCCTGAATGAGATTTTAACTGAATCTTTATTTGGCAAACTGAAGTCATATGAACAACTGATAAAGACCAGGGAGGCAGCTGAACAAAGAACACCTCTAGCAGCCAGAAGTGAACAAATTATTGCCTTCAAAGCCACTGAAGAGACAGAGAAAGCAACATCAAATGAAGATCTCATGAGTCTCTTTGCTAAAAGATTCTATAAGATGGCCAGAAAGGATTTCAGGAGAAAGTCATCAAGAAAAGATGACAAGCCTAAATATGACAAGACACCAACCAAAAAAATTGTGTGCTATGGATGCAGGAAGCCTGGGCACTTCCTCTCTGAGTGTCCAAAGAAGCAGAAGAAAGAGAAGAGAAGAGAGAAGGAAACCAGAAGACAGCACACCAGCAAACCCTCTTCCAGCAAGCACAAGAAGAAGGAAAAGGGCTTTGTGGCTGAGACCTGGAGTGAGATAGAAGCTGAGTCAACATCTTCAAGCTCCAGTGAAGATGAGGAAGAAGAAAGAGAAAAGGAGGTTTGCCTCATTGCAATTGATACCTCCAGAAGTCACTCAGAAGAAGAAGAGTCTGAAGATGAAGGAGTGTCTGAATCAGAGGCAGATCAGGTATTGTCCGCCTTTGACTACAGCTCTGAAATATTTAAATCTAATTTCAAGTTAATGTGCATAGATTTGTTTAATTCTAAAAAAGAAATTAAAATTCTTAGGGAAAAATTAGGAAACTTAGAGGATGTTCAATCTGAAAACATTAGGTTAAAAGATGAATTAACCTTAGCAAATGAAAAAATATTTTCACTAAAAACTGAGCTTTGTGAGGCCAAACAACTTGAGGAAACTCTCAATGGGAGAAGCCTCAAGCTGATGGATATCACAAGTACTGTTAATGCCAGAATTAATGGCAAGCAAGGCTTGGGTGCTCCATCAGGTTTGCCCCCATTCTCAGGAAGAACATTTTATCAACCCCAATAAAATTTGTATCTGCTAAAGGAAAAGAAACAGTAAATGACAAACAAACCGTAGAAAAGATCCCTAAGATAGTAGGACAGAAAACCTAAAACCAGAAAACACCTAGTAAAAACAAGGTTCAACAATTTTCGTCAAACTCAGATCGACGAAATGTGGCCAGTTCATCGAACCCAGATCGACGAACTATGAACGCAAACTATAGTTATATTTATTCGTCTAACTGCGATCGACAAACTCTGTATGGTTCGTCGAGCAGAGGTCGACGAATGTGGGGCACAGAGAATGAACATGTTCATTCTCTGGGCAGAGATCGACGATTCCAACCCAATTTGTCGAACTCTGGTCGATGAACTTACAGAAATTCGTCGAACACAGGAAGACTTAATCAAAACTATAATTCCAACAGCAAGTTAAATATTTCTAAGAAACCATTTAATCCACTAGCTGACTGGATCATACCACCTAGGAGATATCACCCCCTAGGATACAAGTCCCAACCTGAATTCTCTGTTATTTCCAGCTTCTTTTATCAGCAATACAAAGGACCCAAGGTAACCTGGGTCAAAAACCATTAATTGTTTTCTATTACAGGTGAAGAGCTATCCAGCGGTAATTCAAACTTGGTACCTGGACAGTGGCTGCTCCAAACATATGACTGGCAGCAAGGACATCTTATCCAACTACAAGTCCAAGCTGGGGCCAAAGGTTATCTTTAGTGACTCCAAATGTGGTCAGTCAGAAGGATTTGGAGAAGTAAGAATAAGAGCTGTCATATTCAAAAAGGTGACATATGTAAGTGGACTCAAGCATAACCTCATCTCTATAAGTCAGTTATGTGATGATGGTTATTAGGTATACTTTAACCCATCCACTTGTTCTATTATTGATAAAAACAACCAAACAATTTTAATTGAAAATAGACAAGGCAACATATACTTAGTAAATTTTCTTTCTGCCAAAACTGATATCTGTTTACTTAATTTAATTAGTAATCAGAATGACTTATGACACAAAAGACTAGGTCATGTAAATCTGAAAAACATTGCAAGGCTATCTAAACACAACCTTGTTAGAGGTCTACCTTCCGGTCCCTACAAGAAGGAAGGTCTCTGCAGGGCTTGTCAATCAGGCAAGAAAACTAAAACTAGTTTTAAATCTGTTAATAAGAGTGATTCACCTAGGATTTTGTACTTGATACATTTGGATCTCTTTGGACCCATTGTTGTACAATGCCTAGGAGGGAAATCCTACACTTTGATTATAGTGGATGACTTCTCCAGGTTCAGTTGGGTATTCTTTCTGAGATCTAAGTCAGATACCTTCAAGGTTCTTACAGATTTTCTCATGACCATACATATTGAGTTCTCTACTCATGTTGTATTGATCAGAAGTGATCATGACATAGAGTTTGAGTCTCTTCTTATGCATGAGTTCTGTGAGAAGGAAGGTATCAGACATTGTTTCTCAGCTCCTAGAACTCCCCAACAAAATGGGGTAGTTGAAAGGAAAAATAGGACACTCGTTGAAGCTGCAGGTACATTGCTTGCAGATGCTTACATGCCCCTAACCTTTTGGGCAGAGGCTGTAAGCACAACAAATTATGTCCTGAACAGGAGCCTAATTCACAAACTAAAGAACAGGACTCCCTATGAATTGTTCAAAGGGAAGAAACCTAAAATTAACTACTTCAAAGTATTTGGATGCTTATGTTACATTCATAACAACAACAAAAATACATTAAAAAGTTTGAGGCTAAGGCTGAAGAGGGAGTTTTTGTAGGATATTCCCAAGTAAGCAAGGCCTATAGGGTTTTTAATAAATCAACATTAAAAATTGAAGAGTCCATTCATGTTTCATTTGATGAGACTAACATGTATTGTAAGGAGAAAGAAGTTTCTACCAATAGCAACTTGCTGGTACCCCACTTGTGTGAGACCTTGGATGGACTAAACCTCACCCAAGAGGTTTCAACTCATCCCTCTCCACAAGCCATTGAAGAAAGTGAAGAAGAAGTAGAAGAAAATGAATCTTTACCAACAGCAAATACAATTCCACAGGAGGAATTAAATCCAAATGCTGTTGCACAACCAATTTCACCCACTGATTTTGTCACACTTAGGGATCACCCCAGATATCAAGTGATTGGAGACGTATCAGTAGGTGTACAGACAAGGCACCAACTCACCCAAGATTTGATGCATGCCTGTTTTCTCTCTCAGGTTGAACCTCTATCCATCCATGATGCTGAGCAGGATCCCCACTGGATCCTTGCAATACAGGAGGAACTAAATCAATTTGGGAGATGTAGAGTTTGGGATTTGGTTCAAAGACCCCAAAACTACCCAGTTATTGGAACCAAATGGTTTTCAGAAACAAGCTGGATGCCCAAGGAATCATTGTGATAAATAAGGCTAGGCTTGTTGCTCAAGGATATAACTAAGAAGAAGGAATTGATTATGATGAAACCTTTGCACCTATTGCAAGGTTGGAAGCCATAGGAATATTCCTTGCCTATGCAGCATACAAGAGATACAAGGTCTTCCAAATGGATGTGAAGAGTGCTTTTCTAAATGGAGTGCTACATGAAGAGGTTTATGGAGAACAACCTCCAGGTTTTGTTTCTCCAACTTACCCCTCTCATGTTTTTAAATTGCATAAGGCTCTGTATGGTCTAAAGCAAGCTTCAAGAGCTTGGTATGAGAACTTAGCTAGTTTTCTATTAGAGCATAAATTTACAAGAGGAACTGTAGATAAAACACTTTTCACTAAACATCATAAGGACCAAATCTTATTAGTACAAATCTATCTGGATGATATTATATTTGGCTCTACAGATTCCAAATTATGCAAGAGGTCTCTGACCTCATGCATTCCAAATTTGAAATGAGTAGCATGGGTGAGCTTTCCTACTTCCTTGGTCTCCAAGTGAAGCAGCTCCCTGATGACATCTTCATCTCTCAAGCAAAATATGCTAAAGAACTTCTAAAGAAGTTTGTGATGGCTGATGCCTCAACAAAGAAAACACCAATGGCTAATAATGCTGTTGTGGACTCTGATGTACCAGGGAAACCTGTGGATTAGAAACTTTATAGGGGCATTGTTGGGTCCCTATTATACCTCACATCAAGTAGGCCAGATATTATGTTTGCCACATATCTTTATTCTAGGTTCCAGGTGAACCATAAAGAATCTCACCTAATTTTACTAAAAAGGATTTTGAGATATATAAAGAGTTGTCCTAATCTAGGCCTATGGTATCCTGCTGAATCAGAATTTAAGTTAACTGGATACTCTGATGCTGATTTTGCTGAATGCAGGGTAGATAGAAAAAGTACTTCAGGGACTTGCCAGTTCCTGGGTATGAGATTAGTATCTTGGTTTTGTAAAAAGCAAACATCAGTATCAACGTCAACTGCTGAAGCAGAATATATTGCAGCAGGCAACTGTTGTTCACAGATGCTTTGGATACAAAATCAACTTCTAGATTATGGGTTCAACTTAAATAATTCAACCCTACTCTGTGATAATACAAGTGCTATAGTCATAGCCCAGAATCCAGTTCACCATAGTACGACAAAACATATTGACATAAGACATCATTTCATTAGAGAGTGCGTAGACAAAAATAAAATCAAGCTTGTCTATATCTACACTAATTTACAAAGGGCTGATATATTCACCAAACCTCTGGATGAGATAAATCATATATTCTTTGTAAATCAACTTGGAATGATCAATGGATAAGACTTTATTTAATTTCTGTCTGCACTCGACGAATTTTCCAAAGTTCGTCGAACGGAGTTCGACGAACCGGGGAAAGTTTGAGAGATATTCGTCGAACGGAGATCGACGAACTCTCTGTGAGTGAAACAATTTTTTTCGAACGGAGTTCGCCGAACTTGCTTCAGAAGATATTCGTCGAACGGAGTTCGACGAATAGTCTTCAATTCTTCTGGATAAGATCTACGAATTATTTCATTCAAAATTATTTTGTCGAACTCAGTTCGAAGAATTATTTCTATTTTCGTGGAAAGGAGTCTGTCTATTAATATTCTTAAAAACCCTATATTTAGGTTTTCTTCGGCCTCCGTACTGCGCTTTCTGTTCCTTTGCACTTGATCGCCGTTTTTGTGTCTCTCTTGCAGGTGATTCCATGGCGATTCAGGCAAGCATTCTTGCATGCATGAAGTTCGATACAGGTTTTGATGTGGACTTTGATTCGTTTCAGCATTCTGATCCCATATTCCTTTATATTCTGGAACTACTTGTAGAACAAGAACTCAAAACCTTGATGTCAAGAAGAATCAAACTACACACCACTGAAATCAGAGAATGGGTCTACACCCTATCGCCAATAGAGGAGAATACAATGACAGGAACCATTGCGGGTAACCCCACCCCCTTAACTCCCGCAATTTTAACTGAAATTTTTGGATTAAGGAATGGAGAAGAGTAACTAGAGATTGAAACAGAGGAGTCTGACGTGATGCTGAGCCTAATGGGTTAAACTAGAGATAACCCTAATAAACTATTGAAGAAACACCTCTCTGCCCCATATAAGTTGTTGGCAGATTTGGTTGGAAAAGTTTTGCTTGGGAAACATACAGTCCATGACTACATCACCAGACACCAGTTTCTGGTCATGTGTGCAATCATAAATAAGGAACATATGGATTGAGCACAGATTCTTTTTGATCTGATAAAGAAGAAAAACAATTAAAAGGAAGTTTGCTTTGGAAGGATCCTAGGGAACGTTTTACAAGAAAAAGCTGCTGAATCACTGGTCTCCCAAACCATATTTATTAGTGCCAACAAAAGGCTTATATATGCCTTGTTTGGAAGATGGGAGAGGACCATCACTAAGCCATCCAAGGCTTCTACCTCTTCCACCCCAGCTTCTGAAGGCACCAGGTCTGTTAAAGCCACTCCCCAACCTACTAAAGAGATTCATACAACACCACCATCTCTTCCAGCCCCCCTTCCAGCAACACAAATCCATCCCTCTTCCACACCTCCATCATCCCTACTTAACCTCCTACTCCACCAGAATCTCCACATGCTGCACCAGCACCATCTCCTCCATCATCTCCACTTCCTCCTCATTTATGCTCCATACCATTTTTCAATATACCACCATCACCTCCCACTTCACCTCTTCCTCCAATAACCCACATGGAACATGCCACCCATCCATCCCCATCAACATCTACAATCCCTCAACATGCATCCCCTCAAGATGTTCACATACTAGATACTCCACTTTCTATCCCTCCCACAGTTCCCACTTCTACAACTTCTGCAACACCATCTACCACTCCACCATTGGACACCTCCACAATTACTTCTCTCATTGCCCTCCTCACTCCCCTTATCAAAACACTAATAGCAGAGGCCATTACACCTCTTGCTACTTCAATTACTATCCTATCTGCACAGATCACTGCCCTCACTCCTGCCCCATCTTCAGTCAGGGGAATGGCTTCAGGTCTTACTGAAACCATGCATGGGGAGATGTCTGATGATGTAGCTATAGTAGTTCCAGCAGTAGCAGCTCCAACAGCTGAGGCAGCAACAGTAGCAGTAGACTGTATAGAGTATACATATGATCTTGATTTTATTAATTTTATTGATACTGACATGGACTTGGAAGAGTCAGTCTCTGAGACAATAATTACTGGTGGTGATTTCATCATTAATCCCACAGTTGATTTAGAAAATTTGTTGGAAATTTTTAAATTTGCAGTTTTGAGATATCTTACAGCAGAATATACTACTAAGCCATACTTGGCTATTGTACCGTATACATCTCCAGTAAGTCCACAAGTTGCAAAGTAACTCAGGGATAGTTTTGCTGTTCCTGAGCCTACAGTTATTCCAGCTCCGTCAGAAATTTCTTCTGCTCCTAGTTATGTCATGGATGACTCTCCATTGCCAGATCTAAATGAACTGATCTTGGTTGATATTGAAGAGGAAAATAAGGCAGTAGCTGAAAGCTCTGTCCAAGTTAGTTCTGATTGTTTCGTAGCTTCTCCTCCAACTCTTGTTGAAACTCCTGCTCCTCCAGAAAAGCCTGTTATTTCTGTGAGGCTTTGAAAGCTTTGAATGATTTATATAATAACCCTCAGTGTTCTAAAAATGATGATGATGAAGATGAGGATGAGGACTCAGATGAGGATGATACAAAGAAGAAGAAGCAAGTATCAAAGAAAAGAAAAGCTCATCCTGCTCTTGCTCCTAAGCCTAATCTAAACAATGACACTCCTTATTACATTCTTCAAAAGATAACTCCATACAAAGGGATGCTAGCATGGATGTGGCTATCTAAGAATCAGAAGAAGGAAAGGAAGAACAGTAGAAGGTACTCTCCTCCACCAGTTCAAAGGTATAGAAAAGATCCACTACCACCTCCTCCTCCTACAGCTGGTGCTCCTGGTTCAAGCCCTCAAAGGTCTGTCCCTGTTCAAACTTATCAAAGATATCATGGCAGATCTTCCTCTGGTAGCAGTCAGCACAGGAAATGCTCTTCAGGAAAACAACATCAGCAGCAGCAACAACATCAGAACCAACAAAATCAACAACATCAACATCAACAAGCTGAAAGTTCTAGAAGATCAACCTCTCCTCCTGTTCCTTATGAAGATCCAAAAATAGCCAACACAGCTAGAATGGCCAGGTTCCAGGAACTAGTAGGCCTTTCTATGATTAAGAAGGCAAAGGCTGAAGGAAATGATATTTCTGAATAGACTACAATGTCCAAATACAGGAGAGAAGAACTGAAAAGGTTTGAAAAGGCTAACAAAATCTTTAATGTTGATGATTATATGAAATTATATCCTGAAGCAGTGGTCCCTAGAGCTACATCTCTGAAGATTATAGGGTCTGTTGACATGATAATGACTGTGGAACAAGCTTCAAATCCAAACAGGGAAATAATATTTACCAAGCTAGGAGACAAGGGCAAGGATGTAAAGCATTAGGAGAAGAAGCAGAAGAAATGAAATCTGAACTATTTTATTTCTATTTTTCTCTCTTAAACTGTTTCATATTGTCTGAACAAAGCTTTTGTGTAAATATATCTGCTACATGTGCTAATTATCTCTGCCAGATATATGTTTTTCCTGCTTTGTTTACTTTATGCTTTTATTTTGAGTCTATTAGTGACCTCACCCAAATAGGGGGAGATTGTTGGATCCCTAGTTTGATTTAGGCTAGGTTCACTAACTTAGGATGATTTGGCCCAACATGTATAGCCAGGGTCATAGTTATGTCCTAGAGTCTAAGCCAAGTCCTCAGTAACAACATCACATGTACAAGCCATCATCAGACTGCCAGAGACTCAAGACTAGAGTTTTTCCAGAGATTCAGAGATTTCTAAAGAAACTAAGTAAAATGAGTTTGACGTTCGTCAAACTCAGGTTGATGATAGTCTCAGCTCGACGATCTTAGAGAAATATTCTCTGAGCTGAGCTCGACGAACTTCAGTCACAGATCGACTATCCTTGGACTCCACCTTCATAATTCTAAGTCCAAACTGTTCTCTAGACTCAGGTCGACGAACATAGTTCTCAGGTCGACGAACTTCATTCTTTGCTCGATGATTTCTGGACTTCCACTTCCACTCTATTACCAGAGGTTTATCAATTTTTCTCTAAGTCCAGAATCATTTTCAGTTCGACGAATTCAAGGTTCTCCAGACTTAGCTCGACGAACCTTATTCTTTGGTCGACGGATCTTTGGACTACTACAACATTCTGTCGAGACTATGTTCTCTAGTCTCAGGTAGACAAACTCAGTTCTCTGCCCGACGAATTCTAGAACTAGAAGACTTGTCTCAACACTCAGAGTATATGTCGACACCAACTGTGTCGACACTAGAAGAACTTCTGTCGACTTCCAGATCATCAGTCGACACTTTGGAAAGGTTGTGTCGACACCAGGAGTAATTGTGTCGACACACAGAATATTTGACTACTCCAGAATAGTTGTTGAACTCCAGTCGATGAACACATTTACCAGCTCGACGAACTTCAAACAGAATAGACAAAGTTCAAAAGAGACAGCAGTTCAGTTTCCAGCTTGACGATTCTGCAACTCAGCTCGACGAACAGAAGTCATCAGGTCGACAAACTGCAGACTCAGCTCGATGAATTCTGCTATCTGTTCGAAGATTCCAGACTTAGTAATTTTTGGCCTTCTGTCCCCACTCTAATGCGATAATTCCTGACTAATTAATGCTCTAACATTTTATGAATGTAACCGTTAGAAGGAGCATTAATTATGGTCTTCTCCGGGATCATTGCTTGCCGTTTTTTCCATTGGATAGTTGGGGAAATAAATCAATGCTGCTTATTCTCAAGGCTGTTAGCATTAATTATAGAAAAATTCAAATTTTTGAAAGATAGATTTCGACAGAAAATATAAAAGAAAAGAAGAGAATAACAAAAACGAGAATCAAGGATCATTAAGAAAGTTTTACACATAGCACAGTGTACTCAGAGGCATACAGAGATTACAGAGACACAAAAAAACATTGAGTCTTGAACAATCTGCTCTGTCAACAAGAAGCCTTCTTTGATACAGAGAAGCCCTCGACCAGAAGCTCATCAGTACCTGATGAAGAAGAACAACAATACCTATATCTAGAGTCTTCTTTCTTCAAGCACTCCAGGACACTTCAAAAGGACAACATCAGTTCCATCTGTCAAAGAAGTTCCTGAAGATTATCGTTGGTCAAGAATTCTGTTTGAAGACCTATCACCCTGAAGCTTAGCTCCTATTTTTCCCTAATTCATTCTACATCTCAGGGGGAGCCATAAGCTATAATCAAATCCACAGTCTTCTCGGTTGTATTTTGAGAAAGAGAAGAAAAAATCATCTCTTACCCCCCCCCCCCACTGTATAAAGGGTTGTCATCTCCCTTCAAAAGTGATTCCTTGGTTGCAAGTCTCCTGATCAAAAGACTTGGGTTGGTTTTTGCGCACCTGATCAAAAGCTCATTGATGTCAGACAACTGATTAAAAATCTGAGTGGATTCCTACCAAGGGTGGTAGTAGAGTGGATGTACCCAGGTTGGGGAACCACTATAAAATTCTTGTGTCATCTAGTTGCCCCTTTTTCTTTTGTTCTTGCTGTGCTTATACTTTAGGTTTATTGTATGCTAGCTATATTTATTTCTGCACTTTTAATTTACAGCAAAAGCTGTAATAGCTGTTAAGAATTTTTTAAGAATACTCTATTCACCCCCCCTCTAGAGTATTTCTGATCTAACTCTCACTTTCACCTTCTAATAGGTCTGACACCGGGCCATGAATTTGGTGACATCGCTTTTCATTCCAGGCCAATAAATGGTCCTGCGTAGGTCCACGTACATCTTAACTACGACAGGGTGAATTGAGTACCTGGACTGAAGGGCCTTTTGTAGAATTTCCTTACCAATTCCTCCAGTAGCGGGAACGAATATGTGATTTTTGAATTGTAGAATCCAGTCATGTAGATTATAATCCTCCTGTGCCATTCCTTGCAGAGATCGGATGATCAGCATTACCTCTGGGTCGATCTTTTGGGCTTCTCGTATCCGGTCCCAGATGTCGCATTGGATCTCCATCCAATACAGCTGAGAATAGTACTCTTCCGGATCACTTCGGGCAACCACGGTAATCTCCAAGTTTATTAAGGACTGGAAAAGTTCCTTAGGGATCTGCTCCATCCAACTCCCGGCTATCGCAGGCTCGCGGCTCAAAGCGTCAGCGACTCTGTTTGCTTTCCCGGGGTGATATTGGAGAGCGAAGTCGTAATCGCATAAGAATTCTAGCCATCGGTGCTACCAGAGATTCAGCTCCTTCTGCGTGAAGATATACTAGAGGCTCTTGTGGTCGGAGAAGATCTCACATCTTACTCCGTACAGATAATGCCTCCAGATTTTAAGGGCGAAGATGACGACGCCCAACTCTAAATCGTGAGCTACGTAATTTAATTCGTGCGGCTTCAATTGCCGAGATGCGTAGGCCACTACCTTGTCATGCTGCATTAGAACAACTCCCAATCACTTCAGGGAGGCATCAATGTAGATTTGGAATCCCTTAGTCCCTGTGGGGATCGTAAGGATTGGCGCAGAAGTCAGCTGCTTCTTCAGTTCGACGAACGCAGCCTCGCACTCCGGCGTCCATCGGAATGCGACGTCTTTCTTGGTGAGAGCAGTTATGGTTAGGGCAATCTTGAAAAATCCCTCAATGAACTTCTTGTAGTAGCCGACAAGACCGAGAAAACTCCGGATGTCCGCAGCCATCCTGAGTGGCGACCAATTTTTTACTGCCTGGATCTTGGCTTGGTCTACTGCCACTCCTTCCTTATATATTGTGTGGCCCAAGAATCCAACTTCTTCTAGCCAAAACTTGCACTTACTGAATTTAGCGAAGAGAGAGTGCTCCCGGAGCTTTAATAGCACCATTTGCAGGTGCCGGGTATGGTCCATCTTGGACTTCTAGTAGATTAAGATGTCATCTATGAAGACAATGACAAAGTGATCCAAGAAGAGTTCGAAGACTTTATTCATTAGGGCCATGAAGGTGGAGGGCGCATTGGTGAGCCCGAAGGGCATCATTAGGAACTCATATAGACTGTATTGGGAGCTGAAGGCAGTATTGGGAATATCTACCTCTCGTATTCGAAGCTGATAATAGCCGAATCTCAAGTCCATCTTGGAGAACACGGATGCACCTTGCAACAGATCGATTAGTTCGTCGATCCTAGGGAGGGGGTAGGTGTTGCATATAATAAGCTTATTTAATTCCCTGTAGTCGATGCACAGTCGCAGTATCCCGTCTTTCTTCTTGATGAAAAGCACCGGGGCTCCCCAGGGCGTGGAACTAGGATGGACGAATCCAGCATATATTAGTTCATGTAGTTGAATTTTCAGTTCAGTCAGCTCTCTTGGGGCCATCCGGTAGAGGGCTCGTGATACTGGCCGTGCTCCGGACACGAGCTTAATCTGAAAGTCGACCTCTTGCTGGGGTGGCCAATCCATCCCTATAATTATGCCAAATCTAGTTATGGCTACTATGGTTGAGCAGATCTCAAATTCTACTTCTCCCAGCATAGCCTAGAACGAGCACTTTTCGGTATATGTCATATCCGACCTGTTCAATAAACGAATTCATATAGACAGTCTGTTTGAACGAATAACATTTTCTTTTGTTGCGATGAAATCATGGGAAACGAAAGAATGTGTTACTCCTATGTCGAAAAGAGTTTTGGCAGGGTGTCCTTTTACCAATAAGATTCCTGATGACATGGGAAATATATACATATATATCATCTAACTAATACAGAAGATGTAAGCACAAATATATGTAATATACAACACTAGTGGTAAGATCTGATATATCCCTATCGCCTAAGATATATACCTATGACTACGTAAGGGGCCGGTCCGTGCTGTAAGTCCAGTGTGTAGGCCTCTAGGGGCGTTGCTCGGCCATGCTGCCCCCTCCTTCCAGCTCTGCCTCTGCAGCCTCTCTGACACTATCCCCGTGCCGGCTGTCCACCCTAAACTGCTCCTAATCCCGGTCTCCCTATTGCCTGTAGGCAAAAGGCCATCATATGTCCCGGCTGCTGACATAAGAAGCAGTTCCCTGCGAAGGGAACATCTCATCGGGCCACTAGTGGGGGCTGTGGTGCTGGAGCTGGTCTGATGTCTGGCTGCGCAGTTGGGGTTACTGGTGGGCACCTATAGGGTTGTCTGCGGCATCGCTGCCTGCGCTTTCTATCCTGTCTATGGGGAGCGAATCCTCCGTCTTACCTCTGGTATTGAGGAAGCTCTACCTGACCTCTACGTCGCTGAGCCACTATCTGCTGGTCCAACTCTAATGCTGCTGTATGGGTGGCTATGGTATGAAAGGTGGCCTGAGATAGCATGATCAGGGCCTGCCTCAGGTCGTCTCATAGTCCTCGGTAGAACTGAGAAGCTCTATCCCTGTCGGAGGCAACCAGGTTCCCAACAAAGCATGCCAGGTGTATAAACTCTCTCTCTCTCATACTCTGCCACAGTGCGGTTGCCCTGTCGAATGAGCAAGAACCTCTCTTGCAGCGCGACTCGGTCTGTATCTGTGATGAAGAAGTCTAGTAGAGCCACAGAGAACTCCCCCCCCCAAAGGATCGCGCTCAACAGCAGACCTCGAAAAGTAGAACGACTAGCCACTCTCCACCAATCCCTCGCGTATCCCTCCAAAAGGGTCACCACCAAAGAGACTGCAGCCACAGCTTGGCACATCATTCCTACTAACAGCTCCTCCACCCGCTCCACCCACTCCTCTACCTGGATGACCGTCTCTATACCTCTGAAATGGGGAGGCCTCAGTCCTCGGAAAGTCATTAGCAGATCGGTGGGTGCGGTCATCTCTCGCGGTGGCTGTGCCAAGGCATCCCGGAAAGTCGCTAGAATAGCCGTCAGTGTCTGACCTATATCTGTCTCGGCAAACGGTACGACCGTGGGAGCGACCGGGTCTGGTGGTGGGGTAGCTAGAACATATCCTCTGGATGAGGATTCCCCGTTACTGTATTCCGATATCTGGAGAAGTAACAGGAAAGAGTGTCAGTATTTTGTAAAAGAAGGAGAAAATTGCAAAAACAACAACCCAAGCGAAAAAACAACGGTGTATGGGCATACTATCATACAGTCTAGAATCCCTAAGCCTATACACTAGGGTCCCCGAGGATTCCACTACAAGGTTCATCACGAACCTATAACGAAGCGAGGGACAGAGGGATCCTGAGACTGCTCCACAAGGACGAATCATGATGGCTGACCAGTGGAGGAAAACCTGATGTGGAATAATATAACGACCGGTCACCCATGGTACTCATCTCCCTGTCGCCTTGAGTCATCGACCTTCCCACAACGGTACGAATGGTTTGTGGGAGGGACTGACCTGCCACTATTTCATCATAAGAAATTTACAAACAATTAAACAAAAGACAAACAATATATACAACGGGTCTACGTCGATCTGCCCTACCAGGTTTTAGACTTCGGGCATCGGTGCTGAGCTCTACTTTTGACAAGGAGCGTAGGAGTGCGTTATTTGGGGCTAGACCTGGAGGACTACTTAAACTCCGGTTATCCCCAACTAAGGCTCGATGACTACTCGTCAGAGCAGGACCCAAAAATATAATAGTAAATTACAACGAGGACAAGCGCGGTGCTTATGCTGCTTATTTAAAGTGCTGGAATAAAATGTGACCAGTATGAGATTGGAGTAGTACTGAATAGAAAGTACCGAAATAAGCTTGACTAGTATGAGACTGGAGTAGTACTGAATAGAATGTACTAAAATATTCTTAACCAGTACGAGACTGGAGTAGTACTAAATAGAATGTACTGAAAAAAGCTTGACTAGTACGAGACTGTAGTTGTACTGAATAGAAAGTACTGAAATAAGCTTGACCAGTACAAGACTGGAGTAGTACTAAATAGAAAGTATTGCAATAAGCTTGACCAGTACGACACTGGAGAAAACACAAAGAAAATTCTTAGTAGTCTAATCACTCCTATTCAGGAGGCTTCAATTCCATCGAGATTTAAAGGAGATTTTATTGGGTTACATCAATTATTTGGATTCAATTAATTTGGTTGCGTCATATTTATTACTGCTTAATTAGATCAAGGGTTGGCTAGGAGTTAAATTCTTATTAATTGACACGGGACAACTCCAAGTCATCACTTGTACTCTAATCTTTCGAGCGTGCCCTATTCACCTGAGAGTCAAGGCGCTCGACGGTTTTATGAAATCTCGGAAATCCCGGAGCTTAGTCACTTGCCTCGGCCGCTCTCGTCAATAAAATAGTTTAAAGTACTTATTTGATTAAGAAGGGGTGGTCGCGCACTCCAATTTCCACCTTTTAGGGAAAACGAGAGGAATATAGGTCCGTGCGTGACCCTAAGCTTCCAACACTTTAGGAAAAATATCAAAACTTATCCCCATGACCCCAAAGTTTGATACAACCCATAGGAGGGCCTAAAATGAGCCTAGTAATTTTTTTGTAATTTTCCGAGGTGTTTTGGGCATTTAATTTAGCCAATCAAATTTTATTTTGGATTTTAAAAATAGTAAATTAACTCTACAAATTCTCACAATATTTGTGGAGGTAGACATTAGTATGGGGAATATTTTTCATGTTGGTCACTTTTCTCCTACAAGCCTAGGTTTGGCCCAAAAGTTTCCCAAAGCTCCATCCCTCAGATTTGGTCTGTTGACAGCAGATCTAACTAATCCAGCGTCTGAAATTGCGCCGCAGGATTCTCTTTGTCCATCTGTCCCCACAGCGGATCGACAGTAGATCCGCTGTGGGGGTCGCTGATGCTGAGGCGGGTGTGGGGATTAATAAAATCCCTGCCACCCGATCTTCATCACCAGATCGGGCGGCTGCTGCTCCTCGTTGGCGGTGCATAGGATGAGCGGTCTCCACCACCACCGATAGGTCGCCGCAAGATACCGACGCCGGCCCCGATAAACTCAACGTGGGCCGGCGATTCTCTGGGCGGTGGTCCGGTGACCTGGCCCCGCCGGCCGCTGCCAGAATTTCCATCCCGAAATCCTGGGGTGGCGATGGCCCTACTTCTGGCACCACCACGCCACCCCCGCTCCTCGGGCAGATTGCCGCCTACCAAACCACCCCCGGCCAACTCGCCGGGGGTCAGGCATCTCGCCGGCGGTCGTCCGGCAGCCATGCGCCATCGGCCGCCGCCGCCTGATTCAAACAGAGTTTTCTCTATTTTTGCGGGTGCCTCCGGAACCATGTTTTTCAGTGGCACCTTCTCTCTCCACCGTTGGGGGTCGCCTCCCCCAGTGGTATAAAACTCCCCAAGTGCCACCACCGGCGCTGGGGGAGGATCCTTCCTCCTTGGGCACCACCCGACCTGGAACAAGTCTCGGGTCGCGCCGGCGGCGCTCCTGCCGTCGGGAGACACATACAGCACATTTAGAATGGGGAGAGGGGAGGGATAAAGGTTCCAGCTGGGTTTGGTTGACTCGGGAGGGGCCATCCTGGTCAGCCATGCCTTTTTGGGGGTGGTGGGCGGGGGGAGGAGCCTCGGCTTAGCTTTTTCCGGCCACCAGGGCTCCGGTAAGGGTCAGGCAGGGGTTGAAGTGCTCTGAGGCTTGAGGGGAAAGGAGAGGGGGATGGAGCCTTTTATAGGGTTGAGGAGGGGGAGATCTCCTCCCTTAGGCAAGGTGGGATTAATCCATCCTTAGGAAGGGATTAATCCCAACCCTCCAGCTGTCCAAGGACAGCTGGAGGCCCTATATTTTCCCCCATGTGGGGAAAAGAATGAGGAGAAGCCCTTATGGGCTTGGGCCTTTTGAAAATAGAGGGGGGAAAGAGAGGAGAGGAGGGTTAGGGTAGGCCTCCACCTACCCTAGTGAGGACTTGCTGGTTGGGGGCCCAAAGAAGAGTGAGGTGGCATGGGATATCCTCCCTTGGAGAGGAGGTGGGCCCCTATTTGGAGAAAAATCCAAAAATAATGTTTTTAGGCGGGTTTGACCAAGTGAACCCTAGGGTGGGTCCCCCTTGCTGGTCAAAGTCAAAGTGGGTCCAAGTCATCTTGGTCGGGTCAAAGTTCGGGTGTCATGTCATAATTGGTGTGCACATGCTTTTTGGTGCACGACTACGCTTGATTTGACCACAGGTTGATCAATTGTCGTCGAAATTGACTGGGATGACTTCCGTTCACTTCGTATTGACCACACAAGTACAATGCCACTGACTAGGGTTGAATCGGAGTTTGTTTGGTGAAAGTCCAAAATTTGCTCATCGTAGCGCGCTAAAATGGTCGAAGTGTGTAAAACTGTCGTTAGATCTCGGATTGTGACGTGACGGGTTCTGATACACCTGTCTAGGTTATATGAGGTCACAGGAATCGACAGAACTAAATTCAGAGTTCTCTAGCTTGATATCCAAAATCCGCTCTCATTGCGTTTTACGAGGAATGGTCACATTCACTATATGACCTTGGGGTCCAACTGAACGAGTTCCGATGCACTCATATTGACTATACGAGGTCACAGGAACTGACCGAACTGAATTCGGAGTTCTCTAGGTCTATTTGTCGCTTAGTGTTATCTCCCACCGGGTCATGGGTAGGGTTTGGGCTACTTTTATTGGGCCCACTAGGGTTCTGGTGACCCAATAAAAGTTGGGATGTTACACGCCCTCCGAGTGTGCCGAAAATTTCCCAAGAGTCGAGGCATTCCAATTCTCATTTTCGGAGAGAGTGAGCGAAATAAATTCCAGGCGTGGCCCCAAACTCTTAGAATTTAAAAGAAAATTCATTTCTTATCCCCATGTCCCCAAATTTTGATAGAACCCTTGGAAGAGCCTATTAAGGGTCTAGAAATTAATTCATAATTTTTACCCAAGTTTGAGCCATTAATTTGGCTCAAGTAAACTTTATTTAAGCTTTTAAAATACTAAATCATTTTCAAAAAATTTCAAAATTTTGGTGGAGAAGACCCTCATTATGGGGAACATTTTTCATGTTGACCACTTTGTCCCCTAGGGCTCTGATTTGGCCCAAAACAATTCATAAATTCCTGATATGAAATTTGGACTGCAAATAGCCGATCAAATTTCAAATCTGTGGCTGAGATTGAGCCGAACGGCTTAATGCGGTGATGTTTCCCCACAATGGATCAGCCGCGGATCCACTATGGGGGGGCATAAAATAGAGGCGTGGGGGGGGGAGGTGATCCCCGCCATCCATCTCATCACTAGAGATGGACGACAACGATTTCTTCTTTGTAGTAGAAAGAGGCGACGATGCTCTGTCACCACCGGCCGGTCGCTGCTGGGTGCCGGCACCGCCCCGGTAGGTTAGCTGGGGGCCAGCGAGTCCCTGGGTAGTGGTTCGATGGCCCGTCATTACCAGCCACTACATAATTTATCCAACCCGAGAGCGGGGCGGTGGTGGTTCTACTCCCTGCGCCACCGCACCACCCCGCCTCTCCGGCATTGAACCCGGCCCGAAACCACCCCCGACCGGCGCGCAGGAGGAAGGGCCTTTCTCCGGGGGTGGACCAGCAACGTCCCACCGCCGGCAGCCACTGTTACTCGAGAAATTCTTTCGACATTCGTCAAACATCGTTCGACATTTGTCGAAAGAATACAGCACCACGGTCGACGAATTTCCCAAAATCCATTCGACATTCATCGAACTTCGTTCGACATTCGCCGAAAGGATACAACTCCACATTCGTCTAACTCCATCCGACGTTCGTCGAACTCCGTCCGACCTTGGTCGAACTCCTTCCGACGTTCGTCGCACTCCGACCGTCGTTCGTCGAACTTCGTTCAACGTTTAGCATGTTACTTCCTACTCCTTTTGGGGTGTTACACGCCACCAGAGTAAAATACAAAGAAGACTTCTGTTTTCTCAGGTGCTGCCAGAGCGGCGTTTTCCAGCAGCACCCCAACCTTCCACCACTGGGGAATGTTATCCCCGATGGTCTAGCTCTTCTCCAGCGCCACAACCGATACTGGGAGGGGACAGCTTGCTGCAGCGAGCACCCGACCTGGAGCTTGGATATGGTGGTTCCGGTGGCACTCCGGATGTCGGGAGGCATATGCACCACGTATGGGAGATAATAAAGGGGGATGAGAAGAATATCCACCTGGGTTTGGGGGGTTGGGGATGGTCCTGGCCGAGCTGCCATTGAAGGTGGTGGTGGATCTTGGGTAGAGAGGTTTTCCGGCTAGTTGGAGGTCCGACCAGGTGGGGGGGGGAGGAAAAGGTGAGGGAGATGTTTTCTCAGATGTGTCATGTCAAGGGAGGGGGTTTCCTTCATATAGGTTAGAGGGGAGGGGTCCTTCTCCCTCTAGGCAATGTGGGATTAATACCTCCTTAGAGAGGGATTAATCCCCACCCTCCAGCTATCCAAGGACAGCTGGAGGCTAAAAGGATTTCCCCATGTGGGTGAAATGGAGTTAACCTCACGGGGAGGGCATTTCAAAGTGGGGGAAGAGAGAGAGAGGTGCGGGAAATGGGTTGGTCGGCCTCCACTTGACTCCAAGAGTGGGATTGCTGGTTGGGTGCCCAAAGTGGGTGAGGGGGGTAAGATAAGGCCCGAATTAATTAATGAGTAGGGGAAATGTACACCTCTGTTGAAAAATCCAAAAATTAGACTTTTAGGGTGGTTTAACCAAAGTCAACCCTAGGGTGGGTCCCCCTGCTGGTCAAAGTCAAAGTGGGTTCAATACATTGGGGTCAGGTCAAAGTTGTCGTGTCACGTTATAATTTGCGTGCTCACGCTTTTTGGTGCACGAATATGCTCGATTTGACCTAGAGTTGACTATTCATCATCGAAATTGTCCGAGATGACTTCTGTTGACCTCGTATTGACCCTACGAGTCTAGAGCCACTGATTGGGGTTGAATCGAAGTTTGTTTGGTAAAAGTCCAATACTGTGCGTCACGACACACTAAATCGATCAAAATGTCTATATTCATTGTTAGACCTCAGATCGTGACACAACGAGTTACGACGTGCTCGTATTGTCTATACGAGGCCATAGGAATTGACAAAACTCAAATCAAAGCTTTCTAGCTCCATTTCCCGCATAATGTTACCTTCTACCAGATCATGGGTAGTATTCGGGTCACTTTTATTTGGCCTATTAGGGCTCTGGTGGCCCAATAAATGTCGGGATGTTACAATCCAATAAAAACAAAACGATTTCCGTCCTCAAAAATTTGCTTGAAGTGGGGGGAAAAGGAGCGACATTCCTAGGGAAAGAGCTCGGGGTGTTTTTCACGGACAGGCGCCCTGGTTCCCAAGTATACTCATCTTTTCCGTGATTTGACCACAATATTTTGACAATTGGGATGGCTTTCTTATGTAGATTATTTACTTTGAGATCCACGACTCGAATTAGTTCAAGCTGAACGGATATGTCTGATCGTAATTATACTAGTGGTATAGGTAGATGCTGCTCTGGTTGCCGGAGAACACGTCTCAAGTAAGAGACATGAAACACATCATGAAAATTTCCCAATTCTGGAGGTAGGGCTAATCGATAGGCAACAGGGCCAACACGCTCTATTACCTGATAGGTCCCCAAATAGCGGGGATCCAGATTCTTTTGTTTTCTCAACCGAGAGACACCATGCATGGGTTTAATTTTTAGGAACACCATTTCCCCCAAGCGGAACTCCACCGGTCGGTGCTGCGCATCATAATACTTGGCCTGTTGGCTTTGTGCCTCCCGCATCCGTTCCTGGATTAGTCGATATTACTGTCGTAGTAGTCAATATAAGCCACGCCCAAGGATTTTGGGTCCTCTTCCTAAGCCCAAGTTAACGTGGTTCGGTAAAGTCTCCCATACAATGCTTTGTATGGGGTCATCTTGATGCTATCCTGGTAGCTGTTATTGTAAGAAAACTCAATTAGTGGTAACAACTGTTCCCAAGGAACATTGTGTTCCACTATGCAAAGTCAAAGTAGATCCTCCAAAGTTCGATTTATCCTTTTTGTTTGTCCATCTATCTGTGGGTTGAAGGCAGTGCAAAAGACCAACTTGGTCCCCAAGTATGCCGGCACTAATCTCCATTCCTTGGATGTGAATCGTCAATCACGATCCGACACGATGGACTTTGGGACTCTGTGGAAACGAACTACTTGCTCTATGAATATTCTGGCCAAAATATCAACATTGTCTCCCTGTTGGTCTGGAAAGAACTGTGCTACCTTGGTGAGTCGATCTACAACAACCCGTATGTGGTCGTTTTTAGCTCGAGACCGAGGTAGACCGTGGACAAAGTCCGTGGAAATGTTCTCGAATTTCTATTTGGGTATAGGCAGGGGCTGCATCAAGCCTCCTAGGTTGCGACATTCAGCTTTAACCATTTGACAGGTCTGGCACTGAGCTACGAAGTTGGTAACATCATTTTCATTCCAGGCCAGTATATGGTCCTGCGGAGATTAACATACATTTTAAGCACACCAGGGCGGATGGAGTACTTCGATTTTTGCTCTTCGTGTAGAGTCTCTTTATGAATTCCTCCGGTGAAGGGGATGAATATACGATGTCTGTACTATAGGATCCCATCATGCAGATTATAATCCTCATGATCCCTGTTTTGTAGAGATCGGATGATCAGAACTACCTCTGGGTCATTCTTCTTGGATTCTCTTATCCGGATCCGAATGTCGCATTGGATCTCCATCCAATACAATTAGGCATGATATTTCTACGGATCTCTTTGGGTCACCAAGGTAATTTCCATGTTTATTAAAGATTGGAATAAACTTTTTGGGATTAACTCTATCCAACGGCCAAACACCGAAGGCTGGCGGCTTAGAGTGTCAGTAACTCTATTAGCCTTCCCGGGGTGATATTGGAGAGCGAAGTCATAATCGCACAAGAATTCTAACCATCGGTGTTGTCGAATGTTCAGCTCTTTCTGAGTGAAGATGTATTTAAGGCTTTTGTGGTCAGAGAAGATCTCGCATCTTACCCCATATAGATAATGCCTCCAGATTTTAAGGGAAAAGACAACACTTCCTAATTCTAGATCAAGAGCCGTATAGTTCAACTCGTGCTGCTTCAACTGGCGATATATGTAGGCCATCACCTTACCATGCTGCATCAGAACAGCTCCTAATACCTTCAGGGAGGCATCAGTGTAGATTTTAAATCCCTCAGTCCCTGCGGGGATTATAAGGACTGATGCAGAGGTCAACCGTTTCTTTAACTCGACGAACGCAATCTCGCATTATGGTGTCTATTAGAAGGTAACATCCTTTCTGGTAAGGGAGGTGAGGGGTAAAGATATCTTGGAGAAACCTTCCACAAACTTCCGGTAATACCCAGCAAGACCAAGGAAACTTCAGATATCTATCGCTGTTCGGAGCGGTGGCTAGTTTGTACTGCCTAAATTTTGTCCTAATCCACTACTACTCCTTTCTTGTTTATAGTGTGTCCCAGGAATCTGACCTCTTCTAACCAGAACTCACATTTACTAAATTTGGCAAAGAGGGAGTGCTCCCGAAGTTTCAGGAGTACCTTCTGCAGGTGTCTGGTATGATCTGTCTTTGTTTTTGAATAGATTAGAATATCGTCAATGAAGACGATCGCGAAGTGATCTAGGAACGACTCGAAGACTTTATTTATTAGCGACATAAAGGCGGATGGTGCGTTGGTGAGCCAAAAGGGCATCACCAGGAACTCATAGAGACCGTAACGGGAGCTGAAAGGGGTCTTGGGAATATCCTCCTCCCGAATTTGAAGATGGTAGTAGCCTGATCTTAGGTCCATCTTGGAGAAGACGGACACACCTTGTAACTGATCGAACAGTTTGTTGATCCTAAGGAGGTGGTATGTGTTTCGTATCATAAGCATATTTAATTCTCGGTAGTCTATGCACAGACATATTGTCCCATCTTTCTTCTTTTCGAACAATACTGGTGCTCTCCAAGGCGAGGAACTGGGGCGAACGAATCCAACATCTATTAACTCTTGTAGTTGAATCTTTAGCTCAGCTAGTTCTCTTGGGGGCATCTGGTAGGGGGCTCGGGTCACCGGCCGTGCTCCGGTCATGAGCTCGATCTGAAAGTCGACCTTTCACCGTGGTGTCAATCCAGGGAGCGATTCTGGGAAGATGTCCGGGAAGTCACGTACTACTGGGACCTTGGAGAGGTCGTGTGCTTTGTCCTCCATTTCAAAGTAAATAAGATATATCTCGTCCTTTTGTCAGACCGATCTCATAGTCTGTGCAGAAGTCAAAATAATACGAGAGACAAAGGGTACACCTGTAAACGTAATGTCCCGACCATTTGGGTTATGTAGTCAGACTTCTCGAATTGAATAATTTATTTGTGCCTTGTGCTCGGCTAGCCAATCCATTCCCAGTATGATATCAAATCCGATTATTGCTAGTATCGTTGCAAAGACCTCAAATTCCATGTCTCCTAGTATTGCCTAGAATGTGCATTTCTCCATTAACGTCATGTCTGATCCATCTGGTAGACACATCTGTATTGATAGTCCGAATGAATGAGCAACATTCTCCTTGGTCATGATGAAATGTTGGGACACAAAGGAGTGCATTGCTCCAGTGTCGAAGAGGGTCTTGGTGGGTTGTCCTTCTACCATCAAATTTCCTGATAGAATTGGGAGCATATATATATATATCATATTTTAATATACAAGACGTAGGTATGCAAAACATATCCTAGTATAGCATAAGTACCAGCATCCGACATATCTCTATTGCCTAATATATATACCTATCACTACATCAGTGGCTGATCTATGCTGTAGATCCAGTGCATAGGCCTCCAGAGGTATTGTGTGGCCCAGTTGGCCTCTCCTGCCAGCTCTGCCTCAACGACCTCTCTGACACTGTCCTTGTGCTGGCTGCCAACCCTGTACAGCTCCTAGACTTGACCTTCCTGCTGCCTGTGGATAGAAGGCCCTCATATGTCCTGGATATTGGCACAAGAAGCACTAGCCTGCAAAGGGAACGTCTTGTCGGACTACTGGTTCGGGGTGTGGTGCTGGAGCTAGTCTGACGTCCTGTTTTGGTGCTGGGGGTGCTGGTGGATGCCTATAAGGCTGTCTAAGGTATCTCTATCTGCGCCCTCTTTCCTGTCGGTGGGGAGCAGCTCCTCTATCTCGTCTCAGGCCTCTAGGGACCTCTACCTGTCCTCTATACTGTTGGGTTAGAATCCATTAGTCCAACTCTAGTGCCACTGCGTGAGTAGCTTTGGTGCGGAAGGTAGACTGAGAGATCATAATCAGAGCCTGTCTCAAGTCATCACATAGGCCTCGGTAGAACCGGGAAGGTCTTTCACTATCAGAGGCAGCCAAATTTCCGGCAAAGCATGCCAGGTGTATGAATTCCCTCTCGTACTCAGACAGTGTCCGATCTCCCTATCGGATGTGTAGAACCACTCTTGTAGAACAGCTCAGTCTGCGCCTGTAATAAAGAACTCCAGCAGGGCTACCGAGAACTCTCCCCATAGGATATCACTCATTGGTCGTCCTCTAAAGGTCGAGCAGCTGGCCTCTCTCCACTAGTCCCAATCTTATCCTTCTAACAAGGTCACTACTACTAAGACTACACCTACTACTAGTCAGATCATGCCTACTAGCAGCTACTCCACATGCTCCACCCACTCCTCTGCCTGGATAACAGTATCTGTCACTCTAAAAGTGGGAGGCCTCAGTCCTCGAAAGGTCGTCAGCAAATCGGTAGGTTCCATCATCTCTAGTGGTGGCTGTGCCAAGGTAGTCCAGAAAGTGGCCAGGATGGTCGTTAGTGTATGCCCCAAGTCCTTCTCGGCAAACGGTACAACTGCGGGGATGACCGGGTTTGGAGGTGGCGTTGCGGGAATATATCCTCTAGAAGAGGACCCCCGTTACTATAATCCGGTATGTGGAGAAGTAATAGGAAAGGGTGTCAGTACTTTGCAAAAGTACGGTAGATTTGCAAAAATGACTGACGAAGCGGAAACAACGGCGTACGAGTATACTAACGTATAGTCTAGAATTCCTAAGCCTCTACACTAGGGTCCACCAGGCTTTTACTGCAAGGTTCGTCCCAAACTGAGGAACGAAGCGAGGGATGAGGAAATCATGAGGCTGCTCCATAAGGACGAATCATGATCTCACAGATCCATTTGTAAGTCCACTCCCCAAACTTTTGCCCCAGGTCCGGCCGGAGGAGATCTTACATGCCCAAGGCATTCACCCAAAGCTCTTTGAAGAGGTAACGACCCACTTTACCAAGTACTGGTTGGCTTCCTTGGGGGCTAGAATGACAACTTTCACAACACATCAGAGATTTTGCGGAAGCATTAACAGACAAACTCTAATATATATATTTATAACTTCATAAATATTTACATGTGTACAAGGCCGTAGCCTATGTCCTTATATAAGCCCACAGGATGCAGGAGTTATACATATAACCCTCACTCGTCCTCTCTATACTGCTCGTTGGTACTCACATCTCAAAACTCTTGAGACATCGATGGTGCTTCGGCTTGAGTAGTCCTAACTGCTGGCACATTCTCCTATGGCAGGGGATCACTACGGTGCTCCAATTCCTATGAATGGTCATTTAAATAAATGTTAGTCACATGGCTAAGTAGAAACAAATCCCCTCCCCGGATCCATATCCTGGGGACGAGCACACACGTACCCAGAAGTATAAGATAGCCGAAGCTTGAGAGGGTTAGCACCGTATTTAATTTAGGAGCAGCAATAAAAGAAAGGTAGCATAACTGAAGTGGCAGCAATATTAACATCATTTATGAAAAAGACTCTACTAGTCCAATAACACACCAGAAATACACCTTCTGTATCCTATCGCAGGCATTCACAGCCACACACACATCCTATATCGACATAGTGTGGACTGCTTCCGTTCCAGCAGGGTAGCTAGCCCCGCCGGCCTCACTGATGTGGCCGTCGGTGACAGTGGCCAGTCCTGCCACTTTTGGGGGTGGTCGTACCGCACAGCCCTAGGCCCCGACGTACAATCTCGTGTACTATTGGATGTCAGTGAAATACTATGATGCAAAATTTTGGTTGATCAGAGGAGGAAAGCCCAACGGGGACAACATAATGACCGGTCACCCGTGGTACCCATCTCCCTGTCACTTGAGTCGTCGACCTTCCTGCACCATTACGAACGATATACAGAAGGGACTGACCTGCCACAATTCACTGCAAGTAATTTATAAGCAATCCAACCGTCAAATTTGCTAGCACGTACAGATCTGAGGCTGCCCGCCCTACTAAGTTTTGAACATCGGACGGCGGCGCTCAACTCAACTTTTGGCAAGGAGCGTAGGAGCTCTTTATTTTGGGGTAAACCTGGAGGAATACCTCAACTCCGGTTATCCCCTGTAACACCCCCTATCCGGCGCATAGCATATAGCAGTATGTCCGGCCGGTGCCCGACGCCGTATGCCACAGACAGACCGGTTGGTTACTCATGGAAACCATCCAACCAATCATAACGTCCTACACAGAGCATTCTAGCGGAAGCAGATTAATAAGAGTTGCAAATAAGAACCCACCATTAAAGCATGAATGTCCACTAATACCAAATAGGAATGTTACAAAATACATCAGTACAAGCGTTAAGGCCTTACAAAATGTTTCACTTGATATTACATGATTTACAAACCACAGCACGCAGGCCGGTCATACATGAATAAAACAGTAAACACTTCCAAATAGGCCTTCCAGGGCCGGCTTCGCATTTGGGCTTTAGCCCGCTATTGACCGCTTGGTCCAGCAGCACCTGCAAGCAACAAACCACCGCACGGTGGCAAAACAAGGCAACGGTCAGCAATGCTGACCAAATTATAACGATCCCGCCCCCAACTAGGGGCGGCGATGCTCCTTCCCTGCATTTCATTAGCATAAGTGAGCAATATATAACCATAATCATTTCACCACAAACGTTGGCTCGCACGGCCACACGCCCCGTGCTCTCAGGGCACATTCTCGGTGAACCGGTCGATGCCACGTCAATTAAAGCCATAGACATTCCGGACTCACCACCGCCACTTTGACAGCCAAACCTATGAGCAATTCGTCTTCCTGGCCTGGGTCACGAAAATTTAAGCCATTGACCGCCGAAGACCCTAATCTATGCCAACGGCAAGTTCCACGTGTCTTTAGGTCTCTTTAACCGAACGACATAGAACGAGTACGGTTCCATCTAACCCGTGCTCACATCGCAACGACAATTTAAGCCATTTGCGCGGGTCAAACTTCCACCGAGTCCCATTTCCATCACAATTCACATAACCCGGTTATGTTCAAGTTAGCTCTCAGGCCACCAAGTTGGCAAGATCCTGCATCCGCCCAGTTTTCCGGGTGCACCTTTAGGTTAATCCCCAAGGCTCCCTCCTGTAATCTACCGTGTAGAAAACCTGAAAACAACCAATAACACGGAGTCTTCTCCGGTATTTATGCAATGCAACATCACCGATCCAGACCAACATGTCCGGGTAGGCTTCACACATCATGCCTATGTCCGTTCTCGCTTACGGACTATATACAACGGGGACTTCACATATCTACCCGAAGGAACGCCTCCAACTCTCCGCAAACTCGCGAGAGCGGGCTTCCTATGCAAAGAAGGAGAGCTACTCATGCTCAAGAAGAGAATCGTTACCCTAGCGTTCCTCTTTGGCGCCATTGAAAAGCAAGCGGATGAAAAGCACCGCACTAGCTTTGCCTCCGTGGATCGGGAGTCGGCTCGCGATTTGGAGCTTCGAAGCTCCTCCAATGGCCGAATCTAGCTCCTTCTTCCTTCCTTGGCTCTCCTCTCTCTCTAAGCTTTTAGAAAGATAATAACTTATGAAAAGTGAGGGTTTCTAAGTCCAATCCCAGGTATATCCCTTCAGGAACAACCCCCAACCGTTGGATCATCAATTAAAGAAATGAACGGCTTTGATTCGGGACTGAAATGCCCAATCTGGACCGAACACAGCCTGGCACACGCTCGTGTCTAGGGCCGTGTGCCTCATTCGCCGTCAAAATCGGCTCGCCTGGAACATTACACTAGTATCGAACACGCTCGTGTTCGACCTGACACGCCCGTGTTCCGCCTGACACGGCCGTGTGGCCGGCCGTGTACCCCCATCATTTTTCCCCGAAAACAACCCGAGCACTGCACGGGTTCTAGGACACGCCCGTGTCCTTGCCCGTGTCACCTCAACACGCCTGGGCTCCAGGCCGTGTACACGGTCTCGACACTCGACACTTCGTCGAGCGAAGATCGTCGACCTGATGACACGGCCTGGGACACGTCTGTGTCCGAGGCCGTGTGCCTTGTCTCGACATAATGTCGAGACCAAAGTGTCGACTTCCCGGGACGAGTGTCGATACGGGTTGACACGCCCTGCGACACGCCCGTGTCGCAGGCCGTGTGCCATGTCTCGACACTTCGTCGAGCGCAGAGTGTCGAATTCGCGGGCTAAGTGTCGACACGGGTCGACACGCCCTGCGACACGCCCGTGTCGCAGGCCGTGTGCCTAGTCTCGACACAATGTCGAGACCAGAGTGTCGACTTCCCGGCTCAGTGTCGACACAAGCTTGACACGCGCGGGGACACGCCCGTGTCCCAGGCCGTGTGCCTGCAGCCAGAACTCAAAACTAGCCCAAAACATCCCCCGTCGCTCTTTTGAGTTTCGGGGCGTTACAACTCTCCCCCTCTTAAAAGAATTTCGTCCTCGAAATTATATAAAGGAAAGACATGTACAAAACCAAAATTTGTACCTGAGAGGAACAACTCTGGATACTCGTCAAGCATAGTCTGCTCTCGCTCCCAAGAGAGCTCCTCACGACCGCAATTGTCCCACCGGACCTTGACCATCCTGATCTCTTTATTGCGTAGCCGCTTGACCTCCGAGTCCTCAATCCGCACGGGCTTGACCTTTGTCGTCAGCCCACTATCCACCGGCACTTGATCAACCGCGATCACTTGCATAGGCTCTTGCACTGCCTTCCGGAGCACCGAAATATGGAATACATCATCTAAACCACTCAGCTCCACTGAAAGCTTCAACCGATAGGCCGCTTCACCAACTCGCTCCACAACCTCAAACGGTCCAAGGTACCTCGGGCTTAGCTTTTTCAATCGCCGCACCCGCGAGACACCCTTGAACGGCTTGATCTTTAAGTATACATAATCGCCCACAGCGAACTCCACGTTCCTGTGCTTGGCATTATAGTACTTCGCTTGCCGGTCCTGAGCGATAAGCAACCTCTCCCGAATGGTTCTCACCAAAGAAGTAGCATCCTCCACTTCCGATCGCTTATATAACTTTGACTCACCCGTTTCTAACCAAGACAACGGCGTGCGACATTTTCTACCATATAGGGCCTCGAAAGGCGCCATCTGAATACTCGCTTGGTAGCTATTGTTGTATGCCCACTCCACCAAATAAAGGTGGTCTTCCCATTGCTTTCCAAAATCCAAGACACACATGCAGAGCATGTCTTCCATGGTTCTATTGACCCTCTCGGTCTGCCCATCCGTTTGCGGATGGAAGGCCGTGCTGAATTTCAGCTTTGTTCCCAACAGTTGCTGCACAAGCCTCCAATCATTGGACGTGAACCGCCCATCTCGGTCACTCACGATGCTGCGGGGCACACCATGAAGCCTTACTATGTTATCCACATAAAGCTTTGCCAACTTCTCCACCGGATCATCCTTCCTATGCGGAATAAAATGCGACACCTTCGTTAACCGATCAATAACCACCCAAATGGCGTCGTTCCCCTTTTGCGACCTTGGCAAACCATGCACAAAGTCCATAGAGATGTCGTCAAATTTCCACTACGGAATAGGCAAGGACTTAAGAAATCCTCCCGGCTTTTGGCACTCCGCCTTTACCAAGGCGCAAGTTTGGCACTTGGCTACGTAGAGCGCCACATCCTTCTTCAAACCCGGCCACCAAAACAGTTTCTTCACATCACGGTACATCTTCGTGCTCCCCGAGTGAATCGAGTACTTGGTAGGGTGTGCCTCGTACAACAACTCCACCCGCAAATTACCCATACTTAGGACGCACAGACGACCGTCTTTCCAAAGTAATCCGTCCTCCACGACGAATTGGGAATTTGACCCATCCAGAGCCTCTACCATGAACTGCTTCATATGAGCATCCATATCCAAAGCCTGCCGAATACGATCAGCCAGGTCATATTGGACTTCAGTCCAATTCAGAACTGCTTCAGCACTTGATTGTCTATCCACACAAACAATCTCCAACGCCTCCAACTCCCGCACCAACCGCTCATCATGCACCGATAGCCAATTGTCTTGAGCTGGGGCTCGGCGACTCAACGCGTCTGCAACCGCATTCTCCTTACCAGGCACGTAGTGCATCTTGAATGTATAGTCCTCCAGAAACTCCATCCATCTACGCTGCCGCATATTCAGATCCTTCTGATCAATAAGATACTTCAGGCTCTTGTGATCGGTGTAGATATCAATCTTCAAACCGTACAAATAGTGTCTCCACAGCTTCAAAGCAAAAATCACGGCTGCTAACTCCATGTCATGGACCGGATAATTCCTCTCATGCACTTTTAGCTGTCTCGAGCCATAAGCTATTACACTTCCATGTTGCAGTAGCACGGAACCCAAACCGCTGCCCGAAGCATCGCTATAAATCTCATAGCCTTCGGTCCCACAGGGCGAACTCAGCACAGGCGTCGTGGTCAACCGACACTTCAACTCCTCAAAAGCTCGCGCGCACTCCGGTGTCCAAACGAACTTATGCTCCTTCCTCGTCAAAGTAGTGAGAGGTAACGCTATCCGCGAGAAGTTCTCTGCGAAGTGCCTATAATAGCCGGCAAGCCCCAGAAAACTCCGGACTTCCGCTACCGTAACAAGCTCAGGCCACTCCCGTATCGCAACAATCTTCGCCGGATCTACAGCAATACCCTCTCCACTTACTATATGCCCGAGGAACGCCACTGAGGATAGCCAAAACTCGCAATTCGAGAACTTGGCATACAACTGATTTCTCCTTAGCGTCTCCAACACCAAATGAAGATGCTTGAAGTGATCTTCCTCACTTTACGAGTACACCAAAATATCGTCGATGAAGACGATCACGAAATGGTCCAAGTACTCCCTGAAAGGCCTGTTCATCAAATCCATGAACACTGACGGCGCATTAGTCAGCCCAAACGGCATGACCGTAAACTCATAATGCCCGTATCTCGTATTAAACGCTGTCTTCGGGATATCCCTCTCCCTTATTCGCAGCTGATAGTACCCAGCCTTGAGATCTAACTTCGAGTACACCGTCGACCCGACTAACTGATCAAAAAGATCTTCAATCCAGGGGATCGGGTACTTGTTCTTCTCCGTCAACTTGTTGAGCTCCCTACAATCAATACATAGCCTTAAGCTTCCGTCCTTCTTCTTAACAAAGAGGACCGGTGTGCTCCAAGGCGAAGAACTCGGGCGCACATACCCTTGCTCCAACAACTCTTGTAGTTGAACTTTCAGCTCCGCCATTTCCTTAGGCGCTAGCCGATAAGGAGATCGTGACACAGGCTTTGCACCTGACACTAGCTCAATCGTAAAATATATCTCCCGCTGAGGCGGGGCTCCAGGAAGATCTGCGGGGAACACATCAGGGTATTCTGATACCACTGAAATACAATCCAACGCGGGCTTCGGCTTTGCAACCTCCACTAATGTAAAGAACAGTTTTGAACCGGCACGAACCGCCTTCACCACCTGAAGAGCAGACATCAACGTCTTGCTCGACCCCTTTTAGCCCGTAAAAGTCATCTCACGACTTTCTCCCAGCTTGACTTCCGTGCAACCGCAGTCAATATAGGCTTGCTGCTCCGAGAGCCAGTCCATACAAAATATAACATCGAACTCCACCAACGGAAGTAAAGACGCCTGCAGGTCGAACTCCTGATCCCCAATACGAATCTTAACATCGCAGATCCTATCCGCTCACATCGAACACCCATTGGGCAACAACACATCCAACTTATCCTTTGCCATCGAAGAAAGGACTCCGATGCGTGATATAAATCCTTCGGACAAGAAGGAGTGTGAAGCTCCCATATCGAAGAGTGCTCGTGCCGGATTTTCACAAATCAATACAAATCCTAAACAAGCAGTGGTAAGGTAACATGTGCATAACAAGTATTTAAGGAAATTGACTTGCTATAAATTAAACCGTACCTGTCACCACATCAGCTTGTTTGATGGCCTCCTGTTGGCCAAGATTATAGACCCTCGGTTGGGCCGGAGCATAGTGGGATGCGGTCGACTCCACCGCCTTGCCCTTCTCTTCATAAGTAGCTCCCGGCCTTCTCTCGGACTTAGGACGTCCGCTCCAACAATCACGGGCAAAATGCCCCGTCTTTCCACAAGTAAAACACGCGCCCCGGGTCCGACCCGTAGTCGCCCCAGAAGCACCAGAAGGAGCTGGACTCGAAGTCCTATGCTTCTTGAAAGACCTCCGATAGTCGGACTTTGAAGTAGTCGGCACTTTAAATTCAGATTTCTTCTCACCCAAGCTTTTCTTTGCTTGTACATTCTTCATGTCCTTCTCCAAGGACCGGGCAGTATTGACCAAGGTTAAGAAACCCTGCGTCATCGGCCCCAAAAGTAGTAATGTCAACTCATCTCTCAAGCCTTCATAGAAGAGATTAGTCTTGCGCTCCTCATCCACGATGGTGGAGCTAGCATATCGACTCAAACGAGTGAACTCGTGGAGATATTCATCCACGCTCTTCTCACCCTGAACCAACTTCAGAAATTCGTTGTCCATCGAAATCCTCTGAGTAGAAGGGAGGTATCTTGCTAAGAACAATCCCGAGAACTCTTCCATCGGGATGTCTATAAGTTGTCTACCTCTCAAATGATGCAGCTCCAAACCTTCCCACCATAATCTCGCTTCACCGTCCAGGAGGAACGTAGCGATGGTGGTCATTTGCCACTCCTCTGTCTCCGTTGCTGTCATGACTCTCTTCACCCTGGAGAGCCAGTCTTCAGCCTGAGATGGGGTTCCCAACCCCAAGAATAATGGAGGGTTAAAGCTCATTACATGCTTAAGCTGCCTCTCGGTTGCCCTCCTTGGCACCACCGGTTCCACAACCACTTGCTCCACTCTCCTCGTCTTAGCCTCTTGAAGAGGTTCCTGCTCCATCACAGGAGCGGGCTGCTGCGTTTGCCTTGTAGGCTGCGCATTTATCACAGCCAACACCGCTTCAGCCACCAATCGTATATTCTCAGCCGATAGAGGTGTAGCAGGAGCAACATCTGGTGCACTGCTAGCCTCAGAAACTCGGCGTTCTGACGGCCCAACACCACTTCTGGTCACCTATAGTGGTACAAAAAACCGTTAAGCGACCAAATAAATTGCAAACAGCAATTATAGGAACACGCAGGTTCCTCAAACACATGTATTTTCATTCCTAAGTGGACATTCATGGGTTCTTTTACTGTTATAACGATGACGCCCACAATGTGCTCACCACCCCTTTAAAAAGAATTCGTCCACGAATTCACTCTAAGCCCGACCAAAACCAGTAGTCTGATACCAAATTGTAACACCCCCTATCCGTCGCATAGCATATAGTAGTAGGTCCGGCCGGGGCCCGACGCCGTAAGCCACAGACAGACCGGGAGGTTACTCATGGAAACCATCCAACCAATCATAACGTCCTACACAGAGCATTCTAGCGGAAGCAGATTAATAAGAGTTGCAAATAAGAACCCAGCATTAAAGCATGAATGTCCACTAATACCAAATAGGAATGTTACAAAATACATCAGTACAAGCCTTAAGGCCTTACAAAATGTTTCACTTGATATTACATGATTTACAAACCACGGCACGTAGGCCGGTCATACATGAATAAAACAGTAAATACTTACAAATAGGCCTTCGAGGGCCGGCTGCGCATTTGGGTTTAGCCCGCTATTGACCGCTTTGTCCAGCAGCACCTGCAAGCAACAAACCACCGCACGGTGGCAAAACAAGGCAACGGTCATTAATGCTGACCAAATTATAACGATCCCGCCCCCAACTCGGGGCGGCGATGCTCCTTCCCTGCATTTCATTAGCATAAGCGAGCAATATATAACCATAATCATTTCACCACATATGTTGGCTCGCACGGCCACACGCCCCATGCTCTCAGGGCACATTCTCGGTGAACCGGTCGATGTCACGTCAATTAAAGACATAGAAATTCCGGACTCACCACCGCCACTTTGATGGCCAAACCTATGAGCAATTCATCTTCCTGGCCTGGGTCATGACAATTTAAGCCATTGACCGCCGAAGACCTTAATCTATGCCAACGGCAAGTGCCACGTGCCTTTAGGTCTCTTTAACCGAACGACATAGAACAGGTACGGTTCCATCTAACTCGTGCTCACATCGCAACGACAATTTAAGCCATTTGCGCGGGTCAAACTTCCACCGAGTCCCATTTCCATCACAATTCACATAACCCGATTATGTTCAAGTTGGCTCCCAGGCCACCAAGTTGGCAAGATCCCACATCCGCCCAGTTTTCCGGGTGCACCTTTGGGTTAATCCTCAAGGCTCCCTGCTGCAATCTACCGTGTAGAAAACCCGAAAAACAACCAATAGCACGGAGTCTTCTCCGACATTTACGCAATGCAACATCACCGATCCAGACCAACATGTCCGGGTAGGCTTCACACATCATGTCTATGTCCGTTCTCGCTTACGGACTCTATACAATGGGGACTTCACATATCTACCCGAAGGAACGCCTCCAACTCTCCGCAAACTCGCGAGAGCGGGCTTCCTATGCAAAGAAGGAGAGCTACTCATGCTCAAGAAGAGAATCGTTACCCTAGCGTTCCTCTTTGGTGCCATTGAAAAGTAAGCGGATGAAAAGCACCGCACTAGCTTTGCCTCCGTGGATCTGGAGTCGGCTCGCGATTTGGAGCTTCGAAGCTCCTCCAATTGCCGGATCTAGCTCCTTCTTCCTTCCTTGGCTCTCCTCTCTCTCTAAGCTTTTAGAAAGATAATAACTTATGAAAAGTGAGGGTTTCTAAGTCCAATCCCGGGTATATCCCTTCAGGAACAACCCCCAGCCGTTGGATCATCAATTAAAGAAACGAACGGCTTTGATTCGGGACTGAAATGCCCAATCTAGACCGAACACGGCCTGGCACATGCCCGTGTCCAGGGCTGTGTGCCTCATTCGCCGTCAAAATCGGCTCGCCTGGAACCTCACACGGGTATCGAACACGCCCGTGTTCGACCTGACATGCCCGTGTTCCGCCTGACACGGCCGTGTGGCCGGCCGTGTACCCCCATCATTTTTCCCCGAAAACAACCCGAGTACTCCACGGGTTCTAGGACACGCCCGTGTCCTTGCCCGTGTCACCTCAACACACCTGGGCTCCAGGCCGTGTACACGGTCTCGACACTCGACACTTCATCGAGCGAAGATCGTCGACCTGATGACACGACCTTGGACACGCCCGTGTCCGAGGCCATGTGCCTTGTCTCGACATAATTTCTTGATAGGAATCCACTCTTCTACTGGGTACATCCACTCTTCTACCACCCTTGGTAGGAATCCACTCAGATTTTTGATCAGGTGCCTGACACCAATGGGTTTTGATCAGGTCCCCAAAAACCAACTCAAGTCTTTTGGTAAGGAGACTTGCAACCAGGAATCACTTTTGAAGGGAGATGACAACCCTTTGTACAGGAGGGGGTGAGAGAGTGATTTTGTCTGCTCTGTCAACAATCAGAGAGAAGACTTATGTGGAATGATGTTAGCAAAAGCTCCCACTGAGATGTAGAATGATTCAGGGAAAATCTGGAGCTTTGCTGCAGGGTGATAGGTCTTCAATCAGAGTTCTTAACAAGCAGTGATGCAGGATCTTCTTGACTGATTTGATATCTGTTGTCCTTGGAAGTCCTGAAGAGAATGTTGAAGAAGAAGACTCTTGATATAGTATAGTTGTTCTTCTTCTGAATGAATGAATATCACTGCCGATCACTGTAAGCTTTAGTAAGAGTTTTATGTGAAGCTTTTCTGGTGCTGTATGAAATCCTTCAGTCAGTCTATCTTTTTTTGACTGAGTATGTTCTTGTTCTCTTGTTCTTTCTTCTTACTATCAATCTTCTTTTCTTCTATGTCTATTCAAAAATTTGAATCCTCTGTAATTAATGCTGACGCCTTGAGAATAATCAGCATTTAATCATTTCCCCAACTGTCACGTGGAAAATCTGCAAGTAATATTCCTGAAGAAGACTGTAATTAAGGCTTCCTCTAACTGCTACATTCAGAGAATGTTTGAGCATTTAATCTGTCAGGAATTATTGCATTTGAGGATTGAATGTCGGAAATGGCTAAGTCAGGAATCGTCGAACGAATAACAGAATTCGTCGAGCTGAGTTACTAGTTTGTCGAACTGAGATTTTGTATTCGTCGACCAGACAGCTTCTGTTCGTCGAGCTGAGTTCCAAGTTCGTCGAGCTGATAATAAAACTTGCATGCTTCAGAACTTTGCCTTTTCTGTCTGAAGTTCGTCGAGCTGACAATTGCATTCGTCGACTGGAGTTCAGCAATAATTCTGGATTTATTCAAATAGTTTGTATTGACTGATATTCTGTGTGTCGACATGAAACTTCTAGTGTCGACACGGGTGGGTGTTGACTGATTAATCTTTGTGTCGACCCAAGTCTTTTAGTGTTGACATAGTTGGTGTCGACACATGCCCTAAGTGTCGAAACAAATCTTCTGGTTCCAGGATTCGTCGACCAAAGAACACAGTTCGTCGACCTGAGGATTCGTCGGCCTGAGAAGTTGACTTCATCGACCTGAGATCTTCTAATAGAAGGTTGTTGTGAACTCGAGGTCCAAATTCGTCGAGCTCAGAATCTTGTTCGTCGAACAAAGCTTGAAGTTGGACTTAGAATAATCTTATGTTACCCTGACTTTAGTCTGTTGAAGTATCCTAGTGTTCTTCGACCAGAGAATGAAGATCGTCGATCTCAGCTCAGAGAAATATCTCAAGATCGTCGAGCTGAGAACTCCTTTCGTCGACCTAAGTTCGATGAACGTCGAACTCATTTTACTTAGTCTTGAAATCTTCTAAGTCTTGAGTCTCTGATGGTCTTGTTGATAGCTGGTCCATCTGATGTTGACTCTAAGGACTTGGCCTAGACTCTAGGACACAAATTTGACCCTGGCTATACATGTTGGGTCACATCCTAAGTTAGTGAACCTAGCCCAAATCAACTAGGGATCCAACAATCACGACCGCTAACTCCAAGTCATGGACTGAATAATTCCTATCATGAACCTTCAGCTGATGCGAGCCATAAGCTATAACACTTCCATGCTGCAGTAGAACACAACCCAATCCACTGCCCGAAGCATCACTGTAGATCTCAAAGCCTTCGGTCCCACTCGACGAACTTAGAATAGGCGTCGTGGTCAACCGACTTTTCAACTATTCGAACGCTTGTGCGCACTCAGGCATCCAAACAAACTTCTGCTCTTTCCTCGTCAGAGTCATGAGGGGTAACGCTATCCGCGAGAAGTTCTCCACGACGCGCCTGTAATAGCCGGCAAGCCCCAGAAAACTCCGGACTTCCGCTACCGTAGACAACATAGGTCACTCCCGTATAGCAACTATCTTCGCCGGATCCACCGCAATTCCCTCTCCACTAACTATGTGACCAAGGAATGCTACTAAGGACAACCAAAACTCGCATTTGGAGAACTTGGCGTACAGTTGGTTCCTCCTCAGCGTCTCCAACACCAAATGCATATGCTTAAAGTGATCCTCCTCACACTGGGAGTACACCAATATATCGTCGATGAAGACTTTCACGAAGTGGTCCAGGTACTCTCTAAAAGTCCTGTTCATCAGATCCATGAACACGGATGGCACATTAGTCAGCCCAAACGGCATGACTGTAAACTCATAATGCACGTATCTCATGCTGAAAGCTGTCTTGGGGATATCACTTTCTCTTATCCTCAGCTGATAATATCCAGATTTAAGATCCAATTTTGAGTACACCGATGACCCGACTAACTGATCTAACAAATCATCAATCCTTGGGATCGGGTACTTGTTCTTCTCCGTTAACTTGTTCAGCTCTCGATAATCGATACAGAGTCGCAAACTTTTGTCCTTCTTCTTAACAAAAAGGACCGGTGCGCTTCAAGGCGACGAACTTGGACGCACATAATCCTGTTCCAACAGCTCTTGAAGTTAAACCTTCAATTCCCCCATCTCCTTAGGCATTAGCCGATACGGAGAGCATGACAGAGGTTTGGCACCTGGCACTAGCTCAATAGTGAAGTCAATCTCCCACTGAGGTGGGTCTCCACGGAGATCGCCAGGGAACATATCAGGGTACTCAGATACCACTGAGATGCTGTCCAAAGCAGGCTTAGGCTTCGAAGCCTGCACTAATGTGAAGAACATCTCTACACCAGCACGAACCGCCTTAACCACCTGAAGAGCAAACATCAAAGTCTTGCTTGACCCTTTCAAGCCCGCAAATGTCATCTCACAACAAGTTCCCAACTTGACCTCCTTGCGATTGCAATCAATGTATGACTGCTGCTCCGAGAGCTAGTCCATACCAAATATCACGTTGAATACTACTAGCGGCAGTAACGATGCTTGCAAGTCGAACTCCTGACTCCCAATTCATATGTTTACGCCGCAGACTCTATCCGCGCGCATCGAACACCCATTTTGCAACAACACATCCAGTTTTTCCTTTGTCATTGAAGAAGGTACTCCGATGCGTGATATAAATCCTTCGGACAGAAAGGAGTGTGAAGCTCCCGTATCAGAGAGTGTTCTCGCTAGATTATCACAAATCAAAACAAAGCCTATACAAACAGTAATAAGTTAACATGCGCAAGGTAACAAGTATTTAAAGATAACTTACTATAAATTTAAACCGTACCTGTCACTACATTTGCTTGCTTTATGGCCTCCTGCTGGCCAAGGTTATAGACTCTAGATTGAGCCGGAGTATAGTGGGATGCGGTTGACTCCACCGCCTTGCCCTTCTCCTAATAGGTTGCTCCTAGCTTCCTCTCGGACTTTGGGCATCCGCTCCAACAGTCTAGGGCAAAATGTCCCGGCTTTCCACAATTATAGCATGCGCCCGGTGTTCGGCTTGTAGTTGCCCCCGAAGCACCAGAAGAAGGGGCTGGACCCAAAGTCCTAGACTTCTTATGGAACTTACGAAACCCAGACTTTGAGTTAGTCGGCATCTTCAACTCTGTCTTCTTAGCACCAGAGTCTTTCTTCACCTGCACATTCCTCAGATCCTTCTCCAACGACCGGGTCGTATTGACCAGGGTCAAGAAGCCCTGCATCATAGGCCCTGAGAGCAGTAGCATTAGGTCATCCCTCAGACCTTCATAGAAACAGTTTGTCTTACGCTCCTCATCAGCAAATGTAGAGCTAGCATACCGACCCAATCGTGTATATTCGTGGAGATACTCGTCCACGCTACTCTCTCCTTGCGTCAACTTCTGGAATTCATTCTCCATCGCGATCCTTTGAGCCGAGGGAAGGTACCTTGCCAAGAATAGTCTCAAAAATTCTTCCATCGAGACGTCCGTGAGTTGCCTTCCCCTCAGGTGATGTAGCTCTAATCCTTCCCACCATAGCCTTGCATCTCGGTCCAACAGGAAAGTACTTATGGTGGTCTTCTGCCACTCTTCTGTTTTCGTAGCTGTCAGGACTTTCTTTACTTGGGAGAGCCAATCCTCAGCTTGGGATGGGGTTCCTGTCCCCGTGAACACCGAAGGATTGAAGCCCATAACATGTCTGAGCTGCTTTTCACTTGCTCTCCTATGTATCAACGGCTCCACCACCGCTTTCTCCACCCTTCTCGGTTCAGCCGCTTGAAGTGGTACCTACTCCACTATAGGGGCAGGCTGCAATATTTGTCTTGCAGGCTAGGCATTTATCATAGCGAACATCGCTTCAGCCACCAATCTTATGGTTTCTGTCGAGGGAGGTGTTGTAGGCACATCATTCGGTGCGCTACTTGCCTCAGAAACCGGGCGTTCTAATGGCCCTGCACCACTCCTGGTCACCAATAGTCATACAAAACATCATTTAGTGACCGAACAATAATGCAAAAAGCAATTATAGGAACACGCAGGTTCCCTAAACATGTGTATTTTCAATCCTAAGTGGACATTCATGGGTTCTTTTATGTTATAACGATGACGCACACACATGTGCTCACCACCACTTAAAAGAATTCATCCACGAATTCATTTAAGTTGACCGGAACCGGTAGTCTGATACCAAATTGTAACACCCCCTATCCGTTACATAACATATAGCAGTAGGTCCGGTCGGGGCCCGACATCATATACCACAGACAGATCGAAGGGTTATGCAATGAAACCACCCTTCCAATAACCAACGTCCTACACAGAGCACATTCTACGAGAAGCATTATAAATGTTGCAAAATAAGAACTCAGCCACAACATGAATGTCCACTAACAATAACCCAAAAGTAATGAACGTACAAAATACACAAAGTACATGGCCTTATGTCCTTACAAGAGTTTACTTTAAATAAATAGTGTCTTCCAAACATCGGCACACAAGCTGGTCACACATGAGAATAAAAGTAAACATTCATCTATAGGCCTTCGAGGGCCGGCTCAGCAACAAGGACTTTTGCCCGATATTTGCCACTAGGCTCCGCAACACCTACAAGCAACAATCCATGTAAGTGGTGGCAAACAAAAGCAACAGTCAGCTAAAGCTGACCAAATTATAATGACCACGCCTCTAAACTCGGGGCGGCGATGCTCCTTCCCTGCATTTTATTAGCTTAGCCATATAGTAGTGAAATAACACTTCATCACAGGTGTAAGCACGCACGGCCACACACACCGTGCTCTCAGGGCACATTCTCGGTGAACCCGGTCAAAGTCCGCCTTCTCACCACCACCCCATGGATGGCAAATCTCGTGAGAATTTTAGTCTTTCCGGCCTAAGCCTAAGACCCTCCATCTATGCCAACGGCAAGTCCCACATACTTTAGGTCACTTGTACCGAACGACATATAGTGGGTACGGTTCGACCTAACCCGTTGCTTACACTGCAACGTCAATTTAATCCGTATGCGTGGATCAAGCTTCCACGAGTCCCAAATCGATCACACACTTTACATAACCCAGTTATGTGCAAGTTTGCTCCCATGCCACCAAGATAGCTGAATCACGCATCTACCCAGTATTTTGGGTACACCTTGGAGTTAGTACTCAAGGTTCCCGGTTGCAATCTACTGCGTAGAAAACCCGAAAAACAACCATCAGCGCGGAGTCTTCTCCGGCCATTCATGCAATGAAACATCACTGATCCAGATCAACTTGTCCGGGTAGGCTTCACACACCTTGCCTATGTCCATTCTTCGATTTCGAACTCTACATGCAAAACAACGGGGACTATTCATGTTTACCCGAAAGAATACCTCACACTCACCATGTAACACCCCCAATCCATCACATAGCATATAGTAGTAGGTCCGGCCGAGGCCCGACGTCATATACCACAGACAGACTGAAGGGTTACGCAATGAAACCATCCTTCCAATAACCAACGTCCTACACAGAGCACATTTTAGCAGAAGCATTTTAAAAGTTGCAAAATAAGAACCCAGCCACAACATGAATGTCCACCAACAATAACCCAAAAGGAATGAATGTACAAAATACACAAAGTACATGGCCTTATGGCCTTACAAGAGTTTGCTTTAAACAAATATTGTCTTCCAAACATCGGCACGTAGGCCGGTCACACATGAGATTAAAAATAAACATTATCAAAGGCCTTCGAGGGCCGGCTCAGCAACAAGGGTTTTTGCCCCCTATTTTCCACTAGGCTTCGCAGCACCTGCAAGTAACAATCCACCAAAGCGGTGGCAAACAAAACCAGCGGTCAGCAAAAGCTGACCAAATTATAATGACCTCGCCCCTAAACTCGGGGCGGCGATGCTCCTTCCCTGCACTTTATTAGCATAGACAAACAATAGTGAAATTACACTTCATCACAGGCATAGGCACGCACGGCCACACACCCCGTGCTCTCAGGGCACATTCTCGGTGAACCTGGTCAAAATCCGCGGTCTCACCACCACCCCATGGACGGCAAATCTCGTGAGCATTTTAGTCTTTCCGGCTTAAGCCTAAGACCCTCCATCTATGCCAACGGTAAGTCCTACATCCTTTAGGTCACTTGTATCGAACGACATAGAGCGGGTACAATTCTGCCTAACCCGTTGCTCACACCGCAACGTCAATTTAGGTCATATGCGCGGGTCAAACATCCCCGAGTACCAAATCCATCACACATTTTACATAACCCAGTTATGTGCAAGATGGCTCCCAGGCCACCAAGATTGCAGAATCACGCATCTGCCCAGTTTTTCGAGTGCACCTTGGAGTTAGTCCCTAAGGTTCCCTGTTGCAATCTACCGCGTAGAGAACCCGAAAAACAACCATCGGCGCGGAGTCTTCTCCGGCCATTCATGCAATGAAACATCACCGATACAGACCAACTTGTCTGGGTAGGCTTCACACACCATGTCTATGTTTGTACTTTGATTCTGAACTCTACATGCAAAACAACGGGGACTATTCATGTCTACCCGAAGGAATACCTCACACTCACCGCATACTCGCGAGAGCGGGTTTCCTATGCAAAAGGAAAGAGGACTTCACATGTCCAAGATGAGAATCGTTACCCTTGCATTTCTCTTTGGCTCCATGAAGATCTAGATGGATGAAAAGCACCGTAACGGCCTCGCCTCCATAGATCTGAACTCGGCATGCGATTTGGGGCTCTGAAGCTCCACCGGTGGCCGGAACTCTCCTCCTCCTTCTTCCTTGCTCTCCCCTCTCTCTAAAGCTTTAGAAAGAGAAAGCTTGAAGTGGAATGAGGGTTTCAAACCCTATTCCCGGACTTAACCCTTCCTGGACCATCCTGGGCCCTTAGATCCCAAAAGAAGGAAACGGACGGACACAATTCGAACTTAAAATCAATTTCCTGGGCCGAACACGGCTTGTGACACGTCCGTGTCCAAGGCCGTGTGCCTCAATCGATGCTGAAACTGTCGCATCCTGACCAGGACACGGGCTCTCGACACACCCGTGTCACACTTGACATGCCTGTGTCAGTCAATACACGCCCGTGATGCGGGGCGTGTTCCTCCATCGACACAGGACCAAAAACAACCCGAAGAGTACACGGGTACTCGACATGCCCGTGTCACATTTGACACTCTCGTGTCAACCCAAACACGCATGGACTTCAGGCCATGTTCCTCCCCCGACACAGCCCGGCTAATAACCTGAGTAGGACATGGCCTGGGATACGCCCGTATCTCAGGCTGTGTTCGCTGTCTCGACGATCATCCACTGCATTTTCATCGACCACACGACCAGATCGTCGAACTCGAGCACGACACGGCCTTGGACACGCCTGTGTCCCAGGCGGTGTGACCCCTACCAAGCACCAAATTTGGTTCTAAGTGTTGCCCATCCCTCTTTTGAGTTTCGGGGCATTAAAACTCTCTCCCTCTTAAAATAATTTCATCCCGAAATTACAGAAAGGAAAGGATACACAAAACTTAAACTGTACCTGAGTGGAATAACTTTGGATACTCCTAAAGCATGGTCTGCTCTCGCTCCGATGAGAGCTCCTCACGACCGCAGTTGTCCCAACGGACCTTGACCATCCTGATGTCCTTGTTACGCAGTCTCTTGACTTCCTAGTGTTCAATGCGAACAGGCTTGACCTTCGTCGTCAAACCATTATAAACCGGTACTTGATCGACTGCAATCACTTGCAAAGGCTCTTGCACCGCCTCCCGCAACACCGATATGTGTAATACATTGTGTAGACCCCTCAGTTCCACTGATAACTTTAACTAATAAGCTGCTTCGCCAATCCGCTCCAGAACCTCAAATGGTCCAAGGTACCTCGGGCTTAGCTTCTTCAAGCGTCGTACCCGTGAGACGCCCTTGAACGGCTTAATCTTCAAATACACCCAATCGCCAACAGCGAACTCAACGTTCCTATGCTTGGCATTATAGTACTTAGCTTGTCGGTCCTGATCGATTAGCAATCTTTCTCGAATGATTTGTACCAACAAAGTTGCATCTTCCACTTCTTGCCGCTTGAACAGCTTCGACTCACCCGTTTCCAACCTTGACAATGGCGTGCGACATCTCCTACCATAAAGGGCCTCGAAGGGCGCCATTTCAATGCTCGCTTGGTAGCTATTGTTATACGTAAATTCCACCATGTACAGGTGATCTTCCCACTACTTCCCGAAATCCAAGACGCATATGTGAAGCATGTCTTCCATCGTCCTTTTGACTCTCTCGGTCTGACCATCCGTCTGCGGATGAATGGCCGTACTGAAACTCATCTTGGTTCCCAACATTTGTTGCACCAACCTCCAATCATTGGACATGAACCGCCCATCTCAGTCACTCACGATGTTGTGGGGCACACCGTGAAGTCGAACAATGTTATCCACATAAAGTTTTGCCAATTTCTCCACTGAATCATACTTACTATTTGGAATGAAGTGCGACACTTTCGTCAAACAATCTACGATCACCCAGATGGCATCATTTTCCTTCTACGACCTTTGCAACCCATGCACAAAGTACATTGTAATATGGTCGAACTTCCACTCCAGGATAGGCAAGGACTTCAAGAAACCTCCAGGCTTCTGGCACACCGCCTTCACTAAGGCGCATGTTTGACACTTCGCCACATAAAGTACCACATCCTTCTTAAGTCCTGGCCACCAGAATAACTTCTTTATATCACGGTACATCTTCGTGCTCCCAGGGTGAATCGAGCACTTGGTATGATGAGCCTCGTACAATAATTCCACCCACAGTTTACCCACATTTGGGACGCACAGACGACTGTCCTTCCATAACAATCCATCCACAACATCAAATTGAGAATTTGACCAATCCAAAGCCTCAACCATGATTTTATTCATGTTGCTATCCAAATCCAGAGCCTGATGAATCCGATCAGCCAGGTCATACTGAACTTCTGTCCAGTTCAATTGCGCTTCGGCACTAGTCAGCTTGTCAACACAAGCAAACTATAATACCTCCAACTCCCGAACCAAACGCTCGTCATGAACCGACAGCCAGTTGGCTTGCGCAAGGGCTCTGTGACTCAATGCATCCGCAACCGCATTGCCTTTCCCAGGCACATAATGAATCATGAATGTGTAGTCCCCCAGGAACTCCATCCATCTTCGCTATCGCAAGTTTAGATCCTTTTGATCCAATAAGTACTTCAGGCTCTTGTGGTCGGTATAGATATCGACCTTCACACCATACAAGTAATGCCTCCACAGCTTCAGGGAAAATATCACGGCCGCTAGCTCCAAGTCATGGACCGGATAATTCCTCTCATGCACCTTCAGCAGACGCGAGCCATAAGATATTACACTTCCATGCTGCAGTAGAACACAACCCAATCCACTGCCCGAAGCATCACTGTAGATCTCAAAGCCTTCGGTCCCACTTTGCGAACTTAGAACAGGTGTCGTGGTTAACCGACTTTTCAACTCTTCGAAAGCTTGTGCGCACTCAGGCATCCAAACAAACTTCTGCTCTTCCCTTGTCATAGTCATGAGGGGTAACGCTATCTGTGAGAAGTTCTCCACGAAGCGCCTGTAATAGCCGGCAAGCCCCAGAAAACTCCAGACTTCCACTACCGTAGACAGCACAGGCCACTACCATATAGCAACTATCTTCGTCGGATCCACCGCAATTCCCTCTCCACTAACTATGTGACCAAGGAATGCTACTGAGGACAACCAAAACTCGTATTTGGAGAACTTGGCGTACAATTGATTCCTCCTCAGCGTCTCCAACTCCAAATGCAGATGCTTAAAATGATCCTCCTCATACTGCGAGTACACCAATATATCGTCGATGAAGACGATCACGAAGTGGTCCAGGTACTCTCTGAAAGTTCTGTCCATCAGATCCATGAACACGGATGGTGCATTAGTTAGCCCAAACGACATGACGGTAAACTCATAATGCTCGTATCTCTTGCTGAAAGCTGTCTTGGGGATATCACTTTCTCTTATCCTCAGCTGATAATATCCGAATTTAAGATCCAATTTCGAGTACACTGATGACCCGACTAACTGATCAAACAGATCATCAATCCTTGGGATCGGGTACTTGTTCTTCACCGTTAACTTGTTCAGCTCTCGATTATCGATACAGAATCACAAGCTCCCGTCCTTCTTCTTAACAAAAAGGACCAGTGCGCTCCAAGGCGACGAACTGGGACGCAAATAACCCTGTTTCAACAACTCTTGAAGTTGAACCTTTAGCTTCACAATCTCCTTAGGCACTAACCGATATGGAGAGCGTGACACAGGTTTGGCACCTGGTACTAGCTCAATAGTGAAATCAATCTCCCGCTGAGGTGGGGCTCCAAGGAGATCATCACGGAACACGTCAGGGTACTAGGATGCTGTCTAAAGCAGGCTTAGGCTTTGAAGCCTCTACTAGCATGAAGAACAGCTCTGCACTAGCACGAACTGCCTTAACCACCTGAAGAGCAGACATCAGAGTCTTGCTCCTGCAAATGTCGTCTCATGACCAGTTCCCAACTTGACCTCATTGTGATTACAATCAATGTATGTCTGCTGCTCCGAGAGCCAGTCCATAACAAAAATCACGTCGAAATCCACTAGCGGCAATAACGACGCTTGCAAGTCGAACTCGTGATTTCCAATTCGTATCTTTACACCATAGACACTATCTGCATGCATTGAACACCCATTTGGAAACAACACATCCAGTTTGTCCTTTGTCATCGAAGAAGGTACTCCGATGCGCGATATAAATCCTTCGGACAAAAAGGAGTGCGAAGCTCCCATATCAAAGAGTGCTCTCGCTGGATTATCGCAAATCAAAACAAAGCCTATATAAATAGTAATAAGCTGACATGTGCAAGGTAACAGGTATTTAAAGCTAACTTGCTATAAATTTAAACCGTACCTGTCACCACATCTGCTTGCTTTATGGCCTCCTACTGTCCAAGGTTATAGACTCTAGGTTGAGCCGGAGCATAGTGGGATGCGGTTGACTCCACCGCCTTGCCCTTCTCCTCATAGGTTGCTCCCGGCTTCCTCTAGGACTTTGGACGCCCTCTCCAACAGTCTCGGGCAAAGTTTCCCGGTTTTCCACAGTTATAGCATGCGCCCGGGGTTCGGCCTGTAGTTGCCCCCGAAGCACCGAAAGATGGGGCTGGACCCGAAGTCCTAGCCTTCTTATAAAAATTACGATACCCAGACTTAGAGGTAGTCGGCACCTTGAACTCTGTCTTCTTAGCACCAGAGTCTTTCTTCGCTTGCACATTCCTCAGATCTTTCACCAAAGACCGGGTCGTATTGACCAGGGTCAAGAAGCCCTACGTCATAGGCCCCGAGTGCAGTAGCCTTAGGTCATCCCGCAGACCCTCATAGAATCGGTTAGTCTTACGCTCCTCATCAGCGAATGTAGAGCTAGCATACAGACCCAAAGGTGTAAATTCGTGGAGATACTCGTCCACGCTATTATCTCCTTACGTCAACTTCTGGAATTCATTCTCCATCGCGATCCTCTGAGCCGAGGGAAGGTACCTTGCCAAGAATAGTCTCTAAAATTCTTCCATCGAGACGTCTGTGAGATGTCTTCCCCTCAGGTGATGTAGCTCTAAACCTTCCGACCATAGCCTTGCATCTCTGTCCAACAAGAAAGTAGTTATGGTGGTCTTCTGCCACTATTTCATTTTCGTAGCTGTTAGGACTCTCTTTACTCGGGAGAGCCAATCCTCAGCTTGGGATGGGTTTCCCGTCCCCGAGAACACCGGAGGATTGAAGCCCATAACATGATTCAGCTGCTTTTCGGTTGCTCTCCTATGTACCAATGGCTTCACCACCACCTTCTCCACCCTTCTCGGTTCTACCGCTTGAAGCGGTACCTGTTCCACTACAGGGGCAGGCTGCTCCATTTGCCTTGAAGGCTGGGCATTTATCATAGCGAACACCACTTCAGCCACCAATCTTATGGTTTCTGCCGAGGGAGGTGTTGTAGGAACATCATTCGGTGTGCTACGTGCCTCAGAAACCGGGCATTCTGACGGCCCTACACCACTCCTGGTCACCTATAGTCATACAAAATACCATTAAGTAACCGAACAATATTGCAAAAAGTAATTATAGGAGGTTCCTCAAACATGTGTATTTTCATTCCTAAGTGGATATTCATGGGTTCTTTTATGTTATAACGATGACGCACACACTTGTGCTCACCACCCCTTAAAGGAATTCGACCAGGAATTCATTTAAGTTGACCGGAACTGATAGTCTGATACCAAATTGTAACACCCTCTATCCGTCACATAGCATATAGCAGTTGGTCCGGCCGGGGACCAATGCCATATACCACAGACAGACCGAAGAGTTACGTAATGAAACCATCCTTCCAATAACCAACGTCCTACATAGTACATTCTAACGGAAGCATTTTAAAAGTTGTAAAATAAGAACCCAGCCACAGCATGAATGTCCACTAATAATAACCCAAAAGGAATGAACATACAAAATACACAAAGTACATGGCCTAATGGCCTTACAAGAGTTTGCTTTAAACAAATATTGTCTTCCAAACATCGGCACACATGCCGATCACACATGAGAATAAAAGTAAACATTAGCAAAGGCCTTCGAGAGCCGGCTCAGCAAAAAGGGCTTATGCCCGCTATTTTCCACTAGGCTCCGCAGCACCTGCAAGCAATAATCCACCGAAGCGGTGGCAAACAAAAGCAACGGTCCGCTAAAGCTGACCAAATTATAATGACCCCGCCCCTAAACTCGGGGCGGCAATGCTCCTTCCCTACACTTTATTAGCATAGCCAAACAATAGTGAAATTACACTTCATCACAGGCGTAGGCACGCACGGCCACACACCCCGTGCTCTCAGGGCACATTCTCGGTGAACCCGGTCAAAATCCGCGGTCTCACCACCGCCCCATGGACGACAAATCTCATGAGCATTTTATTCTTTCTGGCTTAAGCATAAGACCCTCCATCTATGCCAATGGCAAGTCCCACATACTTTATGTCGCTTGTACCAAACGACATAGACAGGTACGGTTCCGCCTAACCCGTTGCTCACACCGCAACGTCAATTTAAGCCAGAAGCGCGGGTCATGCATCCCCGAGTCCCAAATCGATCACACACTTTACATAACCAAGTTATATGCAAGATGGCTCCCAGGCCACCAAGATGGCAGAATCACGCATCTGCCCAGTTTTTCGGGTGCACCTTGGAGTTAGTCCCCAAAGTTCCCTGTTGCAATCTACCGCGTAGAAAACCTAAAAAACAGTCATCGGCGAGGAGTCTTCTCCGACCATTCATGCAATGAAACATCACCGATCCAGACCAACTTGTCCGGGTAGGCTTCACACAACATGCTTATGTCCGTACTTCGGTACTAGACTCTACACGCAAAATAACGGGGACTATTCATGTCTACCCGAAGGAATACCTCACACTCACCGCATACTCGCGAGAGCTGGTTTCCTACGCAAAAGGAAAGAGGACTTCACATGTTCAAGATGAGAATCATTACCCTTGTGTTCCTCTTTGGCACCATGAAGATCTATACGGATGAAAAGCACCGTAACGGCCTCGCCTCTGTAGATCTGAACTCGGGTTACAATTTGGGGCTCCGAAGCTCCACTGATGGCCGGAACTCTCCTCCTCTTTCTTCCTTGCTCTCCCCTCTCTCTAAAACTTTAGAAAGAGAAAGCTTGAAGTGGAATGAGGGTTTCAAACCCTATTCCCGGACTTAACCCTGCCTGGACCAGCCTGGGCCCTTGGATCCCAAAAGAAGGAAACAGACGGCCATGATTCGCACCTAAAAGCAATTTCCTAGGCCGAACACGGCTTGTGACACGCATGTGTCCAAGGCTGTGTGCTTCAACCAACGCCGAAACCGTCGCATCCCGACCAGGACACGGGCTCTTGACATGTCTGTGTCACACTTGACACGCCTGTGTCATACTTGACATGCCCGTGTCAATCAGTACACGCCCGTATTGCAGGGTGTGTTTGAAAGATATGGTGCCTAAACACCTAGAGGGGGGGTGAATAGGTGACCTAATCCTTTTCTAACTTTGTTGGCAGCCAAACAGTTATATCACAGATTTCTAACTAGTTTATTACAACAATCAGCAATAATCAAACATACACAGCTAATCCACAGCACATTCACAGCACAGCACACAGTGATTTATAGTGGTTCCCCAAGATATGGGTACATCCACTTTCCCCCTTCGCCTATCTAGCAGTGTACTAGATTTGGCCAAACTCCTGCACTGTCTCAGAACCCAAATTGGTTCCTACCTCAGGCCCAAAGCCTTACAACTCAGCTTTATCCCAAATCCTACACTCAGCCAATCAAGGCCTACACTCAGCCAATCCAAGGCCTACACTCAGCCAATCCAAGGCCTACACTCAGAGATCTCAATCTCCTACACTCAGGCAAACAAGCCCTACCCTCAGCCTTTATAAATATAGGCTTACAATCACTCAGATCCAAAGGATCCTACAAGTTAAAAAGATATTACAAAATATAACTCTACAACTCAGAATAATAAGAGAGGAGTTGAGAGATTGTTGATGAGTTCTTGGAAGAACTCAGCTGGATTCACCCTGACTTAGCTTTCTTCAAAGCTTCTTGAGTAGAACTGAATAAGGCTGAATCCTCTGCAGTTGTTCCTTGACCTCTGCCATTTAAGATCCAGACTTAATCTGAATCCTTCTTCTCAGCCTAGTTCCAAAGGCTGATTTCTTGGATGGAGCCCTCTCTCTCCAACTTCTTAGATCTGCAGTTGGACTGCAAGATCTTCTTGTGTTGATACTCTGTGTACTACTTTTCTGATTACTTGAATAATCTGTACTACTTGTTAATCACTTGATCAACTCTTTCAACAACTTCAACAACAACAGTTTCTGTAAACTGTGGATGCCTATTTATAGGCCTTCTTCATGGTAACCGGCTGGTCCGGTTCATAACTGACTTCTGACATCTCTGACAGTTGCTGTAGACCGGCTGGATCGGTAGCTGTCATGTCAACCAGTCACTTCTTGAAAATCTCTAACAGTCAGTAAGTGTCGAGACTTTCTGTCTTTAAGTGTCGACACTTATAGTCCAAGTGTCGACACATGTTGTGTAAGTGTCGACACAAGTCTACAAGGTGTCGACACATTTCCTTGTATGTCTTGACACAGATTCTTCTGCATGTGTCGACACTGAAATTGAGTGTCGACACAAGTACTTGTTCTTCTAGCTTTTGCTGAATTCTTCTATGTGTCGACACATCTCCTTTGTGTCGACACATCTTCTTGTGTTGAATCTGTCAAGTGTCGACACTGCTTCTTGGTGTCGACACATAGTCTTCTATGTTGAATCTTGCTGAGTGTCGACACAGCTCCTTGTGTCGACACACCTTCTTGTCGTTGAGACTTCAGCTGAGTGTCGACACATTCCCTTAGTGTCGACACTTGTACTTAGAATAATTTGCTGTTCTTTCTGTTCTTTGCTAAGTGTCGACACAGCTCCTTGTGTCGACACTTTCTTCAAGTGTTGAGTCTTTAGCTAAGTGTCGACACATTGTGCTGGGTGTCGACACTTTCATCAAGTGTTGACTCTTCTGGTTGTGTGTCGACACATTGTGTTGAGTGTCGACACATTCTTCAAGTGCTGACTCCTTTTGTTGAGTGTCGACACATTGTGCTGAGTGTCGACACTTACTTTAAAAGTTGACTCTTCTGCATAGTGTCGACACATTGTGTTGAGTGTCGACACTTGTACTTAGACTCTGCAGACTTTTGCTGAGTGTCGACACAGCTCCAAGTGTCGACACTTTCTGGTGTAGACACAGCCTTGCTGGGTGTCGACACAGCTCCTTGTGTCGACACTTTCTGTCTGCACTTTTCTTCACTGAGTGTCGACACAGCTCCAAGTGTCGACACTTTCTGTCTGGTGTCGACTCTGCTTCCCAGGTGTCGACACAATGACTCTAAGTGTCAACACTGCTTGTCTGGGTGTCGACACAAGCTTTCTTAAGTGTCGACACTTTCCCTCTGGGTGTCGACACATGGACTTAGAAACTTTTTGCTTCAGTCCAGTTCTTTCTTAACCTGCACAAGTAACTCAAACATACATCAAATACATTATGATGTATATCATTGAGTTGGGTGAGGCTTCTTCAAATCAGGTACATTTGACCAATGTACCCAACAATCTCCCCCTATTTGGAGAAGTCATAACCCTTAGTCAATGATATACACCATCCATAATTAAAATTACAAAATGATGTACAGCAGATTATAAACAGCAGGGTAAACATAAACATGTAATAAATTCACACATGTATACACATTCAGCATTGCAGAACAAACAAGAAATAGACACATTTACAGAATAATCATGAAATATATTTATCATATATTTTTCTAACATTGTTCCTTATACATTTTCCAAGGTTTACAAAAATGTTTTTCATTTAACAGATTACAACAAACTTCAAGTTTAATTCCTAATCTATTTCTGATCAGGTTCTTTGATAACTATTCCCTTTCCAGCTTGAACTTGAGCTTTGACAGGGGCTTCAGCAGGTTCAGCAACAGCAGGCTTCTTTCCTTTTAAGTCCTTCTTTTTCAGCTCTTTTGCTTTGATTTTCTTCCTCTCAAAGTAGTGATATGGCTTGGGGAAGTACTTGCTAGGCTCCACAGCAGTTGGAGGTAGCTTTCCCATCTTAGCCTTCCTTCTGAATTGTACTATAGCCTCCTGCCTAATCTCATGCTTTCTCCATTCTGCCTCAGAGAACCATTTGTTCCTTTCATGAGCATTGTCCTTTGCAGCTTTCCAGGCAGTAAGAATTATATTTCTAGAGGTAGGGCTCCATTGTTCAAAATCTAGCTTTTGTTCTGCTTGCTCCCTAAACCTCTTTTTAAACAACCTTGTCTCTTCTTCTTTGTTCAGAGCCTCTTGCAGAGCTTCAGAAATAGGTTGAACAACCTTCTCAATATGAACATTGGCCTTGCCATCAGTTGGGCTATACATGGTGCTGACATCTGCTTGAACCATGTCAAAATCTGGAGGTGGATATATTACTTGAGCTACTTCTTGTTGCTCACCTCCAAGATATGCAGTTTGTATTCCTGATTCAGCCACATTATTATCATCACAAAGTGGAGGATAGCCCAGTGTAGCTCTGATGGAGTTAGATATCCATTTGGCATGGTCAGAGCTAGCTTTGACTAATACCCTCTCCCCCTTTATGACTTCTCTGGCCATATGGTCTCTGACATCATCCTTTTGAAACCTTATCTGACTGTCCAAGTATCTGATGCCCTCTTTAAAGTAAGGTCTGAGCTTAGTGAGCTGTTCAGAGATGGCCTTCTGGGAATCTTGAATTGCAGTCTTGACAGCAGTAATCTCAGCTTGAAAGTCCTTATCAAAGTCAGCCTTAGCAGCAGCAGTAGATGTTGAAGGTTCAGCAGTCTTATTCTTCAACTCAGTGACTATAGCATTATGGGAGGCAGTCAAATTATCATTCATTCTTAACTGATTCTCCAGCACATATCCTTGCTTTAATGCTATATCATCTACCTGAGCCTTGATCTTCTCCTGGTGAGTTGCCAAATAGACCACTGCATTCCCACCCTTGTGGAAGCAGTCAGTCATTTCCTTCTTGTTCAGATTCATCTCAAATCTTATAGATTTGATGTCTTGTGCAAGATCAAACTGTAGGGACTTGTGCCCTTCATCCACATAAGCCTCTATTGCCTTCCTTTGCTCATCCAACTTGATCTGCATAGAAATCATCAAAGCACTATAATCAACTGTTGGAGCTTGTTGAACTATAGGCTGTGGGGCAATGGATTGCAAGGCTTTCTTGTAACTCTGACTTCTTCTTTTAAAAACATAGAGTTTCTTCTTCTTGGCCCTAGCACTCTCCTCATCCTCAGAGGCAGAAGTGCTGGCAATATCAACCCTGTCCTTAGGGCTTTGAGGTTTGTCAGCTGGCACAGCAGTTGCCTTTTCAGTTTCCAGCCTAATAGGCTCTTCCAGAACTTCCATGTGCTCCCCCTCAGCATCAGCACTCTTATCTTCAGCATCAATTTCTTTGTCAAAATCTGCCTGATCCAGATTTAGAAACAAATCTTCCATTGTATATTCATGAGGGGATGGAGCTGGAGAGAGTCTTTGCTCTTCAACCACTGACTCAGGTACCACTTCTTGTGCAGCAGATTTATCTTCTAAAACAACATCTGGAACTTGACTGTTTAGCTGAGTTTGCTGATGGACATCAGACAAATCAGAATCTACTATAGAAAAATCTAAAGTGTTTAGTTCAGAGAGTACCTCTTGTATAATGGAGGTGGCTTGTTCACTCTCCAGTGTAGAGGGTTCTTCTACACCTGGAAGCTCCCCCTGACTGTGATCCCTATGGATGGGGCTAGCTGGAGGCAGCTCCCCCTGGATCTCAGCAGGCTCTTGAGGAGCAGGAGTCTTTACTACTGTCTCTTCCTCTTGCTCATCAGGTGTGAACACCACCTATTCTTCACTCTCAGAACTACTTGAGGACTCTTGTGCCTCAACAGCAGTTTTCCTTTTCTTCCTGGGAGGAGTGACTTTCTCTGTAACTGGCTTCTCAGGGGTAGGCATGTCCTTTGACAACACCCTTTCCCATGTAGAAAAGATCCTTTGATCCATCTTCCTCATGTGATTGATCTTACTTCCAGCAGCAGAGCTCATTACCTCTGGTATGGTACCAGCTAGGTAGAGACTGATAATCCTGCCCAGGTTGGGCTTTTTCAGACTTTCCTTTATTTTCTCATAAACTATCATAGACCAATCTGTTCTTAGGGTGAATATTATTCAGGTCATGACATTGAACATGGAGGCTGACACCCTGTCATGCCCTCCTGGCTTACTGAGGATAACCTTTCCCACAATCTCTGACATGAACTTTCCTTGGTTGTTCATGCCTTTTCTATTAAACACAGAACCTATCTTCATTTTGGGATCAAGTCCACACCAAACTAAAGCTTCCCTAATCTTGGAGGCAGTTACTTCTTCTTCATCTTGAGTCTTAGGTAGCTGGAGTACCTTCCTCAGACTTTTTGGTGAAATCTTGACCTTGGATCCATGAACTCTGGATTTGATTCTGTATCCAGATTCATCAACTGCAGCTCCAGTAAGGAATTCGAGCACTTCCTTCTTCCAAATCTTTGTTGGTTCTGAAACCAAGTATTCTAGTCCAGAATTGGCGACTAGGGTTATCACCGATTTGAGTTCTTGATCTGCGTCGTCGAACGCGTCGCGCACTAGCTCATAGCCCTCGTTCACGTTCTCCTCAAGCTTAGGAGCCATTAGGGTTTGGAGAATTAGTCTTGAGAAAAGAGAAATGTCGACACAATAGTTTTGGTCTCGAAACTTTGAAAGCATGTCGACAATCAGAGACAGAACCCTATTTATACCTTTCTGATTTTGAAGATGAACAGGCGGGACAGCTAGCTTAACATGTGTCGACACTGGCAATAAGTGTCGACACTGACTTATAATGTCTCGACACACATGTGTCGACACAAGTTTAGTCAACAGATATTATGTGTCGACACTTGGTTATGTGTCGACACAACATAACTCGACACATCGTCGAGACTTTACTTAGAAAATTCTGAGTAAAACATAAGTGTCGACACCATATTGGATGTGTCGACACCTACTTGACATGTGTCGACACTAACATTCTGAAGTGTCGACACCACATTTCTAGATGTGTCGACACGTTTTTCCTGAAGTGTCGACACCACTATTCTGTGTCGACATAGACTTGTCTATGTGTCGACACCTTTTTTCTTAGCCAAATTTCTATTCTGTAAACTTAGTCTAAGTTTATCATACCTAGTTCAATTTTGAATCTATTGAACTTAGCTTCTTCTAGTGGCTTAGTAAACATATCAGCTACTTGTTCATCTGTTTTAACATATTCAAGTGAAATATCTTCTCTTTCTACATGTTCTCTAAGAAAGTGATATTTAATCTCAATATGTTTTGTTCTACTATGAGATACAGGGCTATTAGCTATTGAAATAGCACTTGTAGAATCACAGTAAAGTGGAGTTCTACTTACCTGAAATCCATAGTCCTCTAGCTGATGTTGAATCCACAGAAGTTGAGCACAGCAACTTCCTGCATCCACATATTCTCACTCAGCTGTGGAGATAGCCACACTAGTCTGCTTTTTGCTGCTCCATGAAATTAGTCTTCCACCTAGGAATTGACAGGTTCCAGTAGTGCTCTTTCTATCCTCTTTGCATCCTGCAAAGTCTGCATCTGAATAACCTGTTAGATCAAAGTCTCCATTCCTAGGGTACCAGAGGCCTAGATAGGGAGTGCCCTTTAGATATCTCAAAATTCTCTTGACAGCAGTCAAGTGAGACTCTTTAGGGCAGGCTTGATACCTTGCACAAAAACATGTAGCATACATGATGTCTGGTCTACTAGCAGTTAAGTATAATAGGGAGCCAACTATCCCTCTATACAAGGTTTCATCTACAGGTTTCCCTGCATCATCCTTGCTAAGAGACATACTTGACCCCATAGGAGTCTTCATGGTACTGGATGAATCCATACCATACTTCCTTATGAGTTCTAGGGTGAACTTTGACTGACAAATGGACAAACCACTCTCAGTCTGTTTAACTTGGAGACCCAAGAAAAACTTCAGCTCTCCCATACTACTCATTTCAAACTGACCTTGCATAAGTTTTGCAAACTTTTTGCAAAGGTTGCTTTCAGTAGACCCAAATATAATGTCATCTACATATATTTGGACTAGTATGACATTGCCTCTAGATTCCCTAAGGAATAGAGTCTTATCTATTTTCCCCCTTGAGAACTTGTTCTCAATGAGGAAACTAGATAGGGTTTCATACCAAGCTCTAGGCGCTTGCTTTAACCCATATAAAGCTTTCCTAAGTCTATAGACATAATGAGGTAGAGTTGGATCAACAAAACCTGAAGGCTGCTCCACATAGACTTCTTCTTTCAAATTACCATTTAGGAATGCTGACTTGACATCCATTTGGTATACCTTGAATCCTTGATAGGTTGCATAGGCCAAGAACATTCTTATGGCTTCCAGTCTGGCTACTGGAGCAAAGGTTTGATCAAAATCAATACCTTCTTCTTACCTATATCCTTTAGCAACCAGTCTAGCTTTATTCTTAATGATGACACCTTGTTCATCCATCTTATTCCTGTAGATCCACTTAACTCCTATTACATTGTGGTCTTTAGGTTTAGGAACAAGTTCCCAAACCTTGCACCTCTTGAACTGATTAAGCTCTTCTTGCATTGCTTCAGTCCATTGTGGATCCATTATTGCTTCTTCAAATCTTTTAGGTTCAACTTGAGACAAAAAGCTGGAATAGATTGCAGCATTCATGTTTCTACTCCTGGTTTGTACTCCTTGTCTTGGATCTCCAATAATCAGCTCTACTGGATGATCTCTAAGATGCCTGTGGGCTGGAGGCATCCTCACTTCAGGTTGAACCACTTCAGCATCTGCATCATGCTGTATTCCTTGGATTTCTTCAGCAACTGGCACATGTAGTTCTCCCCCTGGACAGCAGCTACTCTCCTCTCCTTGCTGTCTTGCAGCAGGCACTTCTTCTATAGTCAGCTTGTCCATTGTCTTTGTCAAACCTGTGGGGCTGCATACATTGCTAGACAACTCTTTATTAATAAGTTTAGTCTCATCAAAAACTACATGCACTGATTCTTCTACAACTTGTGTAGTCAAGTTGTAGACTCTATAAGCCTTACTATTATTGTTGTACCCAACAAAAATTCCCTCTTGGGACTTGGCAGCAAACTTAGTTATGTAAGACTTCCCATTGTTAAGTATGTAGCATTTACAACCAAAGATCCTAAAATAGGATAGGTTTGGTTTCCTGCCTTTCACTACTTCATAGGGGGTCTTGTTTAGCCCTTTAGTGATGGTAGCCCTATTTATAACATGGCATGCAGTGTTAACTGCTTCAGCCCAAAAATACTCAAGCAGTGATGTATCACTTAGTAGGGTTCTACCAGCTTCTATCAAGGTTCTATTTTTCCTCTCAGCAATGCCATTTTGCTGAGGTGTTCTAGGTGAAGAGAATTCTTGAAATATCCCAAAGTCTTCACATAGTTTTGTCATGCTTTCAGATTGAAACTCAGTACCATGGTCACTTCTAATTTTGACCACAGTATTATTAAGTTCATTCTGAATTTGCTTGACAAAGCTGTAGAAGACACTAGGTGTTTCAGATTTATATCTTAAGAAGAACACCCAGGAAAACCTTGAGTAGTCATCTCCAACTACAAGGGTATAGACCTTCCTACCTAAGCTGTGAACTGGCATTGGACCAAAGAGATCCAAATGCAAGAGGTACAAACACCTCACAGCATCTTTGTTATCTATGCTTCTAAAAGAGGATTTGGTCTGCTTGCCTTTTTGACAAGCTGAGCAAATACCATCTTTAACACACTTAACTTGAGGACCATTCCTCACTAACTCTTTACTAAAGAGTTTGCTAATTGTCTTGTAGTTAAGATGGGCCAGCCTCTTGTGCCATTTGACACAATGAGAGACTGTCTCATCAACTACAAGACAAACTGGAGAACCATTGTTCTCAATCATAATGTCTAGGCAGTAGACATTTCTCTTCCTATAACCTATCAAGATGATCTCTTGATCACTTGACCTCTTGATATGACAACCATTTTTAACAAATGAGATGTCATACCCTACATCACTTAATTGACTAATACTTATTCGGTTGTGTTTCAACCCTTTAACATAAGCCACTTGAGTAATGGTAACTAAGTTTGAAGAAATGTTACCAAACCCTTTGATGATTCCTTTTTCAGAACCACCAAAGGTCACTTTAGGACCATTTTTGATTGGAATGTAGTCCTTCAGTAGTCCCCTAGTTCCAGTCATATGTCTGGAACATCCACTGTCCAAGTACCATGTAGGGGTATGGCCACTTGGACTCACCTGCAAAACAGATTAATGGACCTTAGAACCCAAAGCAATCTTGGGTCCTTGGTACTTGTTAGTCTGTAACTTGACAAAGCTACCTACTGGCTTTCCACCAGGTACCTTGTTACTCACCTTGGCACTGGCATTGTACCAACAGTCCATTGCAAAATGGCCAATCTTGCCACAGCACCAGCATTCAAACTTGTTGTACCTTTGCTTAGGTACTGCCTTGGCTGTCTTGACTATAGCAGGTTTGTTGAATGTTGGGGCTTTGCCCTTGGACTTAGACTTGGACTGCTCAGTCCCTGCAGGTCTAACAAAACCCAGTCCAGCCTTGCCTTTTTGATGAACAAATTCATCAATTAAAGGTAGCACTGATTTAGGTTTTGAAAACCTAGCAACAAGCTCTCTTTCTTTCTGAAGATTGATCTCCAGTCTCTTAATTTGATCATTCTTATAGGTGATAGTTCTCATCTGAATCACAGTAATGTGTTTCAGCCTGGCTACCTCATTCAGTTTTTGATCAAATTGTTTCTCAAAATCTGTTGCAACAGCCTTGAGACCTGCAATCTCCTTTGCCTGACTTTTGGCTAGGGTCTTGCTTTTCTTGTAGGCTTGCAACAGTACCTTATATTCATCTATGAGCTGATGAATATCCTCCTCAGACTCAGATATATTCCCATCACTTGATGAAGAAAAATCTGATTCTGAACTAGAACAAGAAACTGAATTTAAACTTGAACTTTGTACCTAACTGGGTCCTGGCTGCTCCAGGATTTTGGCACTGTCTGTCAAAGCCATTAGCCCTTGGCAATGACTGTCTTCTTGTTCATAAATTGACTCCAAAATCTGCATGAATTCTTCCTCTTCTTCTTCTGCATACAGCCCTATGTAGGCTTCAGCCTCAGACTCAGTTTCTGAAGAAGATATATCTGATAGAGTCTTCTCCTTCTTAGCAACAAAAGACTTTTCTTTCTTCCCTTTGAAGTAAGTCTTTTTCCTGTCACCAGAATCCTTTCTCTTCTCTGGACAATCTGCAATAACATGGCCCTGTCTATTGCAGCAATAGCAAACAATCTTTGAACCAGTTGCCTTGCTTGACTTTGTCCTCTTCCTGTCTTTCTTTGAAGACTTTTTCTCCTGATGAAAGGCTTCCTTTCCCTTTGAAGAAGAAGGTCTTGACCTCCACTGTTTCTTCCTCAGGAATTTCTGAAAATGTCTAGTGAAGGTAGCAAAGTCTTCATCACTTTCACTGCTCTCACTCTTTGTGCTGATAGACTCATCAGATTCTGATTCAACTACCTCTGGAGGTGGAGTTGAAGACTTATTCCTGCACTTTCTGGGAACTTCTGTCTTGAAAGCAACAGTTCTTTCTTTGTGCTCAGTCCTTGTAGATTTCTCCTCCTCTTTTCTCACTGTTAACTGCATTTCATAAGACAATAGCTTGTCAAACAGTGTGGGAGGTGGAATTTCCCCCAACTTAGCCATTTCTCTTATGGCACAGATCTTGGTGTCCCAATCTTTGGTTAGGGACCTTAAGAACTTGTCATTTAGTTCATAGTTAATGAACTCTCTTCCATAAGACATGAGTTCATTAACTATTCTGTAAAATTTCTTATAGCACTCAGTGATGCTATCACTCTTTCCTTGCCTAAAGCTCTCATACTCCTGATTTAGCAAGGACTTCCTATCTTGCCTAACTTCTTCAGAACCTTCCATATAGACAATGAGAGTATCCCACATCTCTTTTGCTGTCTTACAGTGAATTAAGTTCTGAAAAGTGGCATCATCAATGGCACTCACTATTATGTTTTGTGCCCTCTTGTCCATGGTGGCCAGGACAATTTCATCCTTAGTCATCTCAGAGAAATCCTTTGGAGTTCTCTGATTTGCATCCAATACTGAAATCTTCATTGGCACATAAGGTCCTTCCTTTACTGTGATGTATATTCTAGGGTCAGAGGCTTCCATAAATAGCCTTACCCTCTCTTTCCAGATCCCAAAGATCTCCTTTCTGCGTATGGGTAATTTCATGGAACCCAATTCCTTGTGATTCTCATAAGAACCCATGTTTCTTGATGTTCTTGATTTTCTTGAAACTGTGTAATACCTTACTCTGAATCTGCCAAACAGGATTTCCTCAGGCTGTTAGTCCTTGTTTTGAGAAACCTCGCTTTGATACCACTTGAAAGATATGGTGCCTAAACACCTAGAGGGGGGGGGTGAATAGGTGACCTAATCCTTTTCTAACTTTGTTGGCAGCCAAACAGTTATATCACAGATTTCTAACTAGTTTATTACAGCAATCAGCAATAATCAAACATACACAGCTAATCCACAGCACATTCACAGCACAGCACACAGTGATTTATAGTGGTTCCCCAAGATATGGGTACATCCACTTTCCCCTTCGCCTATCTAGCAGTGTACTAGATTCGGCCAAACTCCTGCACTGTCTCAGAACCCAAATTGGTTCCTACCTCAGGCCCAAAGCCTTACAACTCAGCTTTATCCCAAAGCCTACACTCAGCCAATCAAGGCCTACACTCAGCCAATCCAAGGCCTACACTCAGCCAATCCAAGGCCTACACTCAGAGATCTCAATCTCCTACACTCAGGCAAACAAGCCCTACCCTCAGCCTTTATAAATATAGGCTTACAATCACTCAGATCCAAAGGATCCTACAAGTTAAAAAGATATTACAAAATATAACTCTACAACTCAGAATAATAAGAGAGGAGTTGAGAGATTCTTGATGAGTTCTTGGAAGAACTCAGCTGGATTCACCCTGACTTAGCTTTCTTCAAAGCTTCTTGAGTAGAACTGAATAAGGCTGAATCCTCTGCAGTTGTTCCTTGACCTCTGCCATTTAAGATCCAGACTGAATCTGAATCCTTCTTCTCAGCCTAGTTCCAAAGGCTGATTTCTTGGATGGAGCCCTCTCTCTCCAACTTCTTAGATCTACAGTTGGACTGCAAGATCTTCTTGTGTTGATACTCTGTGTACTACTTTTCTGATTACTTGAATAATCTATACTACTTGTTAATCACTTGATCAACTCTTTCAACAACTTCAACAACAACAGTTTCTGTAAACTGTGGATGCCTATTTATAGGCCTTCTTCATGGTAACCGGCTGGTCCGGTTCATAACTGACTTCTGACATCTCTGACAGTTGCTGTAGACCGGCTGGATCGGTAGCTGTCATGTCAACCAGTCACTTCTTGAAAATCTCTAACAGTCAGTAAGTGTCGAGACTTTCTGTCTTTAAGTGTCGACACTTATAGTCCAAGTGTCGACACATGTTGTGTAAGTGTCGACACGAGTCTACAAGGTGTCGACACATTTCCTTGTATGTCTTGACACAGATTCTTCTGCATGTGTCGACACTGAAATTGAGTGTCGACACAAGTACTTGTTCTTCTAGCTTTTGCTGAATTCTTCTATGTGTCGACACATCTCCTTTGTGTCGACACATCTTCTTGTGTTGAATCTGTCAAGTGTCGACACTGCTTCTTGGTGTCGACACATAGTCTTCTATGTTGAATCTTGCTGAGTGTCGACACAGCTCCTTGTGTCGACACACCTTCTTGTCGTTGAGACTTCAGCTGAGTGTCGACACATTCCCTTAGTGTCGACACTTGTACTTAGAATAATTTGCTGTTCTTTCTGTTCTTTGCTAAGTGTCGACACAGCTCCTTGTGTCGACACTTTCTTCAAGTGTTGAGTCTTTAGCTAAGTGTCGACACATTGTGCTGGGTGTCGACACTTTCATCAAGTGTTGACTCTTCTGGTTGTGTGTCGACACATTGTGTTGAGTGTCGACACATTCTTCAAGTGCTGACTCCTTTTGTTGAGTGTCGACACATTGTGCTGAGTGTCGACACTTACTTTAAAAGTTGACTCTTCTGCATAGTGTCGACACATTGTGTTGAGTGTCGACACTTGTACTTAGACTCTGCAGACTTTTGCTGAGTGTCGACACAGCTCCAAGTGTCGACACTTTCTGGTGTAGACACAGCCTTGCTGGGTGTCGACACAGCTCCTTGTGTCGACACTTTCTGTCTGCACTTTTCTTCACTGAGTGTCGACACAGCTCTATGTGTCGACACTTTCTGTCTGGTGTCGACTCTGCTTCCCAGGTGTCGACACAACGACTCTAAGTGTCAACACTGCTTGTCTGGGTGTCGACACAAGCTTTCTTAAGTGTCGACACTTTCCCTCTGGGTGTCGACACATGGACTTAGAAACTTTTTGCTTCAGTCCAGTTCTTTCTTAACCTGCACAAGTAACTCAAACATACATCAAATACATTATGATGTATATCATTGAGTTGGGTGAGGCTTCTTCAAATCAGGTACATTTGACCAATGTACCCAACAGTGTTCCTCCATCGACATAGGACCAAAAATACCCCGAAGAGTATACGGGTACTCGACATGCCCGTGTCAAATTTCACACGCCCGTGTCAACCCGAACACGCCTGGACTTTAGGCCGTGTTCCTCCCCTGATACAGCCCGACTAACAACCCGAGCAGGACACGGCCTGGGACATGCCCGTGTCTTAAGCCGTGTTCGTTGTCTCGACGATCATCAACTGTCTTTTCATCAACCACACGGCCAGATCGTCGAACCCGAGCATGACACGGCCCTGGACACGCCTGTGTCACATGCCGTGTGACCCCTACCAAGCACCAAACTTGGTTCTAAGCGCTGCTCGTCCCTCTTTTGAGTTTCGGGGCATTACACACCGCATACTTGCGAGTGCGGGCTTCCTATGCAAAAAGAAAAGAGGACTTCACATGTCCAAGAAGAGAATCATTACCCTTTCATTTCTCTTTGGCGCCATGAAGATCTAGACGGATGAAAAGCACCGCAACGGCATTGCCTCCGTAGATCTGAACTCGGCTTGCGATTTGGGGCTCCAAAGCTACATCGGCGGCCAGATCTCTCCTCCTCCTTCTTCCTTGCTCTCCCCTCTCTCTAAGGCTTTTAGAAAGATAAAACTCAAAAGGAATGAGGGATTCAAACCCTATTCCTAGATTTAACCCAGCAAGAACCAGCCTGGGCCCTTAGATCCCAAAAGAAGGAAACGGACGGCCACGATTCGCACTTAAAATCAATTTCCTGGGCCGACAACGGCTTGTGACACGCCCGTGTCCAAGGCCATATGCCTCAATCGATGCCGAAACCGTCACATCCCGACCAAGACACGGGATCTTAACAAGCCCGTGTCAAACTTGACACGCCCGTGTCAATCAGTACACGCCCGTGTTGTAGGGCGTGTTCCTCAATCGACATAGGAACAAAAACTTCCCAAATAGGACACGGGTTCTCGACACGCCTGTGTCAACTTTGACACACCCGTGTCAACCCGAACACGCCTGTACTCCACGCTGTGTTCCTCCCCCAACACAGCTCGGCTAACAGCTCGAGCAGGACACGGCCTGGGGCACGCCCGTATCTCAGGCCGTGTTCACTGTCTCGACGATCGTTGACTGTATTTTCGTCTACCACTCAGCAAGATCGTCGAACCCGAGCACGACACGACCCTAGACACGCCCGTGTCCTAGGGTGTGTGACCCCTACCAAGCACCAAACTTGGTTCTAAACACTACCCATCCATCTTTTGAGTTTCGGGGCGTTACAAAGAAGAGGCAGGGAAACATGTTGATCAAACTTTGTATAGAAGGATAATTGGTTCTCTTTTATATCTCACTGCTAGTATGTCAGACATCATGTATGCTATATGTGTATGTGCTAGATATCAGGCATGCCCTAAAGAGACTCATTTCCCTACTACTAAGAGAAATATGAGATATCTAAAGGGCACACCAGATCTTGGCCTATGGTACCCTAGGAATAGGGATTTTGAGCTAATTGTCTATTCAGATGCAGACTTTGTAGGCTACAGAGAGGACAGGAAAAGTACATCAGGTTCCTATCAGTTTTTGGGTAGAAGGCCAGTGTCCTGGAGCAGCAAGAAGCGGACTAGTGTATCTATTTCTACTGCAGAATCCGAATACATAGCTGCAGGAAGCTGCTATGCACAGTTGCTGTGGATTCAGCATAAACTCCAGGATTATAACCTCTAAATAAGTAAAATCCCTTTGTTTTGTGATTCTACAAGTGCAATCTCTATAGCTAGGAATCCTGTATCACATAGCAGGACTAAGCACATAGAGATTAGATATCATTTTATAAGTGAGCATGTGGAATGTGAGGATATTAGTCTTGAGTTTGTCCTAACAGGAAAGCAAGTGGTTGATATGTTCACCAAGCCACTAGATGAAGTAAAGTTTAACACCTTCAAATTTGAATTGGGTATGTTGAATTTGGTATAGCTACAGTTGCTCTTTATGATTGTTTGTAGCAGGAAACTTTAATCTTGCAGGTTGGTGTGGACTAAAGAAACTATCAAGAGGATTGATAGTAGTTATTCTTACTGAGGGGGAGCAAGTTCAGCTCTTGGTGTTTCTCCGATCTCAAATAGGGGGAGTAGATAGAATGCTGCTACTACACTATTTCATAGAGGTCAAAAAGGGGGAGAAGTAATACAGGAAGAACAGTAGCAAGGGGGAGTAGCAGCAACAAAGAAGAAGCTACAACAAAGAAGCATCCACAGGAATGGCTTCATAGATGAAGCAGCTTGTAGCAGTAGGATGCAGCAAACCAAGAGGAATACAAGGGAAAATGTGGTAACAAGGGAAAATGTGGTAACTCTTGCTGCTCTTATATTAATATAATATTAATATTTTTGCTGCTTACGTTAGTGTATATCATTGACAAAGAATTCTCAAGTGGTGTTTTGACTTCTTCAAATAGGGGGAGATTGTTGGGTCCATTGATCCCAATATCCTAGATTTATAAGAAGTGAAACAAGTCAATGGTATACACATAGTTGTATTTAATGTATGTTTGATTTCATACATACAAGTTGGTCTTTGTCACAATGATTGGACATATAGTTCAAGAGACAATGACAGGTGTACTCAAAGTGATAGGCTGAAAATTCAGAAAAATGCCCAAATCCAGAAGCATTGAGTACGACAAGCTCACTCAACTCCATATAGCTAATAGCGTTGAGAGAAGGTTGGCAGTCAAAGCTTATAGTATTGAAAAGCCAGAAATGTGGCAAAGTCCACAGGCGTTGAGTGAGCTCGACTCACTCAACGCCATATGGCCAGAATCATTGAGTCAAGGACATTCTGTCAACGCCAAAGTACAGAAGCGTTGAGTGAAGCTCATTCACTCAACTTCAAGTCAAAAGTCTTTGAGTCTAGTCTTCCTGTGTATAAACAAGAATTTGGCTAAGTCCATAATTGTTAAGTGAAGCTACTTCACTCAACGTACTATACTCCAAACTTCAGCAAGAAGGCAAGATTGCAGAAAATCAGGCTAAGTATAAAAGCGTTGAGTGAAGCTTATATACTCAACGCTCTCAACGCTTTTAAGAAGAAAGGGAAAAAGAATATGGCTAAGGAAAAAAGCATTGAGTGAGGCATATACACTCAACGCTCTCAGCAGAGCTGAAGAAAATTCTATGTCCAGAATCGTTGAGTATTGCTTATTCACTTTTCGTCGAGCTGAGCTCTGCGTTCGTCGAACTGAGTTCAGAGTTTGTTGAACTCAGCTTTCACTTTTTCGTCGAGCTGAGCACTGGGTTCGTCAAAATGAGTTCAGAATTCGTCGAACTCAGCTTTCACCTTTTTGTCGATTTGAGCTCTGGGTTCGTCAAACTAAGTTCAGAATTCGTCAAACTCAACTTTCACCTTTTCATTTATCTGTGCTCTGGGTTCGTCGAACTGAGTTTTGAGTTCGTCGAACTGAGGATTTCTAGAATGATGCTTTATTTTGATAAGTCTAAAATGATGCTGACACCAGCAAAGTAAACAAGTCAACGAATTTCAAATTCATTATTTAAATACTGCAATTCGACATTAACGTCGTCGTCAGTTTATAGTGAATCTCAATTTGATTAAGTAGAGGTTTTAACCGCCATTGAAACTGGGACAAGTGTCAATCATCCCACAAATAGACGGGATTATAAATAGCAGCTGAGATCGAGATCAAAGATAACTTTTCTGATTAACATTAATTCATTCTAAAAAGGAGAAGCGGGAGTTCGTCGTCTTCATCTGCCATTGTTATAGAGCCAAGTACTTAAAATTGGAAAATCCGCAGGGTTTCTGCATTCTCTAGTGCAATCAAAATCTGCTAAAGCAAGTACAGAGGATATCTCTGAGGAAGATGAATTAGTCTAGGCAAGCCCTAGCTGAAATTGCTGCACGATTCATTCTGAGCAAAATCTAAAGATCATTTTCTGAATTGAAGAAGAAGAAGATACTTGTGCCAGATTCTGACTGGACAGAAGAATAAGGCAGAGGAATTGCAATCCGCCTTTCAGGTTATCTTTTTAAAGATTGTCTTCCCCTCTTTCATCAGCAAGTACAGAATCAAGATTCTGAGGAATTCCCAGCATAAGCCGCAGACCATTGAAGATCAATTTTCTTGCTGCTGGGAAGCAGTTACGGCTGAGATTTTCTTAGACCAGGAAGAAATCAACTCGGGGAGCAATTTCTCTTGAGTCGAATCAACATTACTCTTTCAAAATTTGTGGATCTGTGATAGATCTGTGTTGAGGCCTAGATTGGTTAGGCTGTGTGAAAGATCTGTGTGATCTTATTATAAAGCCTAAATTATAAAGGCTGTGAGAAGGATTTGTGAGATCTGTGTTAGGGCCGTGGGCATGTAATTGGATCCATGTGTGGATCTGTGTGGGGTTGTTTCTCCCAGCATGTGTTAAGGGCAGTTGTGCCTGTATTTGGTAGTCAGGAGATTATTGTGTGGAGGGCTGTGAGCCTGTGTTATAAGTCTCAGTAGAGATTGACTGATCAGGTGGGATCATGCTGTATCTCTGAGGAGCCACAGTTTTTGGAGAAGAGCCTTGTCTTACATAATGCAGAAAGGCGGAGAGGGACAGTGGATGTACCCATACACTGGGGAACCACTATAAAATTTGGTGTGTTGTGTCTTGTGTTTTGTTTTGCTGAGTATTGTGTTCTTGAAAGTTGAATTATGTATACACAATAGGATATACGTCATAGAAGATTTTAAAGAACTACAAAAGACTGCAATAACCTATTCACCCCCCCCCCCCAATAGGTGATTAGCTACCCTTGTAATCAAAGACTTTCAGGCTAGGATCATTAAATTCTGTCTTTAGTATTATTATATCAATATTGATCACAAGTAATTTTCCAGGAATTTTTGGTTGTTTATTTTAAGTACTTTATTTGAAAAATGGATTATATGTGGTTTTAATCAAAAAATAGAAAATAAATGGTAAATCAAGTGGAAAAATCTGTAGCTTTGGTGAACATACATTTTAATCTAAATGAACTCCAGATAAATTACTTAGATATAATGGACCTTTGGATGTAGTAGTTCATGTACAAAGTGACCTAGATCACTTAACTAAATGATTTAATTTAGGGTCCTAGACACCTAGAAAAATGATGAAATCCTAAACGATCAACTTCATACACATGACAAACCCATGAAAAATATTTAGGGGTATTAGGCCCAAAGGATTGGAAGCTCTCATGCGGATTATTATTAGGTCATGGGCTGTGTTTAGTAGAAATATTGTATAGCACTGGGACCCACAGGGGATACGATAGATGGTTGAATTGAGAACTACATTGGGATGTTGAAACCCTGGTCGGGATCATAAGTAGGTCACTACATATTAACAAGTGTTAAAGTGTAAGCCACAGGAGAATAACTATAGTAGGGGTCGACGAAAGATCATCATCCTCCACAATAAGTGCTTTAAACCACTAGGTCTACTCAAGAGCAACAACAAGATTGGGGTATTAATAATGGGTAGACACAAAAAAAGTAAGTGTCCTTGAGAAAGGGAGCTTTGGACTTCAGTCCATCGTAATTCCTAGTGCCCCCGAGAGCCCTTCACTGGGTATGCCCTGGGCAGTCCGAGGACTAATCCTAAAATGTTATGTAAAATAAGAATTAGGCAAGAGTAGTCTAATAGGTTAAGGGAACTATGTGACAAACTCGCCCATATAAGGTTAGAGGGATTCAGAACAGGTTTAGTCCTGCGAGCTGGAGGCTCGGATGTTTGGAGGATTTAGGACGGGTTTAGTCCTATGAGCTGGAGGCTCGGATGTTTGGAGATAGGATAGGGTTTAGTCCTGCGAGCTGGAAGCTCGGATGTTTGGATACAGGTTGGGGTTTAGTCCCGCGAGGTGGAAGCTCGGATGTTTGGAGGATTCAGGACGTGTTTAGTACTGTGAGTTGGAGGCTCGGATGTTTGGAGACAGGATGGGGTTTAGTCCTGCGAGCTGAAGGCTCAGATGTTTGGAGACAGGACGATGTTTAGTCCTGCGAGCTGGAGGCTCGGATGTTTAGATGTAGGATGGGTTTAGTCCTGCGAGTTGGAAGCTCGGATGTTTGGATACAGTACTATTTAGTGCTACGAGCTGTAGGCTCGGATAGTTGGTGGATTCAGGATAGGTTTAGTCTTGCGAGCTGGAGGCTTGGATGTTTTGATACAGGATGGGTTTGTCCTGCGAGCTAGAGGCTCAGATGTTTGGATACAGGACGTGTTTAGTCCTACGAGTTGGAGGCTCGGATGTTTGGATTCAGGATGGGTTTAATCTTACGAGCTGAAGGCTCGGATGTTTGGATACAGGACGGGTTTTTCTCCTGCGAGCTGGAGGCTCGGATGTTTGGATTCAGGATGGGTTTAGTCCTGCGAGCTAAAGGCTCGGATGTTTAGATACAGGATAGGTTTTTGTCCTACAAGATGAGGCTCGGATGTTTGGATATAGGACAGGCTTTATCTTGGGAGCTGCAGGCTCGGGTTGGAAATAATTTGCATGTATATAGAACATATTAGTGGCAGGTCATGCAGTATTGGGCCAATCGTCACACTGATGGCAGTACGGTGACTCATGTGAGTTGTGAGGGTTTGATGGGATAGTAGGTTATTTATACTGCGGTCTGGTGGATAATCCCCAAAAAATTCACCCCCGACCATAAAGACTGACGGGCTTATCATCATTAGTATGTGGTGACTCTGGTGTGTCCTTTAGAGGCATACATAAGGGCTAGGCCTGGCAGTGTGGATACCCACCTAGGAGTGGGGTGGCCCAACTCAATGTCTCCGTTGTCCACTACGGAGGCTCCTGGGAGTGAAGCTAGCTTCCAAAACCGGGGAATTAAAGATCTGTGTGCATAGATTCGCGTGTGTCAGTTGCACTTGTATGAATCATAACCCACATACCATATCATACATACATACTTAGGACATATGCACCATAGATCCTTATCATATAAATTAGTATGGGCTCTTTTATATGATAAGTTACATTTGTTAAACCTTAACTTATAAGTTTGTATGGGCATTCATATAAGTTAAGGTACTCCTGTGATGTTAGTGTAGCGGTAGATAGTTTACTTCTGCTCTTTCTTTACTTTACTTATTGCACTCCTTTTAATACTGCTTACATTACATGTGCTTTGTATAAAACTGCTAGCTTTATTATATAACTGTTAAAAATAAATCCATGAAAGAATAGATCCACTGTCATCTGCTTTCCTTTGTTCCTGCTTTGTTGTCCTCCGCTTTCAACCTCCCGCACAGTGCCTAGGAGTCGCGGGGGTGACTCAAGGACAAAATGGCTTATTCTTTATGACTAATGGTCGGTTGTGACCGTATAATTTTAGGAGCTTGAGGAGTTGGAGCACCAACGCAACCAGCAAGACGAGGTGGAAGGACCTGATGAGTAGTTACCACGTGTTGGGTCCATTGCCCACAATGTCCTAGATTTGAGGGAGTCAATCTTGTCAATGATATACATATATTAGTAGATGGCATCATCTTTGGATCTACTGATGACAACCTCTGCTAAAAGTTTGCTAAACTTATGCAGGGGAAGTTTGAGATGAGCAGCATGGGAGAACTTAAGTTGTTCTTGGGCCTCCAAGTAAGACAGACTGATGATGGCTTGTCCATATCATAGTCTAAGTTCACTAGGGAGTTGGTAAAGAAATTTGGCATTGTGAACTCCTCCACCATGAGAACTCTCATGGGGTCAAGTATGCATGTAGGAAAAGATGAGGCAGGGAAACCTGGTGATGAAACTTTGTATAGAGGACTAATTGTCTCCCTTCTATATCTGACTGTAAGTAGGCCAGACATCATGTATGCTACATGTGTTTGTGCTAGGTATCAAGCTTGCCCTAAAGAATATCACTACTCTACATCTAAGAGAATCTTGAGGTATCTTAAGGGCACTACATATCTTGGTCTATGGTGCCATAGGAATGGGGAGTTTTAAATAACAGGTTATTCAGATGCAGATTTTGAAGGCTATAAAGAGGACAGAAAGAGCACATCTGGCACATGTCAGTTTTTGGGAGGGAGACTGGTATCTTGGAGCTGTAAGAAATAAATTAGTGTTGCAATATCAACTACAGAGTTAAAGTACATCTTAGCAAGTAGCTGTTGTGCTCTATTACAGTGGATCCAGCACCAGCTTCAAGACTACAACCATCTGATAAGTAGAACTCCTCTATTTTGTTATTCTACTAGTACAATCTCAATTGCTAGGAATCCTATCTCCCATAGCAGGACTAAGCATATAGAGATTAAATATCATTTCATTAGGGAGCATGTGGAATGTGAAGACATCACCCTTGAGTTTGTTCCAATAGACAATCAAGTGGTATCAGAGGGAGGTTGATCAAAAAGGATTTAACAATCTGAGTGATCTCCAAAGGTAGATACATTTAAGTGATCATGGGCTCTGGAGAGAGCCAGAGAGAGCTGAGTTCCATGAAACTCCCCATCTATAGGAAGGAGTATTTTGGAATATGGAAAGAGAGGGTAGGGCTATTCATGGAAGCCTATGATCCAAGGATTTTTGTAATAGTCAAGGAGGGACCATTCATACCTATGAAGGTCTCTGTTCTGAATGCTAATGACCAGATTCTTAAGACATACTCTAAGATGACCAAGGATGAAATCATCCTTGCTGGACTGGATAAGAGGGCACAGAATATTTTTTCCAGTGTTGTTGATGACTCAACTTTTCTAAATCTAGTTCACTGCAAGATGTCCAAAGAGATTTGGGACACACTTGTGGTCTACATGGAGGGGACTGAAGAGGTAAAGGATGATAGGAAGTCTTTGCTCAACCAAGAGTATAAGGCTTTCAGGAAAAACTTGAAGGAGAACATAACTGCTTGTTATGATAGATTCTTCAGGATCATAAATGAGTCGAAGACCTATGGGAGGGTGTTTAATAATTATGAAATAAATGACAAGTTTATCAGATCTCTCACTAGAGATTGGGATACTAAGATCTGTTTCATAAGAGAGGTGACTAAGCTTGCTGAAACTCCTCCCCTAAATATTGTTTGGAAAGATGCTCTCCTATGAGATGCAGCTAGCTGTTAGGAAGGAGGAGGAGTCCACCAGCAAGTCGCTGGCCAAGGAAAGGTTCTTGGACTTCAGAGTAGAAAGCACAAGGAAGGGCAAGGAGAGGATTCCTTCTCCACCAATAAGACCAGCTGAGTCAGAGAGCTCATACTTAGATGCATCAAACAGCAATATGTCTGATGAAGACTTTACAGCATTCTCCAGGCCACTCCAGAGGCTGATGAAGAAGAGGCATGGGAAGAAGAGGTCTTCCAACTCCACTCATCATAGGAAGAATCTGTCCAAGACTGGTAGATATGGTTCCAAACCAAATAAATGTAACTCTTCTAAAGTAGTTTGCTACTATTGCAGCAAGCTTGGGCATATGATAGCTGACTACCCAGAGAAGAGGAAGGAGGCTGAGGAGGAGAAGCAACACCAGCACAAAGGAAAGAAGGAGAAGACCTTCATTGCCAAGAAGGAAAAGAACTGGATAGACTCATCATCACCTGAGTCTAAAGAAGAGGAAGCCTATATTGGGCTAGTTGCTACTGCTGCTAATGATAAAGCTGTTGCAGTAGAAGAAGTTAATCCTCCTATGAGGATAGGAATCAGCGCCCCTCTGACACTATCAGATAGTGACTCAGAGGAGGATGGAGATGCCTGCAGCTACAGAGGGCTGATGATAATGACAGATGAAAAGGGCAACCAGGATCAGCCTGGTGAAAGCAAGGTACATTCATTACCTAATTCTGCTTCTCTATCTATATATGAGACCAGACCTTGCTCAGAAGCCTCTTCACCCAGTGGTGAAGAAGATTCTGGATCTGAAGGAGATGTCAATCAACTGATTGACAAGTATGGAGAACTTCTGAATGCCTTCAGGAAGGTCAAGAAGTTGTCTAAGAAGCAAGCTAAAGAGATTTCATCACTTAAGCTTGTAGTTGCCCAGCAGACTGTAACAGCTAATATGTTGGACCAGAAAGCTAGAGAAATAAAGCAACTGAAGTCCCTCTTGGATATCCAGATAGCCTCTATCAAGAGTAAGAACTGTCTCATCAGGGAGCTTTAAGATAAGCTTGAGAAGGAGAAAAGAATAGTGGCTAGCTATTCTAAGCCAAGTACACTACTACCCTTGATAGACACCTTCTCCTCAAAAAAGGGTAAGAAGGGTTGGGATTTGTTACAGTATGGAGGCCGGGCGGTCTGTTGCTGTTCGGAGTCCGAGCAGTCTGGCAGTTTGTCTCAGACGACTTGGAGACCGGCGGTCTAGCAGTCTCTTGTGGCGGCTTGTTCTCTGTGGCAGCTTGTTCTCTCCTTCTGGTGGTTGTCGAGCGGTTAGCCTACTTGTCTAACCGTGAGAATTGTTCGGTTTATTTATTTGTAAAGCCGCATATACTTGTAATTATTTAGTCCCACATTGCTTATTTGTAATCTCTCTCATCTCCTTCATTCTATAAAAGGGAAGCTATACATTTGTAATACACACTTTTTTTGGATAATAAAATTTATTATTCTAAATTTTTGGCATGTTTGTTTTCTGTTCGCACATGGTATCAGAGGACTCGATCTTTTTCTCCTGATTCTGTGAGCCCTCTCTATCTGCGCGGCTTGATTCTTTTTCTTGCGACCTGTCTTCGCGACTTGTTTCTTCCGCCTGCTTTCTCCCTGTCTACGCGGTTTCTTTCTCTCCTTATCATTTCCCTTTGTGTGTGTGGCATCTTTGATTCCTCTTTCTTCTCACCGCGACCTGTTATTTAGTCACTGCGACCTGTTCCTCATGCAGTGACCTGTCTTTAGTTGCCACACCCTCCTTTTCTAGCCGCTCATCTTCCTACGTCGGCGCGATCAGTTCTTAAGTCGTTGCGACCTGCTCTTCTTGGCGCGACCTATGCCTAGTTACCACGCCCTACTTTTCTAGCCGCACCTTGCACTTTGTCTCCGTGACTTGTTATTTGTCGTTGCGGCCTCTCCTTCTAACCGCGACTTGTTCTTCTCGCTACTCTCTTCTATGGTAACCCCAGATATCTCTACCACCACTACTCCCATTGCCGCTCCTCCTCCTACTCCTCCCACTCCTTCGGCAAACCTTGGCACCGTTTCCAAACTCATCGGTCCCAACTACACGGATTGGAGTGTCTCCTTCACCTTCTTTTTTCACTCTCAACATAAACGTCATCATCTCAACGATGACCCTCCTTCGCATGATTCCCCTCTCTTTGATGATTGGGATGCCAGCGTCGCTCTTGTCCCCACATGGCTGGCTAACAGCCTCTCTGATGAATGCCTACCAGTCATCTGTCATGATGAAATAGTCAAGGCTGCTTGGCTACATCTCACCGCTCTCTACTCTAATGGGGGTCAGACGTCCTGTATTTATACTCTGTATGTGGACCTCTTTGCATGTCCCTGCATGTCTTTTGCTGCTGCTTACCAACAAGTTTAGGCTCTCGGAGCCGAAATTCTCCAAAATCTCCCCTTCTCTGCAGATCTCGTTGAGCAACACAAACACTTTCAGGAGCTTCTGGTTGTGTGTTATCTTCTGCGACTTCCTGAGTTGTATGACATGATACGTCAACAAATCCTTGGCAAGGTAGAGTCTCCCATCCTGGATTCCACTGCTGCTCGAATAGCCGATGTTACCTCTCTGCTACAACGTCCGCTATTATCCTCCCCTCCCCAATCGAACAACTCCGCTCACCATACGCAGCAAAGTGGCTCTGGTGGCCGCCACCTCCCATCCTGCGAATGTGGTGCTTCCCGCTTTCTCTGCTCTCACTGTGGCTGCACCGGCCACACATTTGATAGTTGTTGGAAGAAGCATCCTCATCTTCGACCATCTGGGGATACTTCCACTTCTTCTTCGAATCCGTCCGCCTCCGTGGTCACGTCTTCAGGTAGTGCCCACGTCGCCACTCAAGGTAAATGACTGATTGACTCTGGTGCTACCAATCATATGATCGACAGTCCGTAATGTTTTTCTCTCCTAGAACAGCATGATTGGTTGCAGCGGTCCTTGTTGCGGACTGCTCTCCCTCATTGGGCAATGGAACGGGTGTTGTTCAAGTCAATCCATCTCTTGGCTTGGTGGACACCCGCTACATGCCCAAGTTCCCTTTCAACTTGTTATTTGTTACTTCTCTTTGCAAGCAACTACAATTCTCCATCATATTCACTTCTACTACTTGATCTTTTCAGGATCCGGGCTCAAAGCGGATGATTGCTACTGGGTCTGAGAGCGGCGGCCTCTACTTCCTCGACAATGTTTCCGCACTGTCCTCCTTCTCCTCATCTTCGACTGATCTTCTCCAGTGGCACCTTCGTCTTGGTCATGCTCCTCCATGACTTCTTCATCAGCTTCTACCACACCTTCCTCCATAGAGTCCTCCTCTCAACTGTGATGCATGTCAGCTTGCCAAGTATCACCGCTGGATCTTCCAGGCCATTTGATCTTGTTCACTCTAACATCTGGAGTTCTGCTCCTACCCTCACCATAGGTCAAGGTAGTTCATATTTTGTAACCTTTATTGATGATTTCTCTAGAAGTACATGGGTGTATCTTTTAAAGGATCGCTCCGAACTCTTTTCTATATGGACATCATTTTATAATATGATTAAGAATCAATTTGATATGTCTATTAATATCTTTCGCACTGACAACGCTAAGGAATATCTTAGTACTTATTTCTCTTCTTTCTGTATGCAACATGGTATTATTCATTAAACTAGCTGTGTCTATACCCCACAATAAAATGGGGTGGCGAAATGCAAAAACCATCACCTCCTCGATGTCGCTTGCACTTTGATGACACAGATGCAGGTTCCTCGCTCCTATTTGGGCTACGCTGTCCTCATCTCCTGTTACCTTATTAATCACATTCTATCCACGATTCTCCACGGACAAACCCCATTATCTATTCTATATTCGGGCAAGGATCTGTTTCCTCTCCCACTGCGTATCTTTGGGTGCACGGCTTTTGTGCACAATCCTTCCGCCACTCATGAGAAACTCGACTCACATGCCACCAAGTGTGTCTTTTTGCGTTACTTAACTACTCAAAAAGGCTATTATTACTTTGATCCTGTTCTTCGTAAGCAATACGTATCTGCGGATGTGTCCTTCTTCGAGAATGCGTCATATTTCTCTTCTGACCCCTCTCCCTCTCCAGTTCTTTCATCTTCTCCTACCATCCACTCCACCACGTCTACTCCCATCGAGATTTTCCCACCTTTGCCTCCAACGTCTCCTCCTTCCCTCACTCCCTCATCACCACTGCTCTCTCCCTCCTCTCCGCGGCGTCTCTCTCCACTCCCGGGCCAGCTCTCTCCGCCGCGGATGCTCCGGTTACTGAGGAACACGCCAACCTAGATCTTCCCATTGCTCCTCATAGAGTGGTGTGGACGTGTAACCAGCACCTGCTGGCTGCTGTTGTTTCATATGATCGTCTCACTTCTTCTCACAGGGCATTTTCATTGGCTATCTATGCGACTGCCACTCCCCGTACCTATCAGGAAGCTCTTGCAAAAGGAAGGGAAAAGCTCCAGCTCCACCTCATCCTATTGCTTCCAAGTCTCCCATTCTTTTTAGAAAAGTTTTGTTACCTTCTAACAGGTATGACCAGGAAATCTCATGTGGTCACTGGGAGAAGGGTTGTTCATCAGGGATGAACAAAGATGTTCACCGCCATGGTGAAAGCTTTAGCCGGGTGAGTGCCTTTGTAGTTACTCATGAGAAATTTCAGGTGGCCCAACCAGGACCATTTATTTTTGAATCTTCAGCACCAACACGGAAGAATGTTGCTGCAAACAAGTCTCTGAATCTGACAACTAAGGGTCATACTAAGGTCAAATCTAACAGCCAGGCTGATTTGGGCATTTATGATGCCATCAAAAGCTTGCTCTCTAAAAAGAAGCTTGCTACTAATTGTACTCAGAGCAGACTAAACAAGCCAGCTAGGAGACTTATCTTCAGTCAAATTCTAGCTGAAAGAAATCAGAAAAGGGCTGCAGCACATCTTCCTCCTGTTAGTACTGCTGCTAACCAAGCTGCATGGCCTACACAAAAGAAACGATATAACATACATGACTGTTGGTGTTGTGGTAAGATAGGGCATTTTGCCATTGACTATTGGCACAATCCCAATATGGCCAGAGCAAGGGTCAGTTCACCAGTCCGAAATTCTGATGATAGACATGTTCAGTTTGATACTAGTGTGCACTAGGACCCAACAGATATTGGGGTCCTAAGGTAAAGTAAATTGTATATTGCAGGATAGTCCAAGTTATCATACCCCTATATGGTACTTGGACAGTGGTTGTTCCAGACACATGACTGGAACAAGGAGTAACTTAAAGGAGTTTACTCCAGTAAAATATGGACCCAAAGTCATCTTTGGTGGTTCAGATAGAGGTGTAACCAACGGATATGGTAAGATCACCAATGGCATAATCACCATCACCAAGGTGGCTTATATTGAAGGGTTGCAACACAACCTTATAACAATAAGCCAGCTTTCTAATCTTGGATATGTTATTGACTTCCACAAGGATGAGTGCCTAATTAGGAGGTCAAGTGACCAAGTGGTCATCTTGACAGGCACTAAGAGTGGGAATATTTATTGCTTAAACTTTTTATATCTAGATACAGATTCTCCTATCTGTCTAGTGGCAAATGAGAAAGTCTCCTACTGTGTCTAGTGGCACAAGAGGCTAGCCCATTTGAATTACAAGACTATTAGTAAGCTCTTTAGTCAAGAGCTGGATAGGAATGGCCCCAATATGAAGTGCTCCAAAGGGGGCATTTGCTCAGCTTGCTAAAAGGGCAAGAAGACAGAAGCCTCCATCAAGAGCATTAGGGTCAAAGATTCTATGAGGTGCATATACATCCTGCATATGGACTTATTTGGTCCTATTCCAGTTCATAGTCTTGGTAGGAAGGTATACACCCTTGTGGTGGTTGATGACTTTTCCAAGTTTGCTTGGGTATTCCTCCTAAAGAGAAAGAATGAAACCCTTGATATCTTCATTAAGTTTGTCAAACAATTCAAAATGAGTTAAACAATTCTGTGGTCAAAATCAGAAGTGACCATGGGACTGAATTCTAGTCTGATAGCATGACAAGATTCTGTGAAGAACATGGGATTCATCAAGAATTCTCTTCACTAGAACACCCCAGCAAAATGAGATTGTTGAGAGGAAAAATAGGACTCTCATAGAGGCCAGTAGAATACTGTTGAGTGATACATCTCTCCAAGAATATTTCTGGGTTGAGACATTAAATACTGCATGTCATGTCCTCAATTGGGCCTCTATCACCAAAAGCCACAAGAAGACTCCCTATGAGATCTTGAAGGGAAGAAAACCAAATATGGGCTATCTCAGAATCTTTGGTAGTAACTGCTTTGTACTTCACAATGGCAAGTCCTATGTGTCTAAGTTTGCTGTCAAGTCCTTTGATAGAATATTTGTACAGTACAGCAATCATAGCAAAGCCTATTGGATCTATAACTTGAAAAGACAAGTTGTAGAAGAATCAGTTCATGTAGTCTTTGATGAGTCTACTATGATTAACAGTGGGCTGCCCAACTCCTCTTATAGTGTTGCAGGTACAGAATAGAAGATGGACAAACTGACCATCAAGGAAGCATCACCAGTAATATAAGATGAAGTGGATACTCCAGAAGATCTACCAGTTACACTGAGAGTGGATGAAGATCAACAAGAGGTTGCACCTGAAGTTGAACCTATTACTGAAAGAAGATTGCCACCAGTAGTCAGACAGATAAGAGATCATCCTGCACACCAGATAATTGGTAAGGCAAACCAAGAAGTAACAATAAGGAGCATAATTCAAAATAATGCCATTATTCAAGCTTTCTGTCACATGTAGAGCCCAAGATGTTTGACGAGGCCAATATAGATCAACATTGGATTGGAGCTATGCGGGAGGAACTTAACTAGTTTAAGAGGTGCAAGGTCTGGAAGCTGGTTCCTAGACCATAAGGACATAATGTCATTGGAGTCAAGTGGATCTACAGAAACAAGCTTGATGAAAATGGCATTATAATCAAGAATAAATCCAGACTAATGGCTAAGGGGTACAAGCAAGAAGAAGGCATTGACTTTGATCAAACCTTTGCCCCTGTAGCAAGATTGGAGGCCATCACATTATTCCATGCATATGCTGCACACAAGGGATTCAAGGTCTACCAGATGGATGTGAAGTCAGCCTTCCTGAATGGTGACTTAAAAGAAGAAGTCTATGTTGAGCAGCCTCCATGTTTTGTAGTTCCTAACTCACCTGATTATGTTTATAGACTTAGGAAAGCTCTATATGGGCTGAAGCAAGACCCTAGAGCTGTTGGAGAATGCATTCCACGCTTCCTAGTTTGCTAATAACAAATCTTATTTGTATTTGTTATTTGGATGTTTTTGGTGTGTAGATAACACAGTTTAATATCCAATATCTTTTTGATGCTGAATCGTATAAGACTTGAGCTCGGGAGATATCGCCAGGCGATATTGGGTATCATCAATAGGTGATAGCGCCACTCGACGCATTTCCGCTCGACGCTCGATGAAATTGTGGCATCCATTATTTCGCTATTGCCGGACGACAATAACCAGTATCGCTCGGCGATAGTGCACAGTTCAGCGCTCGACATTTGTGCGATGCGAAAATGAGGAGTTCGTGGGACACGTGGCTGCGGTTACCGATATCACCAGATGGCGATACCCAGTATCGCCCGGCGATAGCGCTAGAATATAAAAACTTTCATTTTCTGAGGAAATCACGAATTTCATTACCTGGAGTGTATTTTCCTGCATTGACGTTTTCAGAGAGCTCCAGAACTCAGAGATACTCCATACTCTGAAGAAGGCCAAAAGCGTGAAAGATTGACGACACGTGAGAAGCATTCGAAGCATCTCTAGCAAGGATTCGTCGGCATCTTCTGCGCATTGTTTGAAGGGAGTGTCTAGCATAAAGTGTTCTATTTGTTTTTGTTATTTTATTTTACTTTCCTATTATAATCGGTAGAGAAATTTCCGCCTTGTGCATGGCGTCTAGGTCCTTGTATGGCTTAGGAGAGAATCACCGCCTTGTGAGTGGCGTCCAAGTCCTTGTGTGGCTTAGGGAGAAATCATTGCCTTGTGCGCAGCGTCTAGATCGTGGTTAGATCTAGGGGAAGGCTAAAAGCAAGATCTAGGAAGAGATACGTTTTAGCCTGCCAGTTCTTGGTAGAAGAACCGGCGAAAACACTAGCAAATTATTTATTTCATGAGCCTTTGTCTCTAGCTCTATAGAGACACTTTGTAATCAATTTAACTCTTTTGAAATATATCATTATTGTTTTTAGCTAGTATCCATTTGCACTCTTCAATTATATTGTTATTATTCATCTAGTAAAGTTTGCTTAATTTTTAAGAAAAATTAAAAGAACCCTTATTCACCCCCCCCCCCCCCTCTAAGGGGGCCGCAAGGTCCAATAAGAGCATGGTATGAGACTTTGTCTAGTTTCCTCATTGAGAACAAATTCTCAAGTGAGAAAATAGACAAGACTTTTTCCTAAGAAAATCTAAGGGTAAGATCATCCTAGTTCAGATCTATGTAGAAGACAGTGATGGGACAAGTAGATTAAGTGGCTAAGTCAGGTAAACTTACCTAAGATGTGGTTTGAGAAATTTGGCTAAAGTCCAAATTCATCGAACTGAGTTCAGAGTTCGTCAAGCTTAGCCAATTGTTCATTGAACTAAGCTTAGAGTTTGTGAAATTTGGCCAAGTCTAAATTCGTCGAACAGAGTTCAGAGTTTGTCGAGTGGAGCTCACTGTTCGTCGAACTCAGTTCAACATTCGTTGGACTCAGTTCAGAGTTGAATGAGGCTGGCTGAGACAGTCAATGCCTAAGGTTTAAGAGGCAAAAATGTGGCTAAGTCAACAGGCATTGAGTGAAGTTCATTCACTCTACGCCATAGTCTCTTAAGTGTTTAGTAACACTCAGTCAGTCAAAGACAGTATTTTTAAAGAATACAAAAATTTGGCTAAGGCAGAAAGCGTTGAGTGAGGCGTGGTCACTCAACGCTCTCAATGTCATGACGCAGAATTTGTTAAAGCAAAAAGCAATGAGTGAGGCATGCTCATTCAGTACTGTCAATTCTTAAGATGCTAAGGCTGTAGAAATGTTTAAGGCAAAAAGCGTTGAGTGTGCATTACTCACTCAACGCTGTCAACGCCTAGTAAAGACAGAATTTTTTCTAAGGTGTTTGGCGTTGAGTGATGCTCACTCACTCAACGCCAAGTAGTAGAAAGCTGAGAAAGCAAGTTGGCACTGAGTGAAACTGAATCACTCAACGCCTAGATACAGATTTATATTCTAAGTTGTTTGACATTGAGAGAAGGTAACTCACTCAACGCCAAGAGACAGTAAAACTGTCTAAGTACTTTGGCGTTGAGTGAAGCTCACTCGCTCAACGCCTATACTATTGATGCTTGAATTTTGACTAAGTCTTCAGGTGTTGATGTTGGCAAGTCAAAAAGTTAACCATATTCAAATTGTTAGTGGCAAAGCCACAGTACACGACAAAAGGCGCCGCAGGCCTATAGTACGACAGATAGGCATTAAAGCAAGACGCAGCTACAAGCTGCGGGTGGGACCCACTGATCTCTAAGAGCTGTTGATCAACGAACTACAAAGCGATGAGATTGGCCAAGACACAAGACAACTTTTTAGGACATCATCAACTTCAAAGGTTAGCAGCTGACTTCATCTTCTTTGTCATTGATGCATACAAAAAGCTTCAAGCTCTCTTGCATGAAAAAGTTCAGATAGCTGTGCAATCACCATTAGCCATAGAAGAATCAGAAATTGCTCTTAGGAAATAAGAACCTTTAGTCTTGGGCAGGTTCAGTTAGTTGCTTGAATACTCAAGATCAATAGATCTTTAGCCTTCTTCAGCAAGTTCAGAAGTCAGCTTCTGAGTACCTCCAACAATATTTTGCTCTGCTGTGGGGAGAGTTAGAGCAAAAATTTATCTGCTTTAGTTGTTGACACACAAAACGTTCTCTGTGTCAAAGTTATTTAAAACATTTCTTATTGTAGGATCCTTCTGGATCTGAGCTGTTGGGCCTTGGGCCTGAGATAAGGCAAATTTGCCTTAGCTGTAGGAGTGGGCTCCTCTCTGAGTGTAGGATTCTGCTGGGATCTAAGGTAGGTGAGTTTTACTCACTGAGAAGTAGGGCAATATTTCCTGAGCTATAAGAGATTGTATCTCTCTGAGTTATAGGAGCAAGTTTGCTCTGAGGTAGGGTTATCCTCCATAGCCTGAGTTGTGGGGCGTAATTTCCTGAGGTTGGTGATACTTGTATCACTGAGTGTAGGCCTTTGTGGTTGAGGTGTAAGTCTTGGAGGATATTGAGAGATCCTAAGTGATCTGAGGTGTAAGCTCCTTGGAGAATTGCTTTTGGAGAACTGCCTTGACTAACAGGAAGTTAGTAAGGTGGGAGGAGAGTGAATGTACCCATAATTATAGGGAACCACTATAAAAATACCTGTGTGCTTTTCTGTGTGTGTTTTCTATTTGCAGGTTCATAAAAAACTCTCAATCACATAGTAACTCAAGAAAAAACAAAAGAAATGCAAAATACCTAGATAAACCTATTCAATCCCCCCCCCCCCTTATAGATTGCTAGCTACCTTGAGAACAAGAACTTTCAAGTGGTATCAAAGGGAGGTTAACACCTTCAAATTTGAGTTGGGTATGTTAAACTTAGTATAGCTTCAGTTGCTCTTCATCTGGTTGCAAGCTATTTGGTATTTTGCAGATGGAATTTTTCTTTAAAGAATTAAAGATTCTCAAATTAAGGGGGAGCATGTCCAGCACAATTCCAACAATTCACTACTGTCTAATTAAGGGGGAGCAGATGACTAGATGATCAGATGATCTAATGAATCCTACCAACTATTTGCTGAAGTCAAAAGGGGGAGTAAAAGATGATCATATGATCAGTTTAATGTTCTAGCATGGTAGCAGCAATTCAGGGGTAGTAGGTGCAGTAATGTTCCACTCTGCAGGCTGGGAAGTGGGGTAATTATAGATCACTTCTCAATTATATAGTTTTTATGCTTATTGTTGCATGGTTCTATGTATGTCATTTACTGACTTGCTTAAGAGTATTGACTTCTCAAATAGGGGGAGATTGTTGGGTCCATTGCCCTCAATGTACTAGATTTGAGAAAGTCAATCTTATTAATGATATACATATATCAGTAGATGACATCATCTTTGGATCTATTGATTATAACCACTGCAAAATATTTGCTAAACATATATAGGGGAGGTTTGAGATGAGCAACATGGGTGAACTTAAGTTCTTCTTGGACCTCCAAGTAAGACAGACAGATGATGGCTTGTCCATATCCCAGTCTAAGTTCACTAGGGAGTTGATAATGAAATTTGTCATGGAGAACTCCTCCACCATGAGAACTCCCATGGGGTCAAGTATGCATGTAGGCAAAGATGAGGCAGAGAAACATATTGATGAAACTTTGTATAGAGGGATAATTAGCTCCCTTCTATATCTGACGGCTAGTAGGTCAGAGATCATGTATGCTACATGTGTTTGTGCTAGGTATCAGGATTGCCCTAAAGAATATCACTACTCTACAGCTAAGAGAATCTTGAGGTATCTTAAGGGCACTCTAGATTTTGGCCTATGGTACCCGAGGAATGGGGAGTTTGAACTAACAGGCATTTCAGATGCAGATTTTACAGGCTACAAAGAGGACAGGAAGAGCACATATGGCACATGTCAGTTTTTGGGAGGGAGACTGGTATCTTGGAGCTGCAAGAAACAAACCAATGTTGCAATATCAACTACAGAGTCAGAGTACATCTCAGTAGGTAGGTGATGTGCTTAGTTGCTGTGGATCCAGCACCAGCTTCAAGACTACAACCTCCAGATAAGTAGAACTCCTTTATTGTGTGATTCTACTAGTGCAATCTCAATTGCTAGGAATCCTGTCTCCCATAGCAGGACTAATCACATAAAGATTAGATATCATTTCATTAGGGCGCATGTGGAATGTGAAGACATCACCCTTAAGTTTGTTCCAACAGACAATCACCACGCACTACTACCATAGCTCGACTTCAGGTGATGACGAGTATTTAAGTTACCGCTTCAATTTAGTGTTGTGTGAGAGAGTGTTTATATTTTGGCATGTACCGGGCATAAGCCCTTTACTCTCTACTTGTACTCATTGTGGACTATATCCTACATTATATATATGATGTTATTTCTGTGATGTGGACTTGAAATACCATTACTTATATTACTTCTAATCTCTAATTGGCCTGAAGTTTAATGATTGTACTAGCCGGCAGGATCAGCGTCCTGCGGTGTCAACTAGCCCGTGTGTTAGTGTCACTGTAAGGCGGCTGTTCTGGGCATAAGACCAGGTTAACTCCTTGGTATGCGTCATTTTCCCTTGTCTTAAACTTTCTATATATATATATATATATATATATATATATATATATATATATATATATATATATATATATATATATATAAGTTCTCGAGGTAAACCATCCTCATTTCGTCTAAAGAGAAGTTTGAATCCCGCCGATTTCCTCTTCTCAACGATTCAGACTCCGTGACAGCAACTGCGTCATCTTCCCCGACGATTCGTCTCTGACAACAGTTCCTCATCATTTCCTACAGCAACAACAGTTCCATCAAGGTATTGGCTTCTCCATTTCAGTCTCAGCCACCAAAGTTCTTCCATAGCCGATTGTCAAATTTCTCTACTTTCTTCTGCTACTATCTATGGCTCCTAGAGGTACAAGTGGCTTGCCCGCAGGGGAAGAGATAGTTCAAACAAGTTTCTCTACAGTGGTGGATGAATTCAAGAATGACATCCTCATGTTGGAATCAGCCAGTATCTCATTCATCCTAGAACACCCTTGCAAGGTGTTGGATAAAAAGGTTCTAGAGTTCTTCTAGCACGCCAATCTCTGTTGGGAATATACAGTGATCAAGAGCAAGGTCAAGTAAATCAAAGTCAAAGTAAAAGCCTCTCTACTTACAAGGTACTTACGACTCCCAGTGTGTGACAAAGAAGATCAGTTGGAAGATGGTGATTTCTTAAGGGTGTTGCTATTCTGTGGACTACCAAGAGGTGCTAAGGCTGTCAAGAGAAAAGGGAAGAACGGCGAAGGAAAACTTCTATCAAATATCATTGACAAAGTTCTGTTGTTCAAAATTGGATCTCATGATTACCTCTCCTCCAATATGTTCAAGATCCTAGTCGCCATAATATGACGGAAGAGAATTGACTGGGGTGCAATACTTTTTAGAAGGATAAAGGTCAGCTTCCAAGCACCTAACTTTGGACGGATCATCATCCTTTACTTGAATCAGTTGGATAGAGATACAATTTATATGCCCAAATGAGTTTCTATTCACCACTTGAAGAAAATTGACTCCACTAATTTCTCCGGGTGGGATAGGAGGATCCAAAGACAGGGTAGAATCAGAATGCAGCCTGATGTTGAGGAAGAGGAGGAGCAAGTTCTTGAGGAAAGACTTCCTACTCCTACCCCTGATAATTTCTTTTGCTAACAAGTAATAACTTGATGCGGATTCATTCTACACTCTAGTATAAACTATGTAGATGGGCATAAGCTATATTGAATTAACTTTCAGGAAAGTGTACCTATCAATCATAGTATAGGAGAAATCTACATCTCGTGTTGTATTCCACAGGGTCCTTTTAAGTACTCGTTCTCACCCTCACTCTATTATCGTACCTATAGTTAAAATTGATTTCTAATCTAAATTAACCTAACTATGACTATTTGGATAAATAAACATTGAAGGATTAAACATGATAAAAAGCCGAAAGCTTATGAGCAATCGCATGAACATACTCATTCATTAACTCAATTCTATGTAATCATAAAATAATAAAACTATCAAATTTGTTGTATTGTAAAGGGTAAACATCTATCGAATTCTCTCTCAAGCAATTCAAAATCTAAACCAAAGTTAGTAAATTTTCTCTCGAACAATTTACAACACTCAAATTTGCATTAATGGAAATACCCTATCTATTACATAAATTCATGAAATCCTATCTCTAAAATACCATGAATGCATCTATTCATATTCCAATTATCCAAACAACATATCTCTCGATCATGAAATTTGAATTACAAAGTGATCTCACACCAAAATATGAACATGTAAATATCATCACAAACATCCAATTTCTCAATCTAAAGATTTGCAATTCATGTAAAACAAATAAGCAGTTCATAATTAGGATAAAACTCTTTGTTTATAAGCCTGCATAAGAATAAAATACCGCAAATTCGATGAAAACAATACGATACATGATTAATAAACTGCTCCAAATTAAAGTTCATGCAAAATAAAATATAATTATGTTGAATCACCAAGAGATAAGGAAGATTAAAAAGGGATTAATGAAAGATTAAATGCATACAAAAATACCCTTCAAATCCTCCTTCTCTTGGATGCTCCACTTCGTGCTCCAGAAGTTCTCCCCAATGAAAAATGATCCAAAAGTCCCTTCTAATTTTTCTACAGGTTTTTTATAGTCTCCTAGCAAACAGGGTCGGACACGGGTTCCAACACAGCCGTGTGTCAGGCCGTGTTGACGGTTCTAAGGCAATTCCACACGAACAGGCGTGTCTGGTAGTGGGTTGTGTTAGATGACACGGGTACTGACATGGACGTATTGTTCTTCATGTTCTTCAGACACAGGTGGGTTAGCAGTCGAGGTCAAATGGACACGGGTAGGCACACGGGCGTGTGCCAACCCGTGTGAGTCTCTGTCTTCTGCTTCCAGTTTCTTCAATTCCAGCCATGTTGACATGGGTATGGACACGGGCATGTGCCCACCCGTGCGCCCCCAATTTTTGTCCTGTCATCAGCCATGTTGACTCTGCGAACTCCTTTGTTTGCTCCAAGACTTTTAGTTCCATTGGTTGGCATTACCAGCATTATAAAAGTGAAGAAATAAATTAGATACCTTAATACAAGGAATAACAAAAATCCCAATTGTGCTCTCATATTCATGATAAGACAATTTCTCAACTATTCTCGCGAAATTACTACACAAAGAGGTAGAAAATAGTAAACATGATTACAATTATGATAGTGAAAAGCCTATCATAATCGCACTCATCAAATACCCCCAGACTTAGATGTTTGCTTGTCTCTAAGCAAACTAATTCAAACACTTGGGTTACCAATAAATAATTTTACCTCCGCACACTGGTTGCTATGAATTTAAAGAGAACTTTGATGATGTAATCGTATCGAAAATAGTTTAGCAGACATTTCTAAATATAGATTTATCTTAAAATTCCTCCAATATATCTTTTAACTATCTTTCACTCTTTCTTAGAAATGAATGTATAGTCATCTATGACAAATGTGAGGAGAAAATAACAATCTCAATAAGATACGTATTAGTATTTCAAAACTTATAAATACACATATTGATAGTCATGAGCTTACCCTTTTCACACACTCTCCACGGCACTAGTTAGAATAAGTGAGGTCGGATCCTTAGGACTTGTATTATGGTGTAGCCTTTTTGGCTTAGGATAGAAGATTATAGGTGAGGAAATCAAAGGTAAATTTGATGGATTTTGTTTTCTTTTCTTTCACACCTAAATCATAATTGAGCCTTTTTGTTGGTACATACCTTAACATACATCAGTGCTATAAAAGCACCCCCATACTTTGTAATTAGTATACTTCCCATATTTTTGAAATATACTCCAACTTTTTATTTATTTTTTTTAACCAAGGGGTCATAGTAGGGATCATTCCGAGTGGGTGCAAGTATACACGCACTCAGGCCACATATCACTATGTTTTTTTCTTTTCATGGGTCCATAGTAGGGATCATTCCAAGTGGGTGCAAGTATACACGCACTCAGGCCACACATCACTATGAACAAATTCATTCCAAGAAGGTCTCAATAATAGGTGTGCTAATAGGTAAGGATTTGGCCTTGGTGAATTTTAATAGTATTGTGTCAAAAGGATAGGGATTAGGTCCAAATTGGGTGTACAAGGGTATAATGTTTAAGGTTTTGGGATTACAAGCCTCAAACTATCCAAAAGGAGGCCTAAGTCATTTCTGCCCTCACTAATTAACCTATGCAAAAGTTTTGAGGATCGCTAGAGGGTAAGTTCTAGGCATCAATATAGGGTATTTTTCATTTTAATTCCCTAATACCAAATTATAAAAATGTTACACTCATCGACACACTTTATTGTAGATAATTATATTTTCTAAAACAAAGTGATTAATAGTTAATAATATAGAGGATTAATCTTAACAATAAATTATATAAAGAAAATTAGGCTAATGAATTTCTATACTTAATTACGAATCAACAAAGTATAACACTCTATGAGTATACATCAATTCATTTTAATCATTGCGCGAAGTTAAATTAGATAGTTATAATCCCAAATGAATGAATAATGAGAGCTTAAAAGAGGACAAAAACCAATAAAAATTTTTTAAGGGGGTATAACAAACATGAGTATCATGATAGCAAAATTATAATCAATTGTAACCATGTCTATCACAGCAATTATAAAATGGAAGAACATCCACCCCCAGACTGAAAATTTGCAATGTCCTCATTGCAATGTAAAGTGCTGAAAGAGTAATTTCACAATAAAATTAAAAAAAAAACTGTTATCATGAAAATAGAAGATCACATGAAGGAAACAGGAGCTGACATGAAATCATATATAAGATCTGAAATACACTGATATAAATAAATACTACAATACATAGGTACATAGAAATGCTACAAGACATAGATACAGGTCAAAAGTAGGGCGGCTGGTTGGTCTGGTCGTCGGGGAAGTGTGGCTGGCCAGGAGCTGCCGCTGCGCGAGGAGAAATCCCCAGGTGGTCCCTGATCTGAATGAGGAGGTCCTTTATCCGTGCCTGAGAATCCTCGATACGCTGGAAGCGTGGCGAGAGCTTGGCCTCGAAGAAATGTCGGAGCTCCTGCGAATACAGTGAACGAGCTAGAGGAGGAGCAGCAGAAGACTCGCCCTGAGCATGAGTAGAACGGACCTGAGGCACCAACGGCTCATCGAGGTTTGGATCCACCTCGTCGTCATCGGCATCCGCGCGTACGGCCCATGCCTCGTAAGAGAATAAATAATGCCTCCCCAGCCCGTACGGGAGGTGACGAGGAGGAGGGATCGAAGACTGTCCATCGTAATCGGAACGGTCCTCACGACCACAGTCATCGGGGGGAGGGCTGAGAAGATACCCATATTCTTCACCAGGCGGGTGATGTAGGGTGCTACACAAATAGACCCTATGCTGGAGTTGTCGGCCTGATGGAGGATGAACTGGGCGAGCGGGAAACCTAGGTGGAGGGGATAACGAGACGATATGCTATAGAGGTATAGCACGTCCTGCCGACTAACAATGCCGGAGCTTTCTCCCTGGCTGCTCAAGGTGTGGCTAGGAGGTGGTGAATGTAATGGAGGGTGGGAGAATGTAACTGGGAGGCCTTAGACCTCTTGGCCTCGTACGGATAAAGATCAAAAGAATGTCAGGTCCAGATATTGTCGGCAAGGTCGCGAGAGGGGAGGTCGAAATGAAGCTTGGGGTAGGCGGCACTGAAGAGGAACGAGTCCTCGTACACCCCTAAATATTGGGTGAACTAGAGCAGGGTGAGTGTGTAAAAAGTGCCTCCTACTCGAAAGGAAATGACCCCCTCATGCACGTGAGCAGAATCAGTGAGATTAGGCCTAATATTTAAGTAAAATGAGGACAGGAACTCGAGTGTGAGTTCCTTAAAGCCTAACACCTCTGTCGCAAAGAATTTCTCCCAACCCGTTACAGATATTAATTCCCTGACATCCCCCGCTAAATTTATCTCTTTGAGTACACTCCAATCAATTATTCGTATATCTTGAAATTTCTTCGATTGGAGGCGGTTGTAGTGAGCGATGTGCACAGGATTTGTGAACACCAGCGGCGAAGTGGTGTCGCGCCTCTCAGTAGATAGAGCCTGGAGCTCCGGTCGACGACGGCGACCGCCTTGGGCTCTTCCGGAAGACATTATCTGTGGAAAAATAGAAATATTTTTAAAAAAAACTACATTGGTGGAGCGGATTTGGGAAAAAAAGTGGAGATGAAGAAGAAGATGCATAAAAATGGAAACGAAATGTTGCCTATGAGGAAAGAAGACAAGTAGAGGAGGCGAACCCGCGCACATTGAGGGCAAAAATTCAACCGGACCTGGAGGCAAAAACTTACACAGAACTGATGCTGGGAAACTAGGGAAGGGGATGAAGATGAACTGCACACGGCCTCCATTTAAAGGAGACGAACACGGGTGCGCACACGGCCGTGTGTGCACCCGTGTTAGGGAATCTAAACCCTCGTGGAACACGGGGTGCCTCGGAATGTGTGCTCAAAGTCACGGGAGGGGATCGTGTCAGGCGAACACGGTCAACAACATGGTAAACAACACGGCCGTGTTTTGACCCGTGTCTGATCTGGCACAGAGCGTTAAAAACACATGGGTTTTTGGGTGACATGGCCTGGGACACGAGCGTGTCCTGCTTTGTATTAAAACTCGAGCCTTTGGTCGACAAAAGTGGTCGCTAGAGGGAACATGCCACGCTATACGGGCGTGTACCATCCGACACGGGCATGTCGGAGGGCGTGTCTCCCCCTCTGTCGACAAAATGGTCTCGACGATCGTCGAGTGAAGACATGCCATATGACACGGGCGTGTCTGGGCCGACACGGGCGTGTACCCTGGCTGTGACCTGATTCGGGAGAAGGCGGTTTGTGCACCGCTTAAAGGATATGGCATGTGACACGAGCGTGTCACAGGGCATGTTAGAACCGAAAGAGCATGTAGAGTCACACGGGCATGCACACGGGTGTGTGACCACTTGTGTCCAGTGACACAGCCACACCCACGGGTTTGTGTGAACCCGTGTGGTTCTCGGGATGAATACTTCCTACTCCAGATTTTAAATGACACGGCTGGGCCTGAGGCTATGTTGAGCACACGGCAACCAACACGGGTGTGTGGTTCCCGTGTCATCCTTTACCTTTCGAATCCTTCCTAGTTGAATTTTATTACAGAATTTTTCCTTAAAACCTAACTAGACTTATACTAAAAATTTTATAGCTTAGGAACATTACTACATTTTACATAATCCTAATCTAGACGGAGGCAGGTATCTTGACGAGCGAAGTCTTTAGGGAGCTCACCATAATAAGGCTTCTGTCGGTGTCCATTAACCTTAAAATCTCCCTTCTCAGGGTAGGTAAGTTCGACGGTACCGTATGGGAAGACTTCTTTAACCTTGAAGGGTCCGAACCACTTAGACCTTAACTTCCCTAGGAATAAACGAAGACGGGAATTGAAAAGGAGGACTTGGTCACCTTTTTGGAATGTCTTGGGTTTACGAAGGTGACGGTCATGAAATATCTTGGTCTTCTCCTTATAAATCCTGGAGTTTTCATAGGCCATGGTTCTCCACTCATCTAACTCATTAAGTTGAAGTTTACATTTCTCCCCGATAGAATTATTATCAAAATTCAAAGAGAGTATTGCCCAATACGACTTGTGTTCTAATTCTATAGGCAGGTGACAAGATTTACCATAGACTAATCTAAAAGGGGTGGTCCCTATAGATATTTTGAAGGCGGTCCTATATGCCGACAAATAATCGTTAAGTTTTTTAGACCATTGCTTCTTATTCCCTTCTATAGATTTTTTTAGGATCTTCTTAAGCTCTCTATTGGAGACTTCAACTTGACCACTAGTTTGCAGATGATAAGGAGTGGCTATCCTATGTGTAACACCATTTTTTCCAATACTTTATCTAGCTGCAAATTACAGAAATGTGAACCCCTATCGCTAATAAGTGCACGTGGTGTGCCAAATCGTGCAAATAATGATTTTAAAAATCGGACTACAACCCTACTATCATTAGTCTGCAAAACTTGAGCTTCAACCCACTTCGATACATAATCTACAGCTACTAAAATATATTTATTCCCAAATAAAACTGGAAATGGTCCCATAAAATCAATCCCCACACATTGAATACTTCACATTCAAGAATAAATTTTGTGGCATTTCATGTAATTTAGAAATATTACCTGCTTTTTGGCAAGAATCACATGAAAGCACATACCTTTGGGCATCCCTGAATAGAAGGGGCCAATAAAAATCGAAATCAAGAACCTTTTTGCCGAGCGATTTGCTCCTTAGTGACCACTGGCAGGGCCTGAATGACACTGCTCCAAAATTTTCCAACCTTCCTCCGCTGATACACATCTTCGTATAACGGAATCTGCACATATCCGAAAAATAAAGGGTCCTCCCAAAAGTAATATTTCAAGTCAGAGAAAAATTTCTTTTTCTGTTGATATGAAAATTCTTTTGGAAGGACCTTAGCTACAAGATAGTTTGCATAATCCACAAACCATGGATAATCAAGATGTATATTTGTAGATACGGTAAATAGCGATTCCTCAGGAAATGTATCAGAAATTTCAGATTCATCTAACATTGATCGTAGTGGATTTTCTAAATATGAAAGATGGTCTACCGCTAAGTTTACTGCTCCTCATTTATCTCTAATTTCAAAATCAAATTCTTGAAATAAAAGAACCCAACAGATTAAAAGAGGCTTGGCTTCCGCCTTGGCTATTAAATATCTTAGGGCAGAGTGATCGGTATATAGTACCACTTTAGATAATGTTAAATAAGATCTAAATTTATCGAAGGCGAATACCACTGCTAGGAGTTCTTTTTCTGTAGTTGTATAATTCTCATGTGCATTATTAAGTGTTTTGCTAGCGTAGTATATAGGGTGAAAGTATTTGTTTCGGCGTTGTCCTAAAGCAGCCCCTACCGCAAAACTGCTAGCGTCACAATGATCTCAAACGGTTGACTAAAATCGGGCGCGATCATAATAGGAGAATTAATTAATCTCTCTTTTAAGAACTCAAAGGCATGTAGACACACTTATTCAAAAATGAAAGGTGTGTCTTTTTCTAACAGCCTCGTAAGTGGTTTAGCTATTTTAGAGAAGTCTTTAATAAACCAGCGGTAAAATCCTGCATGTCCTAAGAAACTTCTCACTGCCTTAACGGAGGTTGGTGGTGGTAACTATTTTATGGTCTCAATTTTCGCTCTATCTACTTGGATTCCTTGGCTTGAAATTTTATGGCCAAGTACTAAACCTTCTTCGACCATGAAATGCCACTTCTCCCAACTAAGCGCTAGGTTAGTTTCTTCACACCTCCTAAGAACTTTCTCTAAATTATTCAAACATAGATCAAACGAGTCGCCAAAAACAGAAAAATCATCCATAAATACTTCCATGATATCTTCAACATATTCGTTAAAGATGGCTAGCATGCACCTTTGAAAAGTGGCGGGTGCATTACATAACCCAAAAGGCATACGTCTATAGGCAAAGGTACCAAATGGGCAGGTGAAAGTTGTTTTCTCCTGGTCTTCTAGTGCTATAGGAATTTGGAAGTATCCAGAAAGTCCATCTAGAAAACAATAATAGGAATGTCCTGACAAATGTTCTAATATTTGGTCAATGAAAGGAAGAGGGAAATGGTCTTTCGTAGTGGCATCGTTTAATTTCCTATTGTCAATACAGACACGCCAACCTGTTACCGTTCGCGTAGGAATTAACTCATTCTTATTGTTAGCTACTACTGTTAGACCACCCTTCTTTGGAACGACATGGACAGGACTAACCCATGAACTATCCGAAATAGGATATATAATACCAGCATCTAATAACTTAACAATCTCCACCTTAACTACCTCTTTTATATTCAGGTTTAGCCTACGTTGCGGTTGAATAGAAGATTTATAGTTTTCTTCCAAAAGGATTTTATGAGTGCAAAAACTAGGATTAATACCTTTTATATCAGATATTTGCCACGCTATTGCACCTTTACATTTCTTCAGCACAGTTATTAATTTATCTTTTTCATTATTAGAAAGAGTATATGAGATAATAACTGGGTAAGGAGAATTAGTTCCTAAGAATGCATACTCAAGATGATCCGGTAATTTTTTTAGTTCTACTATTGTGGATTCTTAGTATTATTCTTAAGTGCTTCATGACCTCCTTGAGTAATCAACTATATTCTATCGTTCTATTCATCGCAACACTATTATCTAGAAAAAATAAATGTTCAACAATATCTTTATTTTTTTCTTCTTTTTGATAACAGTTAGTAATGCAAATTTCTAAAGGATCTTTATAATAAACATTAGAAGTTATAGAAGTCATAAAATCATCAACACCATGAGAAAATAGTAATAATCATCATTATCTAAAGATTGTTTCATAGTATTGCCTATTTGAAAAGTGACTTCATCTTCCCCTACTTGCAAAACTAATTTACCATCAAAAACATCAATAAGCGCTCTAGATGTGGCTAAAAATGGACGACCTAATATGAGTGGTACTTCAATATTTTCATCCATATCTAGAATAACAAAATCAGCAGGAAATATAAACCTATCTACCTTAACCAATACATCCTCCACTATTCCTCTAAGATACTTAACCGATCGATCTGCTAGTTGAATACTCATTCTAGTTGGGCTAAGTTCTCCTAGACCTAGTTTCAAATATAGTTTATAAGACATTAAATTTATACTTGCTCCTAAATCCGATAAAGCTTTATTTACTTGCCAATCTTTGATTAAACATGGAATTGAAAATGAATCGGGATCCTTAAGTTTTTGTGGTAATTTATTTTGCAAAATAGCGGAACATTCTTAACTAAGTGTTACTAAAGATAATTCCTCTATTTTCCTTTTATTAGAAATTAAATCCTTAAGAAATTTCACATACTTAGGCATTTGAATAATTTCATAAAAAGGTAAATTGACATGTAATTGTTTAAACATAGATAAAATTTACCATACTGCGCATCCATGCGCTCCTTGTTAAGATTTGCTGGGTATGGTACTGCTGGTTAATATTCCATCGGTTGTATGTTCATCTCGCTCGGTCCTTCGCCGCTAGACTCCATTTGGGGTGCTTCCTTCGTAGGTATTGGGTCTTGTAACTCCTTTCCGCTCCTCAATTGATTGGCTTTGGTATGCTCCCTAGGATTTGTCTCAGTATTTCCTGGAAGTGTCCCTTGTTGCCTTTCAGAAATAATCCTTGCAAGTTGTCCAATCTGATTCTCCCAATTCTGAATCGAGCCCTCTTGATTCAGGAAGGCTACATCAGTAGTTTGCATGAACTTGGTGAGCACATCTTCCAATGTAGGATTCCTTGGTTTCGGTTGTTGTTGTTGTCCAAACATAGGTTGCTTCCCTTGATTACCTTGTCCTCCCCAAGAGAAATTGGGTGGTTACTCCATCCAGGATTATATGTAGAGTTATATGGGTTTTTTGCTTGGTTTAATGGAGGTCTAATATTGTTGCCCATTTAGTCAACATGCTCTTGTACTGAAGGTTCACAACCAGGCATTCCACCGCATGAAGGGTCCCATAATTGAGGTGTCATGGAGGGTGATGCTAAGGTAAGGTTATCCATCTTTTGGTGAAGCTTATCCACTTGAATGGCTAAGGTGGTGACAGCATCCACTTCATAAATCCCTACGAGCTTACTAGGCTTTTGTCTTACGGTAGTCCATTGATAGTTGTTCATAGCCATATCTTCTATCAACTGCTGAGCCGCTTCAGGTGTCTTGTTATTCAAAGTGCCTCCACTAGCCGCATCTATCATTTGTTTAGTGGCCGGATTGAGACCATTATAGAAGGTCTGAATCTGAAGCCATGAAGGTAGAGCATGGTGGAAACATCTCCTCAAAAGGTCCTTGAATCGTTCCCATGTGTCGTACAATGATTCATATTCCAATTTCATAAACGTAGAGATGTCATTCCTTAGCTTTGCAGTCTTTGCTGGTGGGAAATAATTCATCAAAAACTTCTCAACCATCACATCCCAAGTATTAATCGACCCTCTAGGTAATGAATTCAACCACTACTTCACCTTATGCCTTAACGAGAATGTAAACAATCTCAATTGAATGGCATCGTTGGAAACACCATTGATCTTGAATGTGTCACATATCTCCAGGAATCCGGCCAAGTGGTGTTAGGATCCTCATCTTGCATGCCATCATACTGGGCATACTGTTGAACCATCTATATAACACTAGGCTTTGATTCGAAGTTATTGTAACTATTGGCGGTCTAACGATGCTTGACCCAATTCCTTGGACATTAGGTCTAGTAAAGTCAGACATAGTTTGCTCATTCTGATTGGCCATGGTGTCCAAATTTTCTGGATGATTATATCCATGGTTAATTGTTTCTTCTTCTAATAGTTCGTTTGAAATGTCTGTGGTATTAATTCCCACGTCCCTTTGGCTGGTGTTATGAATAATTCGCTCAGGTTCAGGATGAAATGGTGCTAGCCCAAAATTTCTGCCCCTGGTCATAGACTAACAGACTACAAAACAGAGATTAAGAGATATAATTATTCCATATAAATTTACAATTATATATTAATAAACAAAAATTGGTAGATTAATAAAGTTTAGGATTTCACAATATTGAAATCGAGATTCCCCGACAACGGCACCAAAAACTTGATGATTTCTTTTGCTAACAAATAATAACTTGATGAGGATTCATTCTACACTCTAGTATAAACTATGTAGATGGGCATAAGCTAGATTGAATTAACTATCAGGCAAGTGCACCTATCAATCATAGTATAGGAGAAATCTACATCTCGTGTCGTATTCCTTAGGGTCCTTTCAAGTACTCGTGCTCACCCTCACTCTATTATCGTACCTATAATTAAAATTGATTTCTAATCTAAACTAACCTAACTATGACTATTTGGATAAATAAACATTGAAGGATTAAACATGATAAAAAGCTGAAAGCTTATGAGCAATCACATGAACATACTCATTCATTAACTCAATTCTATGTAATCATGAAATAATAAAACTATCAAATTTGTTGTATTGTAAAGGGTAAACATCTATCGAATTCTCTCTCGAGCAATTCAAAATCTAAACCTAAGTTACTAAATTTTCTCTCGAACAATTTACAACACTCAAATCTGCATTAATGGAAATACCCTATCTATTACATAAATTCATGAAATCATATCTCTAAAATGCCATGAATCCATCTATTCGTATTCCAATTATCCAAACAACATATCTCTCGATCATGAAATTTGAATTACAAAGCGATCTAACACCAAAATATGAACATGTAAATATCATCACAAACATCCAATTTCTCAATCTAAAGATTTGCAATTCATGTAAAACAAATAAGCAGTTCATAATTAGGATAAAACTCTTTGTTTGTAAGGCTACATATGAATAAAATACCACAAATTCGATGAAAACAATACGATACTGTTAAATTTTCTCAACGTGGTCAGCAAGATAGTCCAAACACCAAATTAATATCTTCGGAACTACCCAGTTCGCACGCTGAACCTGCGGAAACCCAAGGACTAGAGGTTGCACCCAACAAAACAATGGAAGCACAAGAAGATCTTATTATGCATTCACTTCTTTACAATCCGAGGCATACATAGCGAGACATGATTTCGCTAGTATTACAGCTGTAAACAGAAGAAACCAAAAAACAAGCCGGGCGGACAGCACTCCAGTCCGCCGAGACCGCGAGGTCGCCGAGACCGCTGAGCTCGCCCAAGCTATGCTGCAATCCGCCGAATACCACGGAGTCCGCCGAGACCGCGAGGCCGCGCGGACAGACCGTTATTCGCCTCCTGCTGAACCCGAACTGAGGAACTCCCCTACCCGCCTGAAGCCGGCGGACAGGTTATTGAAGCTGGGAAAGTTGAAACAGAACTGACAAGCCGCAGAGCGACCTCCTGCTGAGTCCGCAGAGACCGCACACTTCCAAGCACTGACCGAAGTCACAGCCAAACTCCTGGCTCCTTGAAGTTATCCGCGCGACCTGCACACAGCAAACCGTCAGCCTGAAACAATCCACGCGGACTGGAAAACACAGACCGCAGCACTCGCCCAACCCAATTTACTGTTCACTCACGTTACTTAGGTTACTGTAGATGTGCCAGGGGGGTCCTATTTATAGGCCAGGTGAGGAGTGTGGTCACCGCCCATGAGATAGCGACACCGCCCCAGTCCGCGCGAATACAACCGACCGTCCGCTCAGTCCGCGAGGACTTAGCCAGTCACCAAGGGAAACCGCCAGGAGCAAGGCAACCATTGACGAACCCTCTCCAGTCCGCCCAAGCTAAGCGGACAAGGCACCAGCCCACAAAGCTCCAACTGCTTCAGGACAGCACCCTCTTCAATGGCAGTCCGCACCAACCTGAGGCAGTCCGCAAGACTCACACCTCAATCCGCCACAAGTCCACGACCAAAGGCAAACAGCAACAGTCCGCCCGGTCACAGCGGACTTGGCGGATACGGCGGACACCATGAACTTGACACCAAGTGTGACCAAGTCCAAAACCATCAAGGGCCAGTGCGAGCATGGCGGACACAAAGTCCCGTCCGCCAAACACCCTAGCACAGACCGCAACCAGTCCGCGAGCTCCTCGCACTTGTCCAATGCAGTAGCACCAAGCCGGACTCCAAACATCAGTCCGCCAACCGGTCTCCACAGCAAGACCTGCTGTAACACCTGAGCTTGACAAGGCCTCAGCCAAGCTCAAGGCCCAGTCCGCAACAGCCCAAACCGCGGACACACCAGTCCGCAAGACTTCCCGCGAACTCGAACCAACTCGCCAACAGCGCAAACTTGCACCCGCGACCACTGAGCAAAGCACCAGTCCGCAAGCCTCTCTATCCGCAGATACCAGGCCGCACCAAACCGCGGACTCCATGCCACAACCCGCTCAGAACACAGCCGGCTTCCACCAGACTTCTCACCAGGCCGCAACCTCAGTCCGCCCAGTCCGCCCAGTTCGCCAAAGCTGTCCGCACAGGCCGCGCGGCCTGTCCCGTCACCCACTTCCACTTCACAAATTTCAACAGATACATGATTAACAAATTGTACAAAATTAAAGTTCATGCAAAATAAAAGATAATTAAGTTGAATCACCAAGAGATAGGGAAGATTAAAAAGGGATTAATGAAAGATTAAATGCATACAAAAATACCCTTTAAATCCTCCTTCTCTTGGATGCTCCACTTCGTGCTCCAGAAGTTCTCCCCAATGAAAAATGATCCAAAAGTCCCTTCTAATTTTTCTACAGGTTTTTTATAGTCTCCTAGCAAACAGGGTCGGACACGGGTTCCAACACGGCCGTGTATCAGGCCGTGTTGATGGTTCTAAGGCAATTCCACACGAACATGCGTGTCTGGTAGTGGGTCGTGTCAGATGACATGGGTACTTACACGGCCGTGTTGTTCTTTATGTTCTTCAGACACGGGTGCGTTAGCAGTCGAGGTCAAATGGACACATGTAGGCACACGGGCGTGTGCCAACCTGTGTGAGTCTCGGTCTTCTGCTTCCAGTTTCTTCAATTCCAGCCATGTTGACACGGGTATGGACACAGGCATGTGCCCACCCGTGTGCGCCCAATTATTATCCTGTCATCAGCCATATTGACTCCGTGAACTCCTCTGTTTGCTCCAAAACTTTTAGTTCCATTGGTTGGCATTACCTGCATTATAAAAGTGAAGAAATAAATTAGATAACTTAATACAAGGAATAACAAAAATCCCAATTGTACACCCTTATTCATGATAAGATAATTTGTCAACTATTCTTCGAAATTACTACACAAAGAGGTAGAAAATAGTAGACATGATTACAGTTATGATAGTGAAAAGCCTATCATAATCGCATTCATGAACCCCCCCCCCCCCCCCCCCCCCCGTGAAATTCCTAGAATCTCAAGTGCAGGAATGGAGGGGGAGCTAGGTGAACCCCAAGTTGCTACTAATGTGCAAGTGCCCGTATGGTTGATTCTTCTGCAGTTTCAGATGCTCCATAGGCATTGGTTCAGCGTGCTGAGGTCCTTGTTCCTACAGGTTCAGATATAATTACAGAGACAGATGTTCTTCATACAGAGTGTTGGATCCCTAGTTGATTTGGGCTAGGTTCACTAGCTTAGGATGTGACCCGTCATGTATAGCCAGGGTCAAATTTGTGTCCTAGAGTCTAGGCCAAGTCCTTAGAGTCAACTTCAGATAAACCAGCTATCAATAAGACCATGAGAGACTCCAGACTTAGAAGATTTCAAGACCAAGTAAAATGAGTTCGACGTTCGTCGAACTCAGCTCGACGAAAGATGTTCTGAGCACGACGATCTTGAGGTGTTTCTCTGTACTGAGCTCGACGATCTTTGTTCTCTGTTCGACGAAGACTGAGATACTTCAACAAGCTAAAGTCAGGATAACTCTAGAATATTTCTAAGTCCAACTTCAGGCTTTGGTCGACGAACTAGAATCTAAGCTCGACGGACTTGGACCTCAAGTTCACAGCTTCTCAGGTCGAAGACGTCAACTTCTTAGGTCAACGAATGTAGTACTCTACTCGACGAATTCTGAATTCAGAGGATTTATGTCGATACATAGGGCATGTGTCGACACCAGACAACTTATGTCGACACACAGGATATCAGTCGACACCAGCTTATGTCGACAATGAATATCAGTAGATGCAGAATATTTTGACTAAGTCCAGAACTGTTCTCTGCTCAATGAATTCTGGTCTACGATTTGATTCCTTCTCAGTCAGAGACTTCTCAGATTCTAAGTCCACAATCATTCTTCGGTCGACGAATTCGGATCTCTGTTCGACGAATAAAGTTTGACAGTGATGATTATCTGTTCGACGAACTTTGGATCTCTGGTCGACGAATGGAGATTGTCAGTTCGACGAAGATTGTAGCAGCATTGACATGAAGACTATTTTCCTTTGTCTGGTCGATGAACTCATCAACTCAGCTCGACGAACTGTGAACTCAGCTCGATGATTCCTGTTCTTCGTTCGACGATTCCAAACTAGGTCTTCTCTAGTTTTCCCGTCCCTTTTCTTGGCGATGATTCCTGAGTAATAATGTCAGATCTTCTCGGAATGTTACCGTTAGAACGTGCATTAATCTTGGATTATTACATGCCGTTTTTCCATGGGACAGTTAGGGAAATCATTGATTGCCGCTTTCTTCCCAGGCCGACTGCAATTACTGCTCAGCATTCAAATTTCGAATGTTCCTCAGTCAGTCAAAAAGTCAGAAAAGAAAAGGATTAATCAGTTAGAGATACAATCAGCAATACAGATACAGACATACATTGCACAGAAGAACAATCTTACTACAATCAAAAGTTCTTTTCTGCAATCAGCCCAGGCCAGAGAACATCTTCAAGAAGAAGAACAAGAACATTCAATTACTATCAAGAGTCTTCTTCCTTCAACTCTACAGGACAACTTCAGAAGGACAACAAAAACTCTATCTGTTAAAGAAGTTCCTGAAGCAATCTCTGGTCCAGGCACTCAAGCTCTTGAAGACCTGTCACCCTGAAGCAGTGATCCAGAATTCCCGATCCCTTCAAGATCTCAGGGGGAGCAATCTGCTAACATCAATCCACAAGTCTTCTTAGTTGTTATTGAGAAAGAGAAGACCTCATCACCTTTTTCCATCCTATGTACAGGGTTTTAATTCCCTTCAAAATTATTTCTGCTTGCAAGTCTCCTACAAAAAGACTTAAGGTTTTGGTTTTTGAGCACCTGAACAAAAGCTCATTGGTGTCAGGAACCTGATTAAAAACCTGAGTGGATTCCTACCAGGGTGGTAGAAGAGTGGATGTACCCAGGTTGGGGAACCACTATAAATTTCTTGTGTCGTCTGGTTTCCCTTTTTTCTTTTGTTTTGGTTGTGTTGCTCTGTGATTTATTAGGTTGATGTGCTTATTTCTTTACTTACTAACCTGTTCACTTAGGATTACAGCAAAAGCTGTAAAAGATTTTAGTGAGCACAATACTCTATTCACCCCCCCCCCCCCCTAGAGTATCTAACCTGCACTTTCAATTTGTATCAGAGCAAGGTTAGTTAAAGTCCACACCTTACCAGGTTGGTTAAAATACCACACCTTAATTGGTTGTATAGGCTAACACCTGAACCATAAAGATCCCTCTTGTTAGATCTGATTGTTTGGTTTCCTTATTAGATTTATTTCTTCACAGAAATGGCCCAAAACAAAGATTATGCAAGCATCAGACCTCCAGTTTGCAATCTTAACAGATTTGCCATCTGGAAGGCAAGAATCAGATTATACATGAACTCTATTGATGAAGATATTTTTGCTTCCATCTTGACAGGAGTACATCCAGCACCTACAACTTCTACAAGCACCTCCACCAACATGACTACAGTACCTCCTCCTGAGAATAATGATGCCTACAAGAAATCCAAAATTGCAGATGCAAAGGTAATGAACATCTTGGCTCAGACAATATCAGATGACATATTTCAGAAGGTGGCTGAGTGCACCTCAGCCAAGGCCATTTGGGATTCCCTCAACCAAATGGTAGTTGGCTCAGCAGATGAAAGAAAACACATGAGATCCAATCTCATATCCCTGTATGAGAATTTCAAGAAGGATGAGACTGAATCAGTGGCTGAAATGTATAACAGGTTGAGCTCAATCATCAATGAGCTTAAAACCTTGGATAAGGACATCACCCTAACAGAGGTGAATGATAAAATCTTGATGTGCTTCCCTAGCTCTTGGGATTCAAGAATCTGGCCTATTAAAAAATCCAGAAGCCTAAATGAGATATCAACTGAATCTCTACTAGGCAAATTAAAGTCTTATGAGCAGCTGATCAAATAAAGAGAAGCAGCAGAACAGAAGGCAACAACCCCAGTGAGAAAGGATCACAGTATAGCCTCCAGAGCATCTGAGGAAAGTGAGACCTCAACATCAAATGAAGAACTGATGAGCCTCTTTGCAAAAAGATTCTATAAGATGGCTAGAAAGGATTTCAGAAGAAAGTCATCTAGGCAGGATGATAAGCCCAGATTTCACAAGACACCAACCAAGGAGGTTGTGTGCTTTGGTTGCAGGAAGCCTGGACATTACATCTCTGAATGTCAGAAAATCAGAAGGAGAAAAATAGAGAAAGGGACTCCAGGAGAAAAAACAGTAGCTGACCCTCTTCCATCAAGTATAAAAAGAAAGACAAGGGCTTTGTTGCTGAGACATGGAGTGATACAGAGGAAGAATCATCCTCTTCCAGCTCAAGTGAAGAAGAGGAAGAAGCAAGATCCAAGGAGGTTTGCCTTATAGCAATTGATGCCTCCAGGAGCAATTCTGGATCAGAAGGAGAATCTGAAGATGAAGCAGCCTCAGACTCAGAGACAGATCAGGTTCTTTCAAGCTTTGATTTTAATTCTGACTTATTTAAAATTGAATTCAAAACTATGTGCTTAGATTTAATTAATTCAGAGAAAGAAATAAAAACCCTTAGAGAAAGACTAGGAAATTTTGAATCTGTTAACTCAGAAAATATTCAACTAAAAGATCAACTAACTCTAGCAAATGAACAAATAATTAAATTAAAATCTGATTTATGTAAGGCCAAACAACTTGAGCAATCTCTCAATGGGAGAAGTCTCAAGCTGATGGACATAACTAGCACAGTAAATGCCAGATTAAATGGCAAGCTGGGCTTGGGTGCCTCATCAAGTTTACCCCCCCCCCCCATAATTAAGAAAAACATTCTTACCACACCTATTAAATTTGTCTCTGCCAAAGGAAAAGAAAAGATAACAAACAAACCATTGTCTGAAAATAATCCAAAACCCATAGACAAGAGAAAAAAAATCTGAAAACAGCTAATAAAAACAAGGTTCAGCAGCATTCGTCAAACTCAGATCGACGAAATATGGCCAGTTCGTCGAACCCAGATCGACGAACGCTGAACGCAAACTTCAGTTATAATAATTCGTCTAACTACGATCGACGAACTTTGTATGGTTCGTCGAGTAGAGGTCGACGAACTTGGGGCACAGAAAATGACTACTGTCATTCTCTGAGCAGAGATCGACGATCTCAGCCCTATTCGTCAAACTCTGGTCGACGAACTCACAAGAATTCGTCGAACCCAGAAGTACCAAACTTAAATTATTTCTCTTACAGAAATTTTAAGCCAGCTAACAAATCATTCAATCCAGTAGCTGATTGGGTTATTCGACCTAGGAGATATAACCCCTTAGGTTATAAATCTCAACCTACATTGTCAGTTATTTCTAGCTTTTCTTTTCAACCAAATAAAGGACCCAAGGTAACCTGGGTCAAGAACAATTGAGTTTTGTTTTTCATTACAGGTACAGGTGAAGAGCTGTCCAAGGGTGAGTCAGACCTGGTACTTGGACAGTGGTTGCTCCAAGCATATGACAGGCAGCAAGGACAATTTATCCAACTACAAGTCCAAGCTAGGACCAAAGGTGATCTTTGGTGATTCAAAGAGTGGCCAGTCAGAAGGATATGGAGCAGTAAAGATTGGATCAGTTACCTTCAAGAGAGTAACATATGTAAGAGGACTCAAACATAACCTAATACCCATAAGTCAATTATGTGATGAAGGTTATCAGGTACACTTTAACTCTACGTCCTGTTCTATTATTGATAATGAAAACAAAACTGTTTTAATTGGAATTAGACAAGGCAACATATATCTAGTAGATTTTATTTTTGCCCAAACTGATGTTTGTTTACTCAATATCACTAGTAACTAAAATGAGTTGTGGCATAAAAGATTAGGCCATGTAAACCTTAAGAATATAGCTAGGTTATCTAAAGACAACCTTGTTAGAGGTTTACCTTCTGGCCCCCACAAGAAGGAAAACCTATGCAGGGCTTGTCAATTAGGCAAGCAAACTAAAACTAGTTTCAAATCCATTAATAAAAGTGATTCACCTAGGATTTTGTATTTGCTTCATGTGGATCTATTTGGACCCATTGCAGTACAAAGCCTAGGATGGAAGTCTTATACTTTAGTGATTGTTGATGACTTCTCCAGATTCAGTTGGGTAGCCTTTCTGAGAGCTAAATCAGATACATTCAAGGTTCTTATAGATTTTCTCAGGACCATACAGATTGAGTTCTCTACTCATGTTGCATTGATCAGAAGTGATCATGGCACAGAGTTTGAGTCTCTTCTTATGCATGAGTTCTGTGAGAAGGAAGGTATCAGGCAGTGCTTCTCAGATCCTAGAACTCCCCAACAAAATGGGGTAGCTGAAAGGAAAAATAGGACACTTATTGAAGCTGTAGGCATATTATTGGCAGATGCTTACATGTCTCTATATTTTTGGGCAGAAGCTGTAAACACTGCTAACTATGTCCTGAATAGAAGCCTTATACATAAGCTGAAAAATAAGACCCCCTATGAATTACTTAAAGGGAAGAAACCTAAAATCACATATTTTAAAGTTTTTGGCTGCATATGTTACATTTACACAAACAACAAAAGATACATTAGAAAGTTTGAGGCTAAGGCTGAAGAAGGGATTTTTCTAGGATACTCCCAAGTAAGCAAGGCCTATAGGGTTTTTAATAAATCCACTCTTAAAATTGAAGAGTCAGTCCATGTATCTTTTGATGAAGCTAACATGTCTTATAAGGAGAAAGAGATTTCTACCAATAGCTCTTTGCAAGTTCCACCACTGTGTGTGTCTATGGATGGACTAAACCTTACCCAAGAGGTGTCAACCCATCCTTCTCCATAGGTTGCTGAAGATAGTGAAGAAGAGATTCAAGTGGAAGTGGCTGAACTTCCCTCAACAGCTAATAACATTCCTCAAGAGGAATTAATTATAGAAGCTGTTGCTGAACAAACTCCACCAACTGATCTTGTCACACTTAGAGATCACCCCAGATCTCAAGTGATTGGAGACATTTCAGCAGGTGTACAGACAAGGCATCAACTCAACCAAGACTTGATGCATGCCTGTTTTCTCTCTCAGATTGAACCTCTCACCATCCATGAAGCTGAGTAAGATCCTCACTGGATCATTGCAATGTAAGAGGAACTAAATCAGTTTAAGAGATATAGAGTTTGGGATTTGGTTCCAAGACCTCATAACTACCCAGTTATTGGAACCAAATGGGTCTACAGAAACAAGCTAGATGTGTAACACCCCCTATCCGTCGCATAGCATATAGCAGTAGGTCCGGCCGGGGCCCGACGCCATATACCACAGACAGACCGGGTGGTTACGTATGGAAACCATCCAACCAATCTCAACGTCCTACACAGAGCATTCTAGCGGAAGCAGTTTAAAGAAGTTGTAAACAAGAACCCAGCATAAGAGCACGAATGTCCACTAACATGATAATAGGAATGTTATTACAAAAATACCCAAATATTCGGCCTTAAGGCCTTACAGAATGTTTCTCTTGACTAATACATGATTTACAAACCTCGGCACGCAGGCCGGTCATACATGAGTAAAACAGAAAACATTTCCATTCGGGCCTTCGAGGGCCAGCTTCGCAAAAAGGGCTTTAGCCCGCTATTGACCGCTTGGTCCAGCTGCACCTGCAAGCAACAAACCACCGCACGGTGGCAAACAAAGCAACGGTCAGCAATGCTGACCAAATTATAACAATCCCGCCCCCAACTCGGGGCGGCGATGCTCCTTCCCTGCATTTCATTAGCACAAGCGAGCAATGCATATAACCATAGCCATTTCATCACAGACGTTGGCTCGTACGGCCACACGTCCCGTGCACTCAGGGCACATTCTCGGTGAACTGGTCGATGTTACGTCAATTAAAGCCATTAACATTCCGGACTCACCACCGCCACTTAGACGGCCATTCCTATGAGCAATTCGTCTTCATGGTATTGGTCACGTCAATTTAAGCCATTGACCACCGAAGACCCCCATTTATGCCAACGGCGAGTGCCATGTAACTTTAGGTCTCTCTAACCCGAACGACATAAAGCGGGTACGGCTCCATCTAACCCGTGCTCACATCGCAACGACAATTTAAGCCATATGCGCGGGTCAAACTTTCACCGAGTCCCATTCTAACACAAGTCACATAACCCCGTTATGTTCAAGTTGGCTCTCAGGCCACCAAGTTGGCAAGACCTCGTGTCCGCCCAGTTTTCCGGGTGCACCTTTGGGTTAGTCCCCAAGGCTCCCTGCTGCAATCTACTGTGTAGAAAACCCGAAAAACACCCAATAGCACGGAGTCTTCTCCGGCCTTATGCAATGCAACATCGCCGATCCGGACTAACATGTCCGGGTAGGCTTAAACCAAAATGCCTACGTCCGTTCTCGCATACGGACTCTAAACAACGGGGACTTTACATATCTACCCGAAGGAACGCCTCCAACTCTCTGCAAACTCGCGAGAGGGGGCTTCCTATGCTAAGAAAGAGAGCTATCATGCTCACAAGTGAGGATCGTTACCCTTGGAGTCCTCTTTGGCGCCATCGAAATGTAATCAGATGGAAATCACCGCACTAGCGTTGCCTCCGTGGATCCGGAGTCGGCTCGCGATTCGGAGCTCCGAAGCTCCTCCAATGGCGGGATCTAGTTCTTCTTCCTCCAATGGCTCTCCACTTTCTCCAAGGATTTGGAGAGAGGATAAGGCATGAAAAGTGAAGTTTTCCAAGTCAACTCACGGGTATATCCCTGCAGGAACATCCCCCAGCCGTCGGATCTCAACCTAAGGAAACGAACGGCTTTGATTCGGGGCTGAAATGCCCAATCTGGGCCGAACACGGCCTGGCACACGCCCGTGTCCAGGGCCGTGTGCCGCATTCGCCGTCAAAATCGAATCTTCTGAACTCGCACACAGGTATCGAACACGCCCGTGTTCGAGCTGACACGCCCGTGTTCCAGCTGACACGGCCGTGTATCCGGCCGTGTACCCCATTATTTTCTCCCGTTTTCATCCCGAGCACTGCACGGGTTCTAGGACACGCCCGTGTCCTTGCCCGTGTCATATCGACACGCCTGGGCCCCCAGGCCGTGTACACGGGACATTTCGTCGAGGGGAGAACGACGACTGGATGACACGGCCTTGGACACGCCCGTGTCCTAGGCCGTGTGCCTTGTCTCGACGATCGTCGAGTGAATCTCGATGATTTCACCTTGACGATCGTCGACACGGGTCGACACGCCCTGCGACACGCCCGTGTCGCAGGCCGTGTGCCCATACTCGACGAATCGTCGAGAATAACTCGACAATTTCACGGCTAAGTGTCGACACGGGTCGACACGCCCTGCGACACGCCCGTGTCGCAGGCCGTGTGCCCATTCTCGACGAATCGTCGAGCATAACTCGACGACTTCGCGGCTAAGTGTCGACACACGCTTGACACGCCCTGGGACACGCCCGTGTCCCAGGCCGTGTGCCTTCAGCCAGAAACCAAAACTGGCCCAAAACGTCCCCCTTTGCTCCTTTGAGTTTCGGGGCGTTACAACTCTCCCCCTCTTAAAAGAATTTCGCCCACGAAATTACATAAAGGAAAGATATACAAAAACAACATTTGTACCTGGGCGGAACAACTCCGGATACTCGTCAAGCATAGTCTGCTCTCGCTCCCAAGAGAGCTCCTCACGACCGCAATTGTCCCACCGGACTTTGACCATCCTGATCTCTTTATTGTGTAGCCGCTTGACCTCCGAGTCCTCAATCCGCACGGGCTTGACCTTTGTCGTTAGCCCACTATCCACCGGCACTTGATCGATCGCGATCACTTGCGTAGGCTCTTGCACCGCCTTCCGAAGCACCGAAATGTGGAACACATCGTGTAAACCACTTAGCTCCACCGAAAGGTTCAACCTATAGGCCGCTTCTCCAACTCGCTCCAGAACCTCAAACGGTCCAAGGTACCTCGGGCTTAGCTTTTTCAACTGTCGCACCCGCGAGACACCCTTGAACGGCTTGATCTTTAGGTACACATAATCACCCACAGCGAACTCCACGTTCCTGTGCTTGGCATTATAGTACTTTGCTTGCCGATCCTGAGCGATGAGCAACCTCTCCCGAATGGTTCTCACCAAAGAAGTAGCATCATCCACTTCCGATCGCTTATACAACTTCGACTCGCCCGTTTCTAACCAAGACAACGGCGTGCGACATCTTCTACCATATAGGGCCTCGAAAGGCGCCATCTGAATACTTGCTTGGTAGCTGTTGTTGTATGCGAACTCCACCAAATAAAGATGGTCCTCCCATTGCTTTCCAAAGTCCAAGACACACATGCGAAGCATGTCTTCCATCGTTCTATTGACCCTCTCGGTCTGCCCATCCGTTTGCGGATGGAAGGCTGTGCTAAACTTCAGCTTTGTTCCCAACATTTGCTGCACCAGCCTCCAATCATTGGACGTGAACCGCCCATCTCGGTCACTCACGATGCTGCGGGGCACACCATGAAGCCGTACTATGTTATCCACATAAAGTTTTGCCAGCTTCTCCACCGGATCATCCTTCCTATGCGGAATAAAATGCGACACCTTTGTTAATCGATCGACCACCACCCAAATGGCGTCGTTCCCTTTTTGCGACCTTGGCAAACCATGCACAAAGTCCATAGAGATGTCGTCGAATTTCCACTCCGGAATAGGCAAGGACTTAAGAAATCCTCCCGGCTTTTGGCACTCCGCCTTTACTAAGGCGCAGGTTTGGCACTTCGCTACGTATAGCGCCACATCCTTTTTCAAACCCGGCCACCAAAACAGTTTCTTTATATCGCAGTACATCTTTGTGCTCCCCGGGTGAATCGAGTACTTGGTATGGTGTGCCTCGTACAATAACTCCACCCGTAAATTGCCCACACTTGGGACGCACAGACGACCGTCTTTCCACAGCAATCCGTCCTCCACGACGAATTGGGAATTTGACCCATCCAGAGCCTCTATCATGAACTGCTTCATATGAGCATCCATATCCAAAGCCTGCCGAATCCGATCAGCCAGGTTATATTGGACTTCAGTCCAATTCAGCACTGCTTCAGCACTAGATTGTCTATCCACACAAACAATCTCCAACGCCTCCAGCTCCTGCACCAACCGCTCATCATGCACTGATAGCCAATTCGCTTGAGCTGGGACTCGGCGACTCAACGCGTCCGCAACCGCATTCCCTTTGCCAGGCACGTAGTGGATCTTGAATGTATAGTCCCCCAGGAACTCCATCCACCTACGCTGCCGCATATTCAGATCTTTCTGATCAATCAAATACTTTAGGCTCTTGTGATCGGTGTAGATGTCAATCTTCACACCGTACAAATAGTGTCTCCACAGCTTCAAGGCAAAAATCACGGCCGCTAACTCCAAGTCATGGACCGGATAATTCCTCTCGTGCACTTTTAGCTGTCTCGAGCCATAAGCTATCACGCTGCCGTGCTGCAATAGCACGCAACCCAAACCGCTGCCCGAAGCATCACTATATATCTCATAGCCTTCGGTCCCAACCGGCGAACTCAACACAGGCGACGTGGTCAACCGACACTTCAGTTCCTCAAAAGCTCGCGCGCACTCCGGCGTCCAAACGAACTTATGATCCTTCCTCGTCAAAGTAGTGAGAGGTAACGCTAACCGCGAGAAGTTCTCTACGAAGCGCCTATAATAGCCGGCAAGCCCCAAAAAGCTCCGGACTTCTGCTACCGTAGCAAGCTCAGGCCACTCCCGTATCGCAACAATCTTCGCCGGATCCACAGCAATACCCTCTCCACTCACTATATGCCCGAGGAACGCCACTGAGGATAGCCAAAACTCGCACTTCGAGAACTTGGCATACAACTGGTTCCTCCTTAGCGTCTCCAACACCAAATGAAGATGCTTGAAGTGATCCTCCTCACTTTGCGAGTACACCAAAATATCGTCGATGAAGACGATCACGAAATGGTCCAAGTACTCCCTGAACGTCCTGTTCATCAAATCCATGAATACTGACGGCGCATTAGTCAGCCCAAACGGCATGACCGTAAACTCATAATGTCCCGTATCTCGTACTAAACGCTGTCTTCGGGATATCACTCTCCCTTATCCGCAGCTGATAGTACCCAGACTTGAGATCTAACTTCGAGTACACCGTCGATCCGACTAACTGATCAAAGAGATCATCAATCCTAGGGATCGGGTACTTATTCTTCTCAGTCAGCTTGTTCAGCTCCCGATAATCAATACATAATCTCAAGCTTTCGTCCTTCTTCTTAACAAAGAGGACCGGTGCGCTCCAAGGCGAAGAACTCGGGCGCACATACCCTTGCTCCAACAACTCTTGCAGTTGAACTTTCAGCTCCGCCATTTCCTTAGGCGCTAGCCGATACGGAGATCGTGACACAGGCTTTGCACCTGGCACTAGCTCGATCGTAAAATCTATCTCCCGTTGAGGCGGGGCTCTAGGAAGATCCGCGGGGAACACATCAGGGTATTCTGATACCACTGAAATACAATCCAAAGCGGGCTTCGACTTTGCAACCTCCACAAGTGTAAAGAACAGTTCTGCTCCGGCACGAACCGCCTTCACCACCTGAAGAGCAGACATCAACGTCTTGCTCGACCCCTTTAAGCCCGTAAAAGTCGTCTCACGACTTGCTCCCAGCTTGACTTCCTTGCTACCGCAATCTATATGGGCCTGCTGCTCCGAGAGCCAGTCCATGCCAAATATGACGTCGAACTCCACTAACGGAAGTAAAGACGCCCGCAGGTCGAACTCCTGCTCCCCAATACGAATCTTAACATCGCAGATCCTAACCGCTCGCATCGAACACCCATTGGGCAACAACACATCCAACTTATCCTTCGCCATCGAAGAAGGGACTCCAATGCGTGATATAAATCCTTCGGACAAGAAGGAGTGTGAAGCTCCCGTATCGAAGAGTGCGCGTGCCGGATTTTCACAAATCAATACGAATCCTAAACAAGCAGTGGTAAGGTAACATGTGCATAACAAGCATATAAAGGAATTGACTTGCTATAAATTAAACCGTACCTGTCACCACGTCAGCTTGTTTAATGGCCTCCTGTTGGCCAAGATTGTAGACCCTTGGTTGGGCCGGAGCATAGTGGGATGCGGTCGACTCCACCGCCTTTCCCTTCTCTTCATAAGTAGCTCCTGGCCTCCTCTCGGACTTAGGACGTCCGCTCCAACAATCACGGGCAAAGTGCCCCGTCTTTCCACACGTAAAGCACGCACCCGGGGTCCGACCCGTAGTCGCCCCAGAAGCACCAGAAGGAGCTGGACCCGAAGTCCTATGCTTCTTAAAAGTCCTCCGATAGCCTGACTTTGAAGTAGTCGGCACTCTGAACTCAGATTTCTTTTCACTCAAGCTTTTCTTCGCTTGTACACTCTTCATGTCCTTCTCCAAGGACCGGGCAGTATTGACCAAGGTTAAGAAACCTTGCGTCATCGGCCCCGACAGTAACAATCTCAGCTCATCCCTCAAGCCTTCATAAAAATGATTAGTCTTGCGCTCCTCATCCATGATGGTGGAGCTAGCATAACGACTCAACCGCGTAAACTCGTGGAGATATTCATCCACGCTTCTCTCACCCTGCACCAACTTCAGGAATTCATTCTCCATTGAAATCCTTTGAGTCGAAGGGAGGTATCTTGCCAAGAACAATTCCGAGAACTCTTCCATCGGAACGTCTATCAGTTGTCTACCTCGCAGATGATGCAGCTCCAAACCTTCCCACCACATCCTCGCTTCACCGTCCAGCAGGAACGTAGCGATGGTGGTCATCTGCCACTCCTCCGTCTCCGTCGCTGTCATGACTCTCTTCACCCTAGAGAGCCAGTCTTCAGCCTGAGATGGGGTTCCCAACCCCGAGAATAACGGAGGGTTAAAGCTCATTACATGCTTCAACTGCCTCTCAGTCGCCCTCCTTGGCACTATTGGTTCCGCAACCACTTGTTCCACCCTCCTCGGCTCCGCCTCTTGAAGAGGTACTTGCTCCATCATAGGAGTTGGCTGCTGCGCTTGCCTCCCAGGCTGCGCATTGATCACGGCCAACACCGCTTCAGCCACCAATCTTATATTTTCAGCCGACAAAGGTGTTGCGGGAGCAACTTCCGGTGCACTACTTGCCTCAGAAACTCGGCGTTCTGACGGCCCAACACCACTTCGGGTCACCTATAGTGGTACAAAACACCGTTAAGCGACCAAATAAATTGCAAACAGCAATTATAGGAACACGCAGGTTCCTCAAACACGAGTATTTTCATTCCTAAGTGGACATTCATGGGTTCTTTTTACTGTTATAACGATGACGCACACAATGTGCTCACCACCCCTTAAAAAGAATTCGCCCACGAATTCAATTCAAGCCCAACCAAAACCAGTAGTCTGATACCAAATTATAACACCCCCTATCCGTCGCATAGCATATAGCAGTAGGTCCGGCCGGGGCCCGACGCCATATACCACAGACAGACCGGGTGGTTACGTATGGAAACCATCCAACCAATCTCAACGTCCTACACAGAGCATTCTAGCGGAAGCAGTTTAAAGAAGTTGTAAACAAGAACCCAGCATAAGAGCACGAATGTCCACTAACATGATAATAGGAATGTTATTACAAAAATACCCAAATATTCGGCCTTAAGGCCTTACAGAATGTTTCTCTTGACTAATACATGATTTACAAACCTCGGCACGCAGGCCGGTCATACATGAGTAAAACAGAAAACATTTCCATTCGGGCCTTCGAGGGCCAGCTTCGCAAAAAGGGCTTTAGCCCGCTATTGACCGCTTGGTCCAGCTGCACCTGCAAGCAACAAACCACCGCACGGTGGCAAACAAAGCAACGGTCAGCAATGCTGACCAAATTATAACGATCCCGCCCCCAACTCGGGGCGGCGATGCTCCTTCCCTGCATTTCATTAGCACAAGCGAGCAATGCATATAACCATAGTCATTTCATCACAGACGTTGGCTCGTACGGCCACATGTCCCGTGCACTCAGGGCACATTCTCGGTGAACCGGTCGATGTTACGTCAATTAAAGCCATTAACATTCCGGACTCACCACCGCCACTTAAGCGGCCATTCCTATGAGCAATTCGTCTTCATGGTATTGGTCACGTCAATTTAAGCCATTGACCACCGAAGACCCCCATTTATGCCAACGGCGAGTGCCATGTAACTTTAGGTCTCTCTAACCCGAACGACATAAAGCGGGTACGGCTCCATCTAACCCGTGCTCACATCGCAACGACAATTTAAGCCATATGCGCGGGTCAAACTTTCACCGAGTCCCATTCTAACACAAGTCACATAACCCCGTTATGTTCAAGTTGGCTCTCAGGCCACCAAGTTGGCAAGACCTCGTGTCCGCCCAGTTTTCCGGGTGCACCTTTGGGTTAGTCCCCAAGGCTCCCTGCTGCAATCTACCGCGTAGAAAACCCGAAAAACACCCAATAGCACGGAGTCTTCTCCGGCCTTATGCAATGCAACATCACCGATCCGGACTAACATGTCCGGGTAGGCTTCAACCAAAATGCCTACGTCCGTTCTCGCATACGGACTCTAAACAACGGGGAATTTACATATCTACCCGAAGGAACGCCTCCAACTCTCCGCAAACTCGCGAGAGGGGGCTTCCTATGCTAAGAAAGAGAGCTATCATGCTCACAAGTGAGGATCGTTACCCTTGGAGTCCTCTTTGGCGCCATCGAAATGTAATCGGATGGAAATCACCGCACTAGCGTTGCCTCCGCGGATCCGGAGTCGGCTCGCGATTCGGAGCTCCGAAGCTCCTCCAATGGCGGGATCTAGTTCTTCTTCCTCCAATGGCTCTCCACTTTCTCCAAGGATTTGGAGAGAGGATAAGGCATGAAAAGTGAAGTTTTCCAAGTCAACTCACGGGTATATCCCTGCAGGAACATCCCCCAGCCGTCGGATCTCAACCTAAGGAAAGGAACGGCTTTGATTCGGGGCTGAAATGCCCAATCTGGGCCGAACACGGCCTGGCACACGCCCGTGTCCAGGGCCGTGTGCCGCATTCGCCGTCAAAATCGAATCTTCTGAACTCGCACACGGGTATCGAACACGCCCGTGTTCGAGCTGACACGCCCGTGTTCCAGCTGACACGGCCGTGTATCCGGCCGTGTACCCCATTATTTTCTCCCGTTTTCAACCCGAGCACTGCACGGGTTCTAGGACACGCCCGTGTCCTTGCCCGTGTCATATCGACACGCCTGGGCCCCCAGGCCGTGTACACGGGACATTTCGTCGAGGGGAGAACGACGACTGGATGACACGGCCTTGGACACGCCCGTGTCCTAGGCCGTGTGCCTTGTCTCGACGATCGTCGAGTGAATCTCGACGATTTCACCTTGACGATCGTCGACACGGGTCGACACGCCCTGCGACACGCCCGTGTCGCAGGCCGTGTGCCCATACTCGACGAATCGTCGAGAATAACTCGACGATTTCACGGCTAAGTGTCGACACGGGTCGACACGCCCTGCGACACGCCCGTGTCGCAGGCCGTGTGCCCATTCTCGACGAATCGTCGAGCATAACTCGACGACTTCGCGGCTAAGTGTTGACACACGCTTGACACGCCCTGGGACACGCCCGTGTCCCAGGCCGTGTGCCTTCAGCCAGAAACCAAAACTGGCCCAAAACGTCCCCCTTTGCTCCTTTGAGTTTCGGGGCGTTACAAGATGCTCAAGGGAACATAGTGAGAAACAAGGCTAGGCTTATTGCTCAAGGCTACAGGCAAGAGGAAGGAATTGACTATGACCAAACCTTTGCCCCTGTTGCAAGGTTAGAGGCCATAAGAATATTCCTTGCCTATGCAGCTTACAGGAGATTCAAAGTTTTCCAAATGGATATCAAGAGTGCATTTTTGAATGGAGTGCTTCAAGAAGAGGTCTATGTGGAACAACCTCCAGGTTTTATCTCTCTAACTCAACCCTCTTTTGTATTTAAATTGCATAAAGCTCTCTATGGTTTAAAGCAAGTTCCAAGAGCTTGGTATGAGACCTTAGCAAGCTTTCTTTTAGAGCATAAATTTACAAGAGGAACCATAGATAAAATTCTTTTCACTGGACATCATAAGGACCAAATATTGTTAGTACAAATATATGTGGATGACATCATTTTTGGGTATACTGATCCTAAATTATGCAAGAGGTTTGCTGACCTCATGCATTCCAAATTTGAGATGAGTAGCATGGGTGAGCTGTCCTACTTCCTTGGTCTCCAAGTGAAGCAGCTCCCTGATGGTATCTTCCTCTCCCAAGCTAAGTATGCTAAAGAGCTTATTAAGAAGTTTGGGATGGGTGATGCTTCATGAATGAAAACACCTATGGCTACCAATGCTGTTGTGGATTCTGATGCAGCAGGGAAACCTGTAGATCTGAAAAATTATAGGGCAATTGTTGGATCCCTATTATACCTAACAGCTAGCCGGCCTGATATCATGTTTGCCACATGCCTTTGTGCTAGGTTCCAAGTGAACCCTAAAGAATCTCACCTTATTTTCTTAAAAAGAATTTTGAGATATATAAAGAGTTGTCCTAATCTAGGACTCTGGTATCCTGCAGAGTCAGAGTTTGAGTTAACTGGATACTCAGATGCTGACTATGCTGGATGTAGAGTGGATAGGAAGAGTACCTCTGAAACTTGTCAGTTCCTAGGTATGAGACTTGTCTCCTGGTTTTGTAAAAAGCAAACATTTGTGTCTACATCAACTGCAGAAGCAGAATATATGGATGCTGGCAGTTGCTGTTCACAAATGTTATGGATACAAAATCAACTCCTAGACTACGGTGTCAACTTAAATAATTCAACACTATTTTGTGATAATACTAGTGCTATTGCTATAGCACAGAATCCAGTTCACCATAGTAGGACTAAACATATTGATATAAGACATCATTTCATTAGAGATAATGTAGACAAAAAGAAAATTAACCTAATCCATATTCCTGCTGACTTACAGAGAGCAGACATTTTCACCAAACCCTTGAATGAGAAAAATCATCTGTTCTTTATAAATCAACTGGGAATGATCAATGGAGAAGAGTTAAATTAGTTTCTGTCTGCATTCGACGAATTTTCCAGAGTTCGTCGAACGGAGTTCGACGAATTAGGGAAAGTTTGAGAGATGCTCGTCGAACGGAGATCGACGAATACTCTGTGTGTGGAAATAATTTTCGTCGACTGCAGATCAACGAACTTTGCTTCAGAAGATATTTCGTCGAATGGAGTTCGACGAACTATGTTCGATTCTTCTGGATGAGATCGACGAATTATTTGTATATAATTTATTTTGTCGAACTCAGTTCGAAGAATTGTTTCTTTTTCGTGGAACGAAGATTGTCGATTCATATTCTGGAAACCTTATATCTAGGCTTTCTTCGACCTCCGTCTCGCGCTTTCAGTTCCCTTGCTCTTGATCACTGTTTTCTTTGTCTTTCTTGCAGGTCATCAATGGCGATTCCAGCGAGCACCTTGGCTGCCATGAAATTTGACACCGGTTTTGACATGGATTTTGATTCATTCCAGCACTCTGACCCAATATTTCTCTACATTCTGGAACTACTAGAAGAACTTGGTCTCAAGGATTTCATTACCCGAAAAATTAAACTACATGCAACTGAAATTCTAGAATGGGTATACACTTCTTCTGTTTCTAAGGAAGATGTCTTGACAGGGAATATCGGGAGTAATGTTGTTTCTTTGTCTCTCGCCGTTCTTTCTGAAATTTTTGGGTTGGTAAATGGAGAAGATGACATGTATATGGATTCTGAAGAATACAGTTCGATGCTGAAGTTGATGGGGTTTTCTGGAAGCAACCCCAACAAGTTGTTAAAGAAACAACTGTTTGCCGCCTACCAGTTCTTGGCGGATATCGTGGGAAAAGTACTTATGGGCAAGCAAACTGCACACGACTACATAACCAGACATCAATTTCTTGTCATGTGTGCGGTGGTCAATAAGCGTCATGTTGATTGGATCAAGATCTTCTTTGAATTGATCAAGAAGAAGAACAGCAAGAAAGAGGTTTGCTTTGGAAGAATCCTGGGGATCTTGCTCAAGGAAAAGGCTGGTGAATTCATGGTATCCCCGACCATCTTCATCAATGCCAGCAAGCGCCTAACCCGCGCTCTGTTTGGCAGATGGGAGAGGATGATCTCCAAGCCATCCAAGGCTTCCTCCTCTTTCATCCCTGCTTCAGAAGGCACCAGGGCTGTTAAAGCCACTCCCACACCTGCTGAGGAGATCCGTCCCCCTCCACCATCTCTTCTAGCACCCCTTCCAGCAAAGCAGCCTCCTCATGTGCCTACTCCTCCTCCATCTCCACCACTGGACATCACCAACATTCCATCTTCCCCTCTGCAAGCTAATCAACAACCAACACCTCCAGCTTCACCTCATGACACACAAATCCTTACACCTCCCCAGTCTCTACTTCCCCCTCATTTGTCCTCCATTCCATCTTTCACCCTACCCTCAGACATTGCCATGCCAGATGCCACCATTCCATCTTCATCACCATCCACTCATCACATATCTGCTATTCCACCCTCCATTCCATCCTTAGTTGCTCCCTCCTCCACACATAATGCAACATCCTCTTCCCCTTCCTCCTTTGATTCAACTACCATATCCTCTATTCTCACCATTCTCACTCCCCTCATCAAAACCCTTATCACAGAGGCCATTACACCTCTTGTGCATTCTATTAATTCTTTATCTGCTCAAATTTCTGCCCTTTCTGCTGCCCCTCCTCAGTCCAGGGCCTGGCCTCAGTCCCCACTGAACCCAGACAGGGGGAGATGCCTGATGATGAAGCAGCAGCTCAAGCTTCAGATACAGATTCCCTAGCAGATACAGCTTCAGAAGTTTTTCCAGATTGCACAGATACAGAATTAATTGATTTCATTAATTTTATTAATACTGATATGGATATTGCTGACATGGATACTGCGGAAACTGTTGGTGATTTTATTCTCAATCCCACAGTTAATCTACAAGAATTACTGCAATATTTTGATATTGTACATATGCAGTCTCTTCCAGCAGACTTTACTAAGCCACAGTTGGCTATTGTTCCCTATACATCTCCAGCTAGTCCAGCAGTTCCTAAGCAACTCTGTGATAGTTTTGGTATCCCAGCTTTAGCTTCAATCTCTGCAGCTAGTCCAGAAGTTATTCCAGAAGCCATCTCAGCCCCAAGTTTTGTTATGGATGACTCTCCTATGCCTGATTTGGATGAGCAAATCCTGGCTGATATTGAAGAGGAAAATAAGGCAGCAGGTGAAAGCTCTATCCCCATTATTCCTGATTCTTGTACAGTCTCCTCCTCACCCGTTGCTGAAACTTCAGTTTCTTCAACTTCTGCCCCTGCTACAGCAAAAGCTGTTATTGATGATAAAGCTTTAAAAGCATTGGATGGTTTATATGATAACCCTCAGGGTTCCAATACTGAAGATGATGAAGCTGATGATGATGATGATTCAGATGAAGAAGCCTCCAAGAAGAAAAAGAAAATGCTGTCAAAGAAAAGGAAGGCTTCTCCTCCTCCAGCTCTTGAGCCTAATCCAACTGCTGACACCCCTTATTACATTTTGCATAATGTTACACCTTATAAGGGAATGCCTGCATGGATGTGGTTATCTAAGAACCAGCAGAAGGAAAGGAAAAGAAGTAGGAGATATTCTACTCCTCCAGTTCACAGATATAGAAAGGATCCACCTCCTCCTCCTCCTCCAGCAGCTGGTGCCACCTACTCTAGCTCTCAGAGATCTGCCCCCATGCAAACATATCAGAGACATTCAGGGAGATCCTCTGGAAGCAGCCAGCAGAGGCAACCATCCTCGGGAAATCAACAACAACTGCATCAGTAGCAGCAACAACATATATCTGAAGAGCAGAATGCTGACAGTCCCAAAAGATCTTACTCTCCTCCTATTCCATTTGAAGATCCTGAAACAGCCAATACTACAAAAATGGCTAGATACCAGGAATTTATTGGCCTATCATTGATCAATAAAGCCAAAGCTGAAGGTAAAGACATTTCTGGATTTACAACTATGTCAAAGTACAGAAAGGAAAAATTAAAAAAGGTTTGACAAGGGCAACAAACTTTTTAATGTTGATGATTATATGAAGCTCCATCCTGAAGCAGTTGTCCCCAGAGCTACATCACTGAAGATCATTAGGGCAGCTGACATGACTATGACTCAGGCTCAGGCTCTAGATCCAAACAAAGAAATTGTCTTCAAAAAGACAGGAGAGAAGACATCAGAAGACAAGTCTTTGCAGAAAAATATGAAGTAATCTTTATTTTGTTTCATTTTCTTTCTGCATTTGTTTTCAAACCGTGCTATTTGTTTAAACAAAGCCATGTACATATATATCTGCTGCATGTGTTAGTAATTCTCTGCCAGATTTATTTATTTTTCCTACTTTGTTTTTCTATTTTGAGTCTCTTAGTGACCTCACCCAAATAGGGGGAGATTGTTGGATCCCTAGTTGATTTGGGCTAGGTTCACTAGCTTAGGATGTGACCCATCATGTATAGCCAGGGTCAAATTTGTGTATTAGAGTCTAGGCCAAGTCCTTAGAGTCAACTTCAGATGGACCAGCTATCAACAAGACCATCAGAGACTCCAGACTTAGAAGATTTCAAGACCAAGTAAAATGAGTTCGACGTTCGTCGAACTCAGCTCGACGAAAGATGTTCTGAGCTCGACAATCTTGAGGTGTTTCTCTGTACTGAGCTCGACGATCTTTGTTCTCTGTTCGACGAAGACTGAGATACTTCAACAAGCTAAAGTTAGGATAACTCCGGAATTTTTCTAAGTCCAACTTCAGGCTTTGGTCGACGAACTAGAATCTAAGATCGACGGACTTGGACCTCAAGTTCACAGCTTCTCAGGTCGACGAAGTCAACTTCTCAGGTCGACGAATGCAGTACTCTACTTGACGAATTCTGAATTCAGAGGATTTGTGTCGACACTTAGGGCATGTGTCGACACCAGACAACTTATGTCGACACACAGGATATCAGTCGACACCATCTTATGTCGACACTGAATATTAGTAGATGCAGAATATTTTGACTAAGTCCAGAACTGTTCTCTGCTCAATGAATTCTGGTCTACGATTTGATTCCTTCTCAGTCAGAGACTTCTCAGATTCTAAGTCCACAATCATTCTTCGGTCGACGAATTTGGATCTCTGTTCGACGAATAAAGTTTGACAGTGATGATTATCTATTCGACGAACTTTGGATCTCTGGTCAACGAATGAAGATTGTCAGTTTGACGAAGATTGTAGCAGCATTGACTTGAAGACCATTTTCCTTTGTCTGGTCGACGAACTCATCAACTCAGCACGATGAACATTGACCTCAGCTCGACGATTCCTGTTCTTCGTTCGACGATTCCAGACTAGGTCTTCTCCAGTTTTCCCGTCCCTTTTCTTGGCGATGATTCCTGAGTAATTAATGTCGGATCTTCTCAGAATGTTACCGTTAGAACGTGCATTAATCTTAGATTATTACATGCCATTTTTCCATGGGACAGTTAGGGAAATCATTGATTGCCGCTTCCTTCCCAGACCGACTACAATTATTGCTCAACATTCAAATTTCGAATGTTCCTCAGTCAGTCAAAAAGTCAGAAAAGAAAAGGATTAATCAGTAAGAGATACAATCAGCAATACAGATACAGACAGACATTGCACAGAAGAACAATCTTACTACAATCAAAAGTTCTTTTCTGCAATCAGCCCAGGCCAGAGAACATCTTCAAGAAGAAGAAGAAGAACATTCAATTACTATCAAGAGTCTTTTTCCTTCAACTCTACAGGACAACTTCAGATGGACAACAAAAACTCTATCTGTCAAAGAAGTTCCTGAAGCAATCTCTGGTCCAGGCACTCAAGCTCTTGAAGACCTGTCACCCTGAAGCAGTGCTTCAGAATTCCTGATCCCTTCAAGATCTCAGGGGGAGCAATCTGCTAACATCAATCCACAAGTCTTCTCAGTTGTTATTGAGAAAGAGAAGACCTCATCACCTTTTTCCATCCTCTGTACAGGGTTTTAATTCCCTTCAAAATTATTCCTGGTTGCAAGTCTCCTACCAAAAGACTTGAGGTTTTGGTTTTTGAGCAACTGAACAAAAGCTCATTGGTGTCAGGCACCTGATCAAAAACCTGAGTGGATTCCTACCAGGGTGGTAGAAGAGTGGATGTACCCAGGTTGGGGAACCACTATAAATTTCTTGTGTCGTCTGGTTGCCCCTTTTTCTTTTGTTTTGGCTGTGTTTCTCTGTGATTTATTAGGTTGATGTGCTTATTTCTTTACTTGCTAACCTGTTCACTTAGGATTACAGCAAAAGCTGTAAAAGATTTTAGTGAGCACAATACTCTATTCACCTCCCCCCCCCCCTCTAGAGTATTTCAGATCTAACCTGCACTTTCACAGAGATTGCTGAAATTGGTAGGGATGATGCTGCCAAGATAGTATCAGAAAAGGATGATGATGAGAGATCTCCTGATGATAATGTAGATGTTGATGCTGATGCTAATGATGAGATTGTTAATGCTGAAGTTGGATCTGTTGAGGTTGTGGATGAGATAGTTGTTGATATTGAATTATATGTTGTTGACTATGATGTTACTGATGAGGATAAGCTAGTTGCTAATAATATAAATGATGCAGAACACATTATTGCTGTTGATAATGTAAATGATTCTACTGAGCTCATTTCTATAAAAAAAATATGATCATTAGTCTCTCATCTATTCTACCTGTAAGGACCGAGGGGGAGCAAAGACATCCTTCAATCTCAATTCAAACAGAGTTGGATAGATTCATGCATAATCTTCAAAGAATTATTGCAAAGATTCTTAGTGGACTTCCATTGGAGGAGGTAGAGATTGTTGATCTTTCTAATGAGGAAGGAGATGCAGAGGTGTATCCTCTTATCCTAGAGGCTCCAGATATTGGACTACTTTCAAAAGCTCATATTTCTTCTATGGTATAGTCTTCAAGTGACTCTGAGCCCAGTCCAGATATCCCTTCCCCCCCCCCCAATATTCTTGTTGAAGACACTCCATGTACAAGTTCAGGCATTCCTCTCCTGAAGTCTATAGAAGCCCTGATGGCAAAACAACAAGCAAGTTTTAATCACTCTCTAAAGAAGGTGCTGAAGAAAGTCAAAGAGACAGAAAAAGATATGAACAACGGCCTTACAGAGATCAAGGTACGTTTTGATAAGCTAGATTTAAGGCTGGATTCTTGGTTTGTGCAAGGTGTTTAGGCCATTGTTCACATGATGTCTGGGCTGAAGAGCAACCTCACTATCCTCCAGAATGTTGATGAGAATGCAAAAAACAGTCATAACTATCCAAAATGAAGGGATGAATACTTTAACGACCAAATGGTCTATTATAGCAAGGCTATTGAAGCTAAAGTACTTGAAGAAGTCAGAAAGGGGGAGGATGAATTAAAGACTAAGGTTAATGTGCTGGAAGAGTCAATGAAAGATCAGTTCAAGGGTGCAAACATCTACTGGTAGATAACTTTAACTGGCTACATAAAGAGTTATTTCCAGGGTTGGTTGAAACTATAATGCCAGAACCGGTGATATCATATCCTGGTCATGACTTTGATCAGCCTGCTCGGGAGTACACTCAATATTAGTCAGACTCTCCAGACCAATCTATTGTTGCTACTGCTAGACCCGAAATCCAAGTAGTTGAGACTTACCTCTACCAGTTCTTAAAACAATAAGATATGGTGAAGGCCCCTCTGCTGTAAGGTTTGAGCCCAACAAAGAAATTGCTGAAGTTTGGAGTCCTATCTCTAAAAGCATCATCCTATACACCTTCAAACTGGTAGACTTGGCCAATGAGAACAGATGGGATTACTATAGCAGGGAGGAGTGGCAAAAGCATGAGATTGCAAATACTAAAAGAAAGCTACATTTTAGAAAGTACAGATTTGATGATCCAGATGCTCCTCCAGCTCCGCAAAAGTACTATCCAAAGCCAAAAGCTTATTTTGATAGGAAACATCAGAAAAGCTAGGGCAAACATGCTTCAGTTGTTTTCAGTTGATGACTGTGAATATTGTGTAATATCCCTCAGACAACTAGACCCCTAGGAGTGGTTTTGTCATGACTAGGTCATGATAAAACCCTAGGAAGCCCAAGAGGGTCAAGTGAACCTAGGAATGTAGGTGAGACCACTATGGTGTGCAAATAGTAAATTTTTGAACCCTAGATTAAGATGACCATGGTGCTTTACCAAGACTTCAAGACCCCCACCATGGTCTTTTCAACCTATTGTAAGGTCCATTAGAGCCCTAAGGGTCCATTGTTGACATAGAACCACTCTAGGCCTAAATTGAGCAAGGTGCCCTAATTAAGGGCAAGGTGCCCTAATTAAGGGCAGTGTGCCCTAGTAAAGCCCAACTAACCCTACCAGGGACTTCCTAGACCTAAAGTGGGGTCAATGGGTCACTAAGGACCCATGGAGGGCAGTCAAAGTGGTTAAGTTGACCAAAGTCAACTCTAACCCTAAATAGGTCAACCTGACTTACATAGGGTCAACTGACCTTCCCTTAGCCAAGTGGATCCCACTCATGTCCTCCTAACCCTATAGTAAGGTCACTGGGTCACCTAGGACTCATTGGGGTCAATCCAAGAGATTAAGTTGACCAAAGTCAACTCTAACCCTAAATGTGTCAAACTGACCAACAATGGGTCAAACTGACCAACACATGGCCAATTGAAGTTCCCTTAGCCACGTGGACCCCACACATACCTTCCTAACCCTAGTGAGAGGCCAATGGGTCACCAAGGACCCATTGGGGTCAACCAAAAAGGCTAAGTTGACCAAAGTCAACTCTAGCCCTAAAGTCATCAAAGTGCCCTGATTAAGGGTCAAGTGGCCTCCAAAGGGCCAATTCAACCCTACCTAGACCTTAGGGGAGGCCAATGGGTCACCAAGGACCCATTAGTGGCAACCTCAAAGACCAAATTGACCAAGGTCAACCCTAGTCAAGCTTTAGGTCAAGCTAGCCCAAATGGGCTAACTCAAGCTCAAGCCCAATTCACTTGGGCTAACCATGTATTGGTGGATGAAATGGACATGTGGGCTGCCATTAGGTTAGGTAGGAGTCAAAATTTCAGCTTGGTGAGTAGGAGAGAGAAGAAACTCCAAATGAAAGGGAGAGAAAGAGAAGAGAGTAATTGGGGAGGACTTTGGGGCTCATCCTTCCCCTTCCCCAACCCCCCCCCCCCCCCATTAAATTCACTAGGACAAGGAATACAGCCCCATTTCAACCAGCTAGTCCTTGACTGGTTTAAGCCATGCTTCATCCGCCACCTACCATGGCCGAAAACTTTGACTAAGGACCAATAACGGCAATGCAGCTTACACCCACCTAACACCCCAACTTTCATTCTTAAAAGCATCACTGGACTCCAGGGATTGGGTTCCACCCATTACCTGAAGGAGCCAAGGAGTTTCACTATGTTGTTGCAGAAATCCGACCACCACCACCACCATGATAATACGGCGATCGGCAAGGATACAGCCACCCACACAGGTCCTCCTCCACTCCTTCTTCCATGGGTAGTTCATAGGAATCATTAGGGCCAAGGTTCTGGCTCAATTGAGCCCGATCCAAGTTGAAACTTTCCTGGTTTTTCCGTGAAATTCCACTTGTCGGGATCGCCAGAAAAAGGCTCTTCGGCGGCTGTGCCGCTGCCTGGCGACAGCCACCACCTCAACGGAGGTGGTGGTAGCGGTGGCCGGCTGGGGAGGTGGCCGGATGGCCGGCGGCAGAGGCTGGAAGGAGCTCCAGACAGGTTGAATTGGGACCGTCAGCTGGAGGTTGAAGACAAAGGGATGTCGTCCACTAGTGCGCCAAGATTCGTGCAGGAATAAAATCAAACTATAGGCTTGATGAAATTATTATTTCATTTCTATCACATATAAAGTATTTAATGTTTGTAATTGTTAAAAATACCTAGAAACTAATTCAGAGGAAATGGTCAACACATAAAGTGTAGCCCTGTGTGTCTACTTTAATTTAAAATTGGTTGAACCAATTTGGGTGCCTGGTTTGACCAGGGTACTCATTTTGGTAGGGTTTATACCTAGGGATAGGCAGAAATTAAAATGGATGCCCACCCTTCATCTTTAGTCCAAATGACTTGAAATTTGGACAGGGAGTCATCCTATTCTATATCTAGGTCCTGCCCAAAAATGAGAATTTTGGGGATAATTTTTCTATAGTTTTGGAAATTATTTAATTTATCTATGGTAAATTAATTTAGGGGCCAAATGACCTCCAAAATCACCCAAATTTTGCTGAGTGGAGCTTGGGGTCATTTTAAGGCTCGGGATAAACTTTCATCTCATTTGGAGGTGGTTTGAACTGAAATCATGCAACCTTAGCCATTGCCCTAAAAAGGGTATTTTGGTCAAAAAGTGCACTGTGGGTTTTGAGTGGCCAAATCACCTCAACAGAGGTTAAAATTGGGGTTGCTGGCTTGGCATGGCTTTTAGCACCTCCCCATGGAAGATGTGGTAGATTGGAATAGATTTGCCCTAAGATCTAAGGCCAAACCCTATGGAAGGGCTTTTGTGCCTTATGAAGGGCATGAGGCCAACAGACCTTGAATGAACTTCAAATTTGGTAGGGATGGTGATAGGGTAACTAAAACCCTCTGGTGAAAATATTAGGGCATTTGGAAAAGGGTAGGCGCCACAAAATCCTAACCTTATTTTAGGGCACAAACATTATAGTGCTATAATAGGTTAGTAACACTCCTTGAACAATAATGAAATTTGGGTAATGTGTTCATAAGGATAGATTTAACCTCTGGTAATTTAATTGGAAATTTTCGATCAATATTCTTAGCACTTCCTTTGTAACTCATGGTTTTGCCCTAATTAATCATTAGGTCATTAAGATCCCACTGCCCATTGGAAGGTCATGAAAATTTGGCAGAGGGAGTTTTAGACCTCAATGTCTATGTATGAATTTTATTAGAATTTTTGGGTATATATTTGCAGTATCTACTTCACAAGCTCAATAACTTGAAAACTTTTACAATAATTTGTTTAGAGCTCATTACTTGCAAATAAATTATGAAACTTGACTTAGAGCATTTATATGTCCTTACAATCATCCTTGAATTTTCTCAGAATGTCTGGAAATAGTTTTGCTGCACTTGCCTCTTAAAGTTGGTAAAAATAATTTATATTCAAAAATTGATTTAGAGGCTTAACCTTACTGGAAAATGAGGAGACTTTGGATTCTGTGTTTAATTACCCTCTTGAATTTATCATAAATTTGGTAGAGCATTTACTTGTCTGAAATTGGTACTTCATGTTCAAACTTGGGATTTTTGGATGACTAGAATAATCAAATAAAATATCAGATAAATAAGGAAAATTATGAAATTCTGGTGTTAGGCTAAAAAGTTCATGATAGCCCTCTAATAAGTATTATAGTGGTACTGGATAAATATTTTGAGTACCTCCCATGTTACACATCATATAGCTTAAGTGGTCTGCATTTAGTAAAACTGCAGAAATTAAGTTGGAGTATGATTTTGGGCACATGAGTTGGGGTTAGTTGTTTGCTGGGTTAGATGAATAGAAATGAGTTCATCATTGGAAGTTGTGATGACTAGAGTGTTGGATTGGCTAGTGTTAAGTGTACTCGGGGTCGACGAAACATCGTCTTCCCCGTAGGAAAGCAAGTGTCAAACACACTAGGGTTATATCCAGTATAATATTTAAGGGTTGGGAGCTTTGGGAACAATCTCATCGTAGCTCCTAGTACCCTCGAGAGCCCTTCACGGGGAATACCTCGGGCAGTCCTAGGCTAAACCTAAATTGTAGGCAAAACTGGAATGCAAGAGTAACTAATAAATCTAGGGTTTTACCTTCACACAACTCGATGCCTCGGGGAGATAGGTTTGGACACTCGAGCAGTAGGCCCATTGGTTTTGGTGATGGGCAGGTTAGCCCGGCGAGCATTGGCTTGGTAATGGTTTGCAATGGGCAGGTTGGGTCGGCGAGCTTTGGCTCGGTTGTAGTTTATGACGGACGGGATGGTCCGGGGAACTTTGGCTCGGTAGCTGATACATAAGGTTGCATGTGCATAAGAATAAGGTGGTGGGTCTTCGATATTGGTGAGTCGATGCACCGACGCCAATACGTTGACTCGACAAGTGTGGTTTAGTACTTGGCCAATTAAGTCCGATACGCTAGCCGGCAAGAGTACGCAGGAGCTCCGCTTAGTGCACCAGCGTTGAGGCGTACGATAGGTCTGAATGGTAGTGCAATTACCGGTTTAGAGGTGGGCGAGGCCCAACTCACCGCTTACGTTTGCCACTACGGAGGTATCCTGGGAGGTTCGGCCCCAGAAAGGGGGAACTAAAGGTCTGTGTATACAGATTCGAGTGGGTGAGTTGCACTTACATGTTCACATCATGGAATATTTGTATTTCATAGCATAATCATTACATATAACCCGACACCTATTGTATAAGTGGTATCAGAGCAAACCTCGATCGAAAAGTAGCAGTCCACAACCCCTGGTCCACCCTCGCGTGAGTTTAGTTTGGGGACAAACTAAGCAGCGGAAGCAGTGGTGTGCCCATATGGGGGGATCACATGTAAATCGTCCACTTTTAATTAGGATTGAATCGACTACTTACAAATGGATTTTGTTACGTAGCCTCCAGCACAGCCTACACCACATGGTGGAGTCTAGTAGATTATGGATGTTGCACCACCTCCCCAGGTCCCCACTCCATTCCTACAGTCAGAGATGGGACAGACTCTGACAACTATCCTGGAGGCTTTTAGGGCTCAACATGTTTCGGCTCCGCAGCCAAACCCGGGGGCCAACTGGCTGAGTATATTCCGAGGACTTTCTCCCCCATCATACTTGGGGACAGAGTCGGCTGTTCGTACGAAGGAGTGGCTGGACATCATGTATGAGATGCTGACTGGGATCCAGTGCCCATGGGAGGAGAGGGTGCCCTTGGTAGTCTCTTTCTTGGAGTCCCATGCCAAGAGATGGTGGAAGACATCACTGGACACGACGTTTGCTGACAGAGAAGTTGCAGAAATTGCTTGGGAGGAGGTTAGGGCTGCACTGTTGGAGCATTTTGTTCCGCAATCGGCCAGAGATGAGCTGGAGGATAGATTTCTACAGTTGAGATAGGACAGCAAGATAGTGGTGGAGTATCATCGGGATTTCAACCACCTAGCCCGGTTTGCGGATTCTTATCAATTGGATGAGGCAGGTTACACTAAGAGGTTCTATAAGGGCCTGCGAGAGGATCTGAGGGAGGCTATGTTGTTTGTGTCTAATGGGCCTATTCCTCGGATATTGGAGATGGAGAAAAGTATCGAAGCATATTGGCATACTACCCGAGGCCGTAAGCGGCCAACTGAGGATCAGGGCTAGGGAATCAGGAATGATCAGCGGCGGGGCCGCGTCACAGATGGGAGAAGAGCAGAAGACCAGCCCCGGCAGGAGGTGAGATAGGAGCAGAGGGAACCAGTAGTGGTGGCCCCTCAGCCACCCCAGATGCAGGAGGTGCAGAGACCCAGGGGTATGGCATATCCCCCGCCAGAATGCTTCAACTATCATCAGGTGGGGCATATCCGGAGGAACTGCCCTATGAGTGGGGCACCACCACTAGCACCTCCGGCTGCCCCGCCAGCTCAGTATTTTGGAGGCCGAGGACGTGGCCGAGGTCATGGATACCAGGGCAGAGACCACAGGCAAGAGGGGGATCAAGTGTATGCACTAGATCTTACTCAACAATGGAACCCAGAGCAAATGATCACAGGTACTCCAGTTAATTTTAAGTTTTCTCTTTCCTAGATAATTAGAGTTATGAATGTAGAACTGATAAACTAGGAAAGAAAACTATAATTAAGTTTCTAAGACTTTAAACTACCCCAGGCATAGTCTTCATCAGCGGCAAGCCCGCCTATACACTGTTCGATACAGGTGCTTCGCACTCGTTCGTGTCGGAAGCCTTCGTGGAAGGGCTGGAAGGTGTGGAGCGGTTCACTGGCTTGATGATGAGGATACGACTACCAGACGGATCGGAGTTATTCACCACCGCCCGCTGCAACATGGAGGCAGAAATCGGCGGAAAGATATTTGAAGCACCAGCGACAATCATGAATATGCCAGTCTTTGATTTGATCCTATGAATGACATGGTTGCACTGGAACCATGCTCAGATTGATTGCATGTCCAAGAGGATTACTGTGAGGCATGGGGATTCCTACATCGTCATCGAAGGTATTAGATCTCTTCCCCCTCTCTTGTTGTCATCCGTACTGGACGTCAAGGCCCACTTATAGGGGGAGGAAGTCTATGAAGTGCTGTTTGAAATGGCTGAGGCCAAGGGCTCCATATAGGATATCCCGGTGGTGCGATATTTTGCCGACGTATTCCCAGAGAAGATGTCAGGGCTACCCTCGCACCGGGAGCATGATTTCCGGATACAGCTAGTGCCCGGGGCTAAGCTGGCATCTAGAGCCCCTTACCGGATGGCCCCAAAGGAGTTGACAGAGTTTCGAAGCCAGCTCCAGGAACTAGAGGAAGCCGGATTTGTCCGGCCAAGCTCTTCACCATGGGGAGCCCCAGTGTTGTTTGTCAAGAAGAAGGATAGGACACTTAGGTTGTGCATCGACTACCGAGAACTGAACCGACTGACGGTCCGGAATACCTATCCATTTCCAAGGATAGATGAGCTGTTTTATCACCTGGAGGGGTTGCATTTATTTTCAAAATTGGATTTGAGGTCGGGCTACTATCAGATGCGGATCCAGGAGAAGGACATTCTGAAGACTGCCTTCAGTAGCAAATATGGGCTATTCGAGTTCACCGTGATGCCTTTCGGGCTCACGAATGCACCGTCGGCGTTCATGAGCCTCATGAATCGGGTGTTTAAGGCATATCTGGGTATGTTCGTCATTGTATTTATTGATGACATCCTCATTTACTCGAGGACAGAGGAGGAGCACACACGACATCTGACACTGACACTGGAGAGACTGCGGGAGCACCAACTTTCTGCGAAGATCAGCAAATGCCAGTTCTGGTTGAGGGAGGTAGCTTTTCTAAGCCATATCATCAATGGTGCTGGGTTGGCAGTGGATCCGGCCAAGATTCAGGCAGTTAGGGATTGGCCGCAGCTGAAGTCAGCCACAGATGTACGGAGTTTTCTAGGACTTGCTAGTTACTATCGGAAGTTCGTGGAGAGATTTTCTCGTATTGCCCTTCCACTCACATCTCTGACAAGGAAGGATGTGCCCTTTGTCTGGACCACGCAGTGTGACGTGGCTTTTCAGGAGCTGAAGGGTCGGCTCACATAGGCTCCTATACTTGCCCTTCCTTCGGGGAAAGAAGGATTTCAGGTCTACACCGACGCTTCCTACCAGGGCTTGGGTGCGGTGCTGATGCAGAATGGTCATGTGATAGCATACGCTTCTCGGCAGCTGAAGAAGCATGAGCAGAACTACCCAGTTCATGACTTAGAGATGGGAGCGATCATATTTGCTCTGAAAGTCTGGCGACACTATCTGTATGGTGTCCACTGCGACATTTACTCCGATCACAAGAACTTGAGATACGTGGACACGTAGAATGAGCTGAACATCAGGCAGAGACGATGGGTGGAGTTTCTAGAGGATTACTAGTACGAGATGCACTACCACCCAGGGAAGGCAAATGTGGTGGCAGATGCGCTGAGTCGGAAGGCCGTAAACCCTGGAGAAGGAACGCAGTTGATGTCCTTAGAGTTGGTCCAGATATTAGAAAAGATGCAGATATCCTTTGTGTCTAAGGATCACCCTGAGCTGTACCAGGAGTACCTAGCATCGTTGATTGCCCCAGATGACATTCGAGACCGAGTCAAAGATGGGCAGAGGCAGGATGCCCAGCTAGAGCTGATATTCCGGGCCTTAGTAGCAGGCACTGCTGGGGATTATTCGCTGAGGGATGGTCTAGTGTGTTTCAGAGGACGGATTTACATACCAGAGGGAGGCCAGGTCCGGGAGGATATTATGATGGAGGCCCACTGCAGTCGGTATTCGGTACACCCAAGAATTACAAAGATGACTGCGGATCTGAAGAAGACCATGTATGTTGGGTACATTGGTCAAATGTACCTGATTTGAAGAAGCCTCACCTAACTCAATGATAGACATCATAGTGTATTTGATGTTTGTTTGAGTTACTTGTGCAGGTTAGGAAAACACTGGACTGAAGCTAAAAATTCTAAGTCCATGTGTCGACACCCAGAGGGAAAGTGTCGACACTTGAGAAAGCTTGTGTCGACACCCAGACAAGCAGTGTCGACACTTGGAGTCATTGTGTCGACACCTGGGAAGAAGAGTCGACACCAGTCAGAAAGTGTCGACACTTGGAGCTGTGTCGACACTCAGTGTAGAAGAATGCAGAAAAGCTATGTCGACACTTAGCAGAAGTGTCGACACTTAGAAGAGCTGAGTCAACACCAGAAAGTGTCGACACTTGAAGTGAGTGTCGACACTCAGCAAAAGTCTGCAGAATCTAAGTACAAGTGTCGACACTCAACACAATGTGTCGACACTATGCAGAAGAGTCAACACTTGAAGTAAGTGTCGACACCCAGCACAATGTGTCGACACTTAGCTAAAGACTCAGTATTTGAAGAATGTGTCGACACTCAGCACAATGTGTCGACACACAACCAGAAGAGTCAACACTTGAAGAAAGTGTCGACACTCAGCACAATGTGTCGACACTTAGTTGAAGACTCTACACTTGAAGAAAGTGTCGACACAAGGAGCTGTGTCGACACTTAGCAGAGAACAGAAAAGTTTACAAAATATTCTAAGTACAAGTGTCGACACTAAGGGAATGTGTCGACACTCAGCTGAAGGATCAAATTTGAAGACTTGTGTCGACACCAAGAAGCTGTGTCGACACTTGACAGTTTCAACACATAAAGATGTGTCGACACAAAGGAGATGTGTCGACACTTAGAAGAATACAGTTAAAGAATGAAGAACAAGTACTTGTGTCGACACTCAATTTCAGTGTCGACACATGCAGAAGTATCTGTGTCGAGACATACAAGGAATTGTGTCGACACCTTGTAGACTTGTGTCGACACTTACACTACTTGTGTCGACACTTAGTCTATAAGTGTCGACACTTAAGAACAGAAAGTCTCGACACTATCTGACAGTTAGAGAATTTCAAGAAGTGACTGGTTGACATGACAGCTGCCGATCCAGCCGGTCTACATCAACTGTCAGAGAAGTCAGAAGTCTGTTATGAACCGGACCAGCCGGTTACCATGAAGGAAGCCTATAAATAGGCCCCCATAGTTTACAGAATAATATATAGAAGGTTGTTCATTATCATTACATGTTGTGAGAATAACTGAAGTGGTTGATCAGATTAAATCAAGAAGTGATACACTGAGGATCAACACAAGAAGATCAGGCAGTCCAACTGCAGATCTAAGAAGTTGGAGAGAGAGAGCTCCATCCAAGAATTCAGTCTTTGGAACTAAGGCTGAGAAGAAGAATTCAGAGTCATCTGGATTTCAAGAAGCAGAAGATTCAGACTAATTCAGTTCTACTCAAGAAGCTTTGAAGAAAGCTAAGTCAGTTTGGATCAAGCTGAGTTCTTCCAAGAACTCTTCAAGAAACTCTCAACTTCTCTCATCTTTTCTGAGTTGTAGAGTTAGCAATTTTATTTCAATTACATCTTGTAAGATCCATTGGATCTGAGTGATTGTAAGCCTATTTTATAAAGGCTGAGGGTAGGGCTTGTTGCCTGAGTGTAGGAGTTGAAGAACTCTGAGTGTAGGCCTTAATTGGCTGAGTGTAGGCCTGGGTGGCTGAGTGTAGGCCTTTTGGCTGAGTGTAAGGCTTTGGGCCTGAGGTAGGAACCTAGTTTGGTTCTGAGTTAGTGGAGAAGTTTGGCCGAATCTAGTACACTGCTAGATAGGCGAAGGGGGAAAGTGGATGTACCCAAAGATTGGGGAACCACTATAAAATCTTGTGTATTCTGTGCTGTGATTGTACTGTGTTGAGATTTGCTGTGTGCTGTGATAACTTATTCAGAAATCTGTGTTATAAACTGTTGACTGCCAACAAAGAATTTAGAAAAGGATTAGGTCACCTATTCACCCCCCCCCCTCTAGGTGTTTAGGTACCATATCTTTCAAGTGGTATCAGAGGCAGGTTCCTCAAAATCAGGACTAACTGTCTGAGGAGATCCAGTTTGGCAGGAACAGATTGAGTCTGAACACAGTTTCAAGAAAATCAAGAAATATGGGTTCTTCAGAGAATCATAAGGAGTTGGGTTCAATGAAACTGCCCATATGCAGAAAAGAGATATTTGGAATCTGGAAAGAAAGGGTAAGGCTGTTCATGGAGGCCTCTGACCCTAGGATCTACATCACAGTCAAAGAGGGGCCATATGTGCCCATGAAGATCTCAGTATTGGATGCAAATCAGAGGACTCCAAAGGATTTCTCTGAGATGACCAAGGATGAAATTGTCCTAGCCACTATGGACAAAAGGGCACAGAACATAATAGTTAGTGCAATTGATGATGCCACCTTCCAGAACCTTATTCACTGTAAAACAGCAAAAGAAATGTGGGATACCCTCATTGTCTACATGGAAGGTTCTGAAGAAGTAAGACAAGATAGGAAATCCTTGCTTAATCAAGAATATGAGAGCTTTAGGCAAGGAAGAGGAGATAGCATCACTGAATGCTACAAAAAGTTCTACAGAATTGTTAATGAACTCATGTCCTATGGAAGAGAGTTCACAAATTATGAATTGAATGACAAGTTCTTGAGGTCCCTAACCAAAGATTGGGACACTAAGATCTGTGCCATCAGAGAAATGGCAAAGTTGGGAGAAATTCCTCCTCCCACACTGTTTGGCAAGTTGTTATCTTATGAGATGCAATTGTCAGTAAGAAAAGAGGAGGAAAAGTCAACAAGGACTGAACACAGGGAAAGGACTGTTGCCTTTAAGTCAGAAGTACCTAGAAAGAACAGGACAAAGTCATCAACTCCTCCTCCAGAGGTAGTTGAATCAGATTCTGATGAGTCTATTAGCACTAAATCTACAAGCAGTGAAAGTGATGAAGACTTTGCTGCTTTCACCAGACATTTTCAGAAGTTCCTGAAGAAGAAACAGTGGAGGTCTAGACCTTCATCTTCCAAAGGGAAAGAAGTCCAGTATCAGGAAAAGAAGCCTTCAAAGAAGGACAAGAAGAGGACCAAGACTAGTAAGGCAACTGGGTCTAAGATAGTATGTTACTGCTGCAATAGACAGGGTCATGTAATTGCAGATTGTCCTGAAAGAAGGAAGGAATCCAGTGACAAAAAGAAAACTCACTTCAAAGGAAAGAAGGAAAAGTCCTTTGTTGCAAAGAATGAGAAGACTCTTTCAGACATGTCTTCTTCAGACACAGAGACAGATGCTGAAGCCTACATAGGGCTATTTGCTGAAGAAGAAGAAGAGTTTATGCAGATCATGGAATCTATCTATGAGCAAGAAGACTGCCAGAGCCAAGGACTGATGGCTTTGACTGAAAGTACCAAAAACCTGGAGCAGCCAGGACCCAGTCAGGTACAAGGTTTAACTCAAAGTTCTGATTCCAGTTCTAGTTCAGAATCAGATTATTCTTCATCAAGTGATGAGAATATATCTGAGTCTGAGGGAGATATTCATCAACTCCTAGATGAATATAAAGTACTATTGCAAGCCTATAAGAAAAGCAAGACCCTAGCCAAAAATTTGGCCAAGGAGATTGCTGATCTCAAGGCAGCTGCAATAGATTATGAGAAGAATTATGATCAAAAACTTAATGAGGTAGCCAGGCTGAAACATATTACAGTGATTCAGATGGGAACTATTACATTTAAAAATGATCAAATTAAGAAACTGGAGATTAATCTTCAGAAGGAGAAAGAGCTAGTAGCTAGGTTTTCAAAACCTAAATCAGTGCTACCCTTGATTGATGATTTTGTTCATCATAAAGGAAAGACTGGACTGGGTTTTGTTAATCCAGCTAGGACTGTTCAGGATCAGTCCAAGTCCAAGGGCAAAGCCCCAACATTCAACAAGACTGCTGTAGTTAAGACAGCTAAGTCAGAACCTAAGCAAAGGTACAACAAATTTGAATGTTGGTGCTGTGGCAAGGTTGGCCACTTTGCTTTGGATTGTTGGCACAATGCCAGTGCCAAGTTGTGTAGCAAGTTACCTGTTGGAAAGACAGCAGGTAGCTATGTCAAATTGCAAACTAACAATCACCAAGGACCCAAGTTTACTTTGGGTTCTAAGGTTCATTAATTTGTTTTGCAGGAGAATCCAAGTGGCCATACCCCTACATGGTACCTGGATAGTGGATGTTCCAGACACATGACTGGAACTAGGGGACTACTGAAGGACTACATCCCAATCAAAAATGGTCCAAAGGTGACCTTTGGTGGTTCTGAAAAAGGAATCATCAAAGGGTTTGGTAACATTTCTTCTAACCTTGTTACCATTACTCAAGTGGCTTATGTTAAAGGTTTGAAACACAACCTCATTAGTATAAGTCAATTAAGTGATGTAGGGTATGACATCTCATTTGTTAAAAATGGTTGTCATATCAAGAGGTCAAGTGATCAAGAGATCATTTTGACTGGATATAGAAAGAGAAATGTCTACTGCTTAGACATTATGGTTGAGAACAATTGTTCTCCAGTTTGTCTTGTAGCTGATGAGACAGTCTCTCAATGTGTCAAATGGCACAAGAGGCTTGCTCATCTTAATTACAAGACTATTGGCAAACTCTTTAGTAAAGAGTTAGTGAGGAATGGTCCTCAAGTTAAGTGTGTCAAAGATGGCATTTGCTCAGCTTGTCAAAAGGGCAAGCAGACTAAATCCACCTTTAGAAGCTTAGTCTACAAAGATGCTGTGAGGTGTTTATACCTCTTGCATATGGATCTATTTGGTCCAATGCCAGTTCACAGCTTAGGTAGGAAGGTCTACACCTTTGTAGTTGTTGATGACTACTCAAGGTTTTCCTGGGTGTTCTTCTTAAAGCAGAAATCTGAAACACCTAGTGTCTTCTATAGTTTTGTTAAGCAAATTCAGAATGAATTGAACTGTACAGTGGTCAAAATTAGAAGTGACCATGGTACTGAGTTTCAGTCTGAAAGCATGACAAAGCTGTGTGAAGACTATGGGATATTTCAAGAATTCTCTTCACCTAGAACACCTCAGCAAAATGGCATTGCTGAAAGGAAAAATAGGACCTTGATAGAGGCTGGTAGAACCCTATTAAGTGATTCATCACTGCCAGAATATTTCTGGGCTGAAGCAGTTAACACTGCATGCCATGTGATAAATAGGGCTACCATCACTAAAAGGTTAAACAAGACCCCCTATGAAGTAGTGAAAGGCAGGAAACCAAATCTGTCCTATTTTAGGATCTTTGGTTGTAAATGCTTCATACTTAACAATGGGAAGTCTTACTTAACTAAGTTTGCTGCCAAGTCCCAAGAGGGAGTGTTTGTTGGGTACAGCAATAATAGTAAGGCTTATAGAGTCTACAACTTGACTACACAAGTTGTAGAGGAATCTGTGCATGTAGTTTTTGATGAGTCACAACTAATTAACAATGAGTTGTCTAGTAGTGTGTGCAGCCCCTCAGGTCTTATTAAGAAGATGGACAAGCTAACCATAGAAGATGTACCTGCTGCAAGACAGCAAGTAGAAGAAGATGGCTTATGTCCAGGGGGAGAACTACATGTACAAGGAGCTGAAGAAGTACAAGGAACTCAGCATGATGAAGATGCTGTAGAAGTACAACCAGAAGTAAGGATGCCTCCAGCCAACAGGCATCTAAGAGATCATCCAATAGAGCTGATAATTGGAGATCCAAGACAAGGTGTTCAGACAAGGAGCAGAAATCAGAATGCTGTAGTCTATTCAAGTTTTCTGTCTCAAATAGAACCAAAGAAATTTGAAGAAGCTATACAAGATCCACAGTGGACTGAAGCAATGCAGGAAGAGCTCAATCAGTTCAAAAGGTGCAAGGTTTGGGAGCTGGTTCCAAAGCCTAAAGATCACAATGTGATAGGAACAAAGTGGATCTACAGAAATAAGTTAGATGAACAAGGAATCATCATTAAGAATAAAGCTAGATTGGTTGCAAAAGGATATAGGCAAGAAGAAGGTATTGATTTTGATCAAACCTTTGCTCCAGTAGCCAGACTGGAAGCCATAAGGATGTTCTTGGCCTATGCAACCTACCAAGGATTCAAAGTATACCAAATGGATGTGAAGTCAGCATTCCTTAATGGTAATTTAAAAGAAGAAGTATATGTGGAGCAGCCTGCAGGTTTTGTTGATTCTACTCTTCCACATTATGTCTATAGACTTAGGAAAGCATTGTATGGGTTAAAGCAAGCTCCTAGAGCTTGGTATGAAACCCTATCTAGTTTCCTCATTGAGAACAAGTTCACAAGGGGGAAAATAGATAAGACTCTATTCCTTAGGGAATCTAGAGGCAAAGTAATACTTGTCCAAATATATGTAGATGACATTATATTTGGGTCTACTGAAAGTAGCCTTTGCAAAAAGTTTGCAAAGCTTATGCAAAGTCAATTTGAGATGAGTAGTATGGGAGAACTGAAGTTTTTCTTGGGTCTCCAAGTTAAACAGACTGAAAATGGTCTATCCATATGTCAGTCTAAGTTCACCCTAGAACTCATAAGGAAGTATGGTATGGATTCATCCAGTACCATGAAGACTCCTATGGGGTCAAGTATCACTCTAAGCAAGGATGATGCAGGGAAACCTGTAGATGAAACCTTGTATAGAGGGATAGTTGGCTCCCTACTTTACTTGACTGCAAGTAGACCTGACATTATGTATGCTACATGTGTTTGTGCCAGGTATCAAGCCTGCCCTAAAGAGTCTCACTTGACTGCAGTCAAGAGAATCTTGAGATATCTAAAGGGCACACCTTATCTAGGCCTCTGGTACCCTAGGAATGGAGATTTTGATCTAACAGGTTATTCAGATGCAGACTTTGCAGGATGCAAAGAAGATAGAAAGAGCACTACTGGATCCTGTCAATTCCTAGGTGGAAGACTCATTTCATGGAGTAGTAAGAAGCAAACCAGTGTGGCCATCTCCACAGCTGAGTCAGAATATGTAGCTGCAGGAAGTTGCTGTGCTCAACTTCTGTGGATTCAACATCAGCTAGAAGACTATGGATGTCAGGTAAGTAGAACTCCACTTTATTGTGATTCTACTAGTGCTATTTCAATAGCTAACAACCCTGTATCACATAGTAGAACTAAACATATTGAGATTAAATATCACTTTCTTAGGGAGCATGTAGAAAGAAATGATATTGCACTTGAATATGTTAGAACTGATAATCAGATAGCTGATATGTTCACTAAGCCCCTAGATGAAGCTAAGTTTAATAGGTTCAAAATTGAACTAGGTATGATAAACTTAGATTAAGTATACAGAACAAAAATTGGCTAAGTAAAAAGGTGTCGACACATAGACAAGTCTATGTCGACACAGTATAGTAAGTGTCGACACTTCAGGAAAATAGTGTCGACACATCTAGGAAGTTGGTGTCGACACTTCAGAATGTTAGTGTCGACACATGTCGAGTAGGTGTCGACACATCAAATAAGGTGTCGACACTTAAGTTTTACTCAGAATTTTTCTAAGTAAAGTCTCGACAACATGTCGAGTATAGTGGTGTCGACACTTAACCAAGTGTCGACACATAAAATCTGTTGACTAAACTTGTGTCGACACATAAGTGTCGAGACATTATAAGTCAGTGTCGACACTTATTGCCAGTGTCGACACATCTTTAGGATTCCATCCCGCCTGTTCGTCTTCAAACTAGAAAGGTATAAATAGGGGTCTGTCTTTGTTTGTCGACACGCTTTCAAAGTTTCGAGACCTAAACTCTTGTGTCGACATTTCTCTCATCTCAAGACTAAATCTTCAAACCCTAATGGCTCCCAAGCTGGAAGAGAACGTTAACGAAGGATATGAACTGGTGCGTGGCGCATTCGACGACTGCGAACAAGAAATCAAATCAGTGATAACCCTAATTGCCAATTCAGGATTGGAGTTCTTGGTTTCAGAACCAACGAAGATATGGAAGAAGGAAGTCATTGAATTCCTTACTGGCGCGGCTGTAGATGACTCAGGCTACAGAATTAAGTCAAGGGTGCATGGCACCAAGGTCAAGATTTCACCCAAGTCTTTAAGAAAGGTACTTCAGCTACCTAAAGTTCAAGATGAAGAGGAAGTAACTGCTTCTAAGACCAGGGAAGCTCTTACTTGGTGTGGACTGGATCCAAAGATGAAGGTGGGATCAGTCTTTAACAGAAAAGGTATGAATAATCAAGGCAAGTTCTTGTCAGAAATAGTGGGCAAGGTAATACTAAGCAAGCCAGGAGGACATGACAGGGTGTCTGCCTCCATGTTTGAAGTCATGACCAGAATCATCTTCAATCTGAAAACAGACTGGTCAATGGTGGTTTATGAAAAAGTGAAGGAAAGCCTGAAGAAGCCCAATCTGGGCAGGATACTAAGTCTCTACCTGGCTGGATCAATTCCAGAGGTAATGAGCACTGCTGCAGGAACTAAGATCAATCATATGAGGAAGATGGACTCAAGAATATTCTCTAGATGGGAAAGGGTGCTGGTGTCAAAGGAATTGACCACCCCTGAGAAACAAACTTCTAAGAAAGACTCTCCTCCCAGGAAGAAGAGGAAGACTGCTGCTGTGCCTCAAGAGTCATCCAGCAGCTCAGGCAGTGAAGAACATGTGGTCTTCACTCCTGATAGTCCAATGGATAAGGCTGCAGAAAAGTCACCTGCTCCTCAGGAGCCAGCTGACATCCAGGGGGAGCTTCCAGGTGTAGCAGAACCATCTACACTGGAGAGTGAGCAAGCCACCCTCCTCATTCAAGAGGTACTTGTTGACCTTAATACTTTGAATTTTTCTATCATAAATTCTGATTTGTCTGATGATCATCAGCAAAATCAGCCAGCAACTCAAGAACCAGATGTTGTTCTCCAAGACACATCTGTTGTAGCTGATGAAACCAGAACATCTCCTGCACAGTCTCCAGCAGAATACACCATGGAAGATCTTTTTCTGAATTTAGATCAGGATGATTTTGATATGGAAAAGAATGCTGCTGATACAGAGAAGGATGCTGCTGCTGAGGGGGAGAATTTGGATATTCAAGTAGAGCCAATAAGGCTAGATACAGAGAAAGCACAAGATGTGCACACTGAACAACCATCCAGCCCTAAGGATAGGGTGGATATTGCCAGTACATCAGAATCTGAAGATGATGAAGCTGAGGAAGCTAAGAAAAAGAAGTTCTTTGTTTTCAAAAGAAGGAGCCAAAGCTATAAGAAGGCTCTCCAAACTGTTGCTCAACACTCACTGGTTCAACAAGCTCCATCAACTGATTATACAAGCCTAATGGTTGCAATGCAAGTAAAGATGGATGAGCAAAGGAGGGCCATAGAGCAATATATTGATGAGGGCCAAAAATCTCTACAATTTGATCTAGCTCAAGATATCAAATCAATCAGGTTTGAAATGAACATGAATAAGAAGGAAATGAATGAATGCTTCCACAAGGGTGGTAATGCTGTGGTCTATCTGGCTAAACATCAAGAAATCATCAAAGAGAAGGTAGAAGATATTGCACTCAAGCAAGGATATGTGTTGGAAAACCAATTGAGGATGAATGATAACTTGACTGCATCTCACAATGCCATAGTCACTGAACTCAAGAAAAAGTCTGATGAACCACCAACCTCTTCTGCTACTGCCAAAGCTGATTTTGATAAACTTTTTCAAGCTGAATTAACTGCTGTCAAGTCTGCCATCAAGGACTCACAAAAGGTCATTTCTGAACAGCTTACCAAGCTAAGACCTTTCTTCAAAGAGGGCATAAGGTATTTGGATAGCCAAATAAGGTTTCAGAAAGATGATGTGAGAGATCATGTAGCCCAAGAAGTCATAAAGGGGGAGAGAGTGTTAGTCAAGGCCAGTTCTGAGCATGCCAAATGGATTTCAAATTCAATCAGGGCTACACTTGGATATCCTCCCCTGTGTGATGACAATGAAGTAGCTGAATCTGGTATTCAAGGAACATATCTTGGAGGTGAGCAACAGGCAGTGGCTGATGTAATCTATCCACCTCCAGATTTTGAAATGATCCATGCAGATATAAGCACAATGTATAGTCCAACTGCTGGCAAGCCTAATGTTATTCTGGAAAAGGTTGTTCAATCTATCACAGCTGCTATGCAAGAGGCTTTGGACAAAGAAGAAGAGACTAGGCTATCAAAGAAGAAGTTTAGGGAACTTGCTGAACAAAAACCAGATTTTGAACAGTGGAGCCCTACTTCTAGGAACATCATTCTCACTGCATGGAAAGCAGCCAAGGACAATGCCCATGAGAGGAACAAGTGGTTCTCAGAGGCTGAATGGAGGAAACATGAGAGTAGGCAGGAAGCAATTGTCCAATATAGAAGAAAGGCTAAGTTAGGAAAGCTACCTCCTACAGCTGTGGAGCCTAGCAAGTACTTTCCTAAGCCCTATCATTATTTTGAAAGGCAAAAGATCAAGGCTGAAGAACAGAAGAAGAAGGACTCCAAAGGGAAGAAGCCTGCTGAAGCTGAGCCTGCTGCTGCTGCTGCTGTAAAAGCTCAAGTTAAAGCTGGAAAAGGAATTGTTATTAAAGAACCTGATCAGAAATAGATTAGGAATTAACTTGATGCTTGTTGTAATCTGTTAAGTGAAAAACATTGTAGTACATCATTGAAAATGTATAAGGAACAATATTGGAACAGTATATGATAAATATAGTATGATTGTTCTGAAATATGTATGTTTCTTAATTGTTCTGCAATGTTGTATGAGTGTACATGTGTGCTTTATTACATGTTTAAGTTTAACTCTGTTGTCATATATCTGTTTTACTTCATTTTATAATTTTTAATTATGAGTGATATATATCATTGACTAAGGGTTATGACTTCTCCAAATAGGGGGAGATTGTTGGGTACATTGGTCAAATGTACCTGATTTGAAGAAGCCTCACCTAACTCAATGATAGACATCATAGTGTATTTGATGTTTGTTTGAGTTACTTGTGCAGGTTAGGAAAACACTGGACTGAAGCTAAAAATTCTAAGTCCATGTGTCGACACCCAGAGGGAAAGTGTCGACACTTGAGAAAGCTTGTGTCGACACCCAGACAAGCAGTGTCGACACTTGGAGTCATTGTGTCGACACCTGGGAAGAAGAGTCGACACCAGTCAGAAAGTGTCGACACTTGGAGCTGTGTCGACACTCAGTGTAGAAGAATGCAGAAAAGCTATGTCGACACTTAGCAGAAGTGTCGACACTTAGAAGAGCTGAGTCAACACCAGAAAGTGTCGACACTTGAAGTGAGTGTCGACACTCAGCAAAAGTCTGCAGAATCTAAGTACAAGTGTCGACACTCAACACAATGTGTCGACACTATGCAGAAGAGTCAACACTTGAAGTAAGTGTCGACACCCAGCACAATGTGTCGACACTTAGCTAAAGACTCAGTATTTGAAGAATGTGTCGACACTCAGCACAATGTGTCGACACACAACCAGAAGAGTCAACACTTGAAGAAAGTGTCGACACTCAGCACAATGTGTCGACACTTAGTTGAAGACTCTACACTTGAAGAAAGTGTCGACACAAGGAGCTGTGTCGACACTTAGCAGAGAACAGAAAAGTTTACAAAATATTCTAAGTACAAGTGTCGACACTAAGGGAATGTGTCGACACTCAGCTGAAGGATCAAATTTGAAGACTTGTGTCGACACCAAGAAGCTGTGTCGACACTTGACAGTTTCAACACATAAAGATGTGTCGACACAAAGGAGATGTGTCGACACTTAGAAGAATACAGTTAAAGAATGAAGAACAAGTACTTGTGTCGACACTCAATTTCAGTGTCGACACATGCAGAAGTATCTGTGTCGAGACATACAAGGAATTGTGTCGACACCTTGTAGACTTGTGTCGACACTTACACTACTTGTGTCGACACTTAGTCTATAAGTGTCGACACTTAAGAACAGAAAGTCTCGACACTATCTGACAGTTAGAGAATTTCAAGAAGTGACTGGTTGACATGACAGCTGCCGATCCAGCCGGTCTACATCAACTGTCAGAGAAGTCAGAAGTCTGTTATGAACCGGACCAGCCGGTTACCATGAAGGAAGCCTATAAATAGGCCCCCATAGTTTACAGAATAATATATAGAAGGTTGTTCATTATCATTACATGTTGTGAGAATAACTGAAGTGGTTGATCAGATTAAATCAAGAAGTGATACACTGAGGATCAACACAAGAAGATCAGGCAGTCCAACTGCAGATCTAAGAAGTTGGAGAGAGAGAGCTCCATCCAAGAATTCAGTCTTTGGAACTAAGGCTGAGAAGAAGAATTCAGAGTCATCTGGATTTCAAGAAGCAGAAGATTCAGACTAATTCAGTTCTACTCAAGAAGCTTTGAAGAAAGCTAAGTCAGTTTGGATCAAGCTGAGTTCTTCCAAGAACTCTTCAAGAAACTCTCAACTTCTCTCATCTTTTCTGAGTTGTAGAGTTAGCAATTTTATTTCAATTACATCTTGTAAGATCCATTGGATCTGAGTGATTGTAAGCCTATTTTATAAAGGCTGAGGGTAGGGCTTGTTGCCTGAGTGTAGGAGTTGAAGAACTCTGAGTGTAGGCCTTAATTGGCTGAGTGTAGGCCTGGGTGGCTGAGTGTAGGCCTTTTGGCTGAGTGTAAGGCTTTGGGCCTGAGGTAGGAACCTAGTTTGGTTCTGAGTTAGTGGAGAAGTTTGGCCGAATCTAGTACACTGCTAGATAGGCGAAGGGGGAAAGTGGATGTACCCAAAGATTGGGGAACCACTATAAAATCTTGTGTATTCTGTGCTGTGATTGTACTGTGTTGAGATTTGCTGTGTGCTGTGATAACTTATTCAGAAATCTGTGTTATAAACTGTTGACTGCCAACAAAGAATTTAGAAAAGGATTAGGTCACCTATTCACCCCCCCCCCCCCCCTCTAGGTGTTTAGGTACCATATCTTTCAAGTGGTATCAGAGCCAGGTTCCTCAAAATCAGGACTAACTGTCTGAGGAGATCCAGTTTGGCAGGAACAGATTGAGTCTGAACACAGTTTCAAGAAAATCAAGAAATATGGGTTCTTCAGAGAATCATAAGGAGTTGGGTTCAATGAAACTGCCCATATGCAGAAAAGAGATATTTGGAATCTGGAAAGAAAGGGTAAGGCTGTTCATGGAGGCCTCTGACCCTAGGATCTACATCACAGTCAAAGAGGGGCCATATGTGCCCATGAAGATCTCAGTATTGGATGCAAATCAGAGGACTCCAAAGGATTTCTCTGAGATGACCAAGGATGAAATTGTCCTAGCCACTATGGACAAAAGGGCACAGAACATAATAGTTAGTGCAATTGATGATGCCACCTTCCAGAACCTTATTCACTGTAAAACAGCAAAAGAAATGTGGGATACCCTCATTGTCTACATGGAAGGTTCTGAAGAAGTAAGACAAGATAGGAAATCCTTGCTTAATCAAGAATATGAGAGCTTTAGGCAAGGAAGAGGAGATAGCATCACTGAATGCTACAAAAAGTTCTACAGAATTGTTAATGAACTCATGTCCTATGGAAGAGAGTTCACAAATTATGAATTGAATGACAAGTTCTTGAGGTCCCTAACCAAAGATTGGGACACTAAGATCTGTGCCATCAGAGAAATGGCAAAGTTGGGAGAAATTCCTCCTCCCACACTGTTTGGCAAGTTGTTATCTTATGAGATGCAATTGTCAGTAAGAAAAGAGGAGGAAAAGTCAACAAGGACTGAACACAGGGAAAGGACTGTTGCCTTTAAGTCAGAAGTACCTAGAAAGAACAGGACAAAGTCATCAACTCCTCCTCCAGAGGTAGTTGAATCAGATTCTGATGAGTCTATTAGCACTAAATCTACAAGCAGTGAAAGTGATGAAGACTTTGCTGCTTTCACCAGACATTTTCAGAAGTTCCTGAAGAAGAAACAGTGGAGGTCTAGACCTTCATCTTCCAAAGGGAAAGAAGTCCAGTATCAGGAAAAGAAGCCTTCAAAGAAGGACAAGAAGAGGACCAAGACTAGTAAGGCAACTGGGTCTAAGATAGTATGTTACTGCTGCAATAGACAGGGTCATGTAATTGCAGATTGTCCTGAAAGAAGGAAGGAATCCAGTGACAAAAAGAAAACTCACTTCAAAGGAAAGAAGGAAAAGTCCTTTGTTGCAAAGAATGAGAAGACTCTTTCAGACATGTCTTCTTCAGACACAGAGACAGATGCTGAAGCCTACATAGGGCTATTTTCTGAAGAAGAAGAAGAGTTTATGCAGATCATGGAATCTATCTATGAGCAAGAAGACTGCCAGAGCCAAGGACTGATGGCTTTGACTGAAAGTACCAAAAACCTGGAGCAGCCAGGACCCAGTCAGGTACAAGGTTTAACTCAAAGTTCTGATTCCAGTTCTAGTTCAGAATCAGATTATTCTTCATCAAGTGATGAGAATATATCTGAGTCTGAGGGAGATATTCATCAACTCCTAGATGAATATAAAGTACTATTGCAAGCCTATAAGAAAAGCAAGACCCTAGCCAAAAATTTGGCCAAGGAGATTGCTGATCTCAAGGCAGCTGCAATAGATTATGAGAAGAATTATGATCAAAAACTTAATGAGGTAGCCAGGCTGAAACATATTACAGTGATTCAGATGGGAACTATTACATTTAAAAATGATCAAATTAAGAAACTGGAGATTAATCTTCAGAAGGAGAAAGAGCTAGTAGCTAGGTTTTCAAAACCTAAATCAGTGCTACCCTTGATTGATGATTTTGTTCATCATAAAGGAAAGACTGGACTGGGTTTTGTTAATCCAGCTAGGACTGTTCAGGATCAGTCCAAGTCCAAGGGCAAAGCCCCAACATTCAACAAGACTGATGTAGTTAAGACAGCTAAGTCAGAACCTAAGCAAAGGTACAACAAATTTGAATGTTGGTGCTGTGGCAAGGTTGGCCACTTTGCTTTGGATTGTTGGCACAATGCCAGTGCCAAGTTGTGTAGCAAGTTACCTGTTGGAAAGACAGCAGGTAGCTATGTCAAATTGCAAACTAACAATCACCAAGGACCCAAGTTTACTTTGGGTTCTAAGGTTCATTAATTTGTTTTGCAGGAGAATCCAAGTGGCCATACCCCTACATGGTACCTGGATAGTGGATGTTCCAGACACATGACTGGAACTAGGGGACTACTGAAGGACTACATCCCAATCAAAAATGGTCCAAAGGTGACCTTTGGTGGTTCTGAAAAAGGAATCATCAAAGGGTTTGGTAACATTTCTTCTAACCTTGTTACCATTACTCAAGTGGCTTATGTTAAAGGTTTGAAACACAACCTCATTAGTATAAGTCAATTAAGTGATGTAGGGTATGACATCTCATTTGTTAAAAATGGTTGTCATATCAAGAGGTCAAGTGATCAAGAGATCATTTTGACTGGATATAGAAAGAGAAATGTCTACTGCTTAGACATTATGGTTGAGAACAATTGTTCTCCAGTTTGTCTTGTAGCTGATGAGACAGTCTCTCAATGTGTCAAATGGCACAAGAGGCTTGCTCATCTTAATTACAAGACTATTGGCAAACTCTTTAGTAAAGAGTTAGTGAGGAATGGTCCTCAAGTTAAGTGTGTCAAAGATGGCATTTGCTCAGCTTGTCAAAAGGGCAAGCAGACTAAATCCACCTTTAGAAGCTTAGTCTACAAAGATGCTGTGAGGTGTTTATACCTCTTGCATATGGATCTATTTGGTCCAATGCCAGTTCACAGCTTAGGTAGGAAGGTCTACACCTTTGTAGTTGTTGATGACTACTCAAGGTTTTCCTGGGTGTTCTTCTTAAAGCAGAAATCTGAAACACCTAGTGTCTTCTATAGTTTTGTTAAGGTTCAGTTCACCTAGAACCAGTCGGGATTGACGATAACGGGAAACGAGTCTTGCGTCGCAAGAAGGTACCATTGGTCAAGGTTCTGTGGAGGAATCATGGGCGAGAGGAGCACACATGGGAGCCTCAGAACCTGACGCAATGGAAGTACCCGGAGCTTTTCATTCAGGTACTACTCACAACCTCTCGGGATGTTATAATTTACCTTTGAAACCCCGTAGGCCTAACTAGAATTTCGAGGACGAAATTTTTTGTTTATATATTGGGATTTGTAACATCCCTAAGACAACTAGACCCCTAGGAGTGGTTTGTCATAACTAGGTCATGACAAAACCCTAGGAAGCCCAAGAGGGCCAAGTGAACTTAGGAATGTAGGTGAGACCACTATGGTCTGCAAATAGTAAATTTCTAAACTATAGTTTAAGATGACCATGGGGCTTTACCAAGACTTCATGACCCCCACCATGGTCTCTTCAACCCATTATAAGGTCCATTAGAGCCCTAAGGGTCCATTGAAGTTGACCCAGGGTGGCCAAGTTGACCTAGAACAACTCTAGGCCTAAATTGGGCAAGGTACCCTAACTATGGGCAGTGTTCCCTAGTAAAGCCCAATTAACCCTACCAGGGCCTTCCTAGACCTAAAGTGGGGTCAATGGGTCACTAAGGACCTATGGAGGGCAGTCAAAGCGGTTAAGTTGACCAAAGTCAACTCTAACCCTAAATGGGTCAACCTGACTTACATAGGGTCAACTGACCTTCCCTTAGCCAAGTGGATCCCACTCATGTCCTCCTAACCCTATAGTAAGGTCAATGGGTCACCTAGGACTCATTGGGGTCAATCCAAGAGGTTAAGTTGACCAAAGTCAACTCTAACCCTAAATGGGTCAAACTGACCTACAATGTGTCAAACTGACCTGCACAGGGCCAATTGAAGTTCCCTTAGCCAAGTGGACCCCACACATACCTTCCTAACCCTAGTGAGAGGCCAATGGGTCACCAAGGACCCATTAGGGTCAACCAAAAAGGCTAAGTTGACCGAAGTCAACTCTAGCCCTAAAGTGGTCAAAGTGTCCTGATTAAGGGTCAAGTGACCTCCAAAGGGCCAATTCAACCCTACCTAAACCTTAGGGGAGGCCAATGGGTCACCAAGGAACCATTAGGGGCAACCTCAAATACCAAATTGACCAAGGTCAACCCTAGTCAAGGTTTAGGTCAAGCTAGCCCAAATGGGCTTACTCAAGCTCAAGCCCAATTCACTTGGGCTAACCATGTATTGGTGGACGAAATGGACATGTGGGCTGCCATTAGGTTAGGTAGGAGTCAAAATTTCAGCTTGGTGAGTAGGAGAGAGAAGAAACTCGAAATGAAAGAGAGAGAAAGAGAAGAGAGTAATGGGGAAGGACTTTGGGGCTCATCCTTCCCCTTCCCCAACCCCCCATTCAATTCACTAGAACAAGGAATGCAGCCCCATTTCAACCAACTGGTCCTTGACTGGTTTGATCCATGCTTCATCCCCCACCTACCATGGCCGAAAACTTTGACTAAGGACCAATAATGGCAATGCAGCCTACACCCACCTAACACCCCAACTTTCATTCTTAAAAGCTTCACTGGACTCCAGGGATTGAGTTCCACCCATTACCTGAAGGAGCTAAGGACTTTCACTGTGTTGTTGCAGAAATCCGACCACCACCACAACCATGATAATCCGTCAATCGGCAAGGCTACAGCCACCCACACAGGTCCTCTCCACTCCTTCTTCCATGGGTAGTTCATAGGAATCATTAGGGCCAAGGTTCGGGCTCAATTGAGCCCGATCCAAGTTGAACATTTCCTTGTTTTTCCATGAAATTCCACTTGTCGGGATCGCCGGAAAAAGGCTCTCCGACGGATGTGCCGCCGCCTGGCGACAGCCACCACCTCAATGGAGGTGGTGGTGGCGGTGGCCGGCCGGGGAGGTGGCCGGATGGCCAGCAGCAGTGGCTGAAAGGAGCTCCAGGCTGGTTGAATCGGGACCGTCGGCTGGAGGTTGAAGACAAATGGATGTCATCCACTGGTGCGCCAAGATTCATGCAGGAATATAATCAAACTATAGGCTTGATGAAATTATTATTTCATTTCTGTCACATATAAAGTATTTAATGTTTGAAATTATTAAAAATACCTAGAGACTAATTCAGAGGAAATAGTGAACATATAAAGTGTAGCCCTGTGTGTCTACTTTAATTCAAAATTGGTTTGAATCAATTTGGGTGCCTGGTTTAGACAGGGCACTCATTTTGGTTGGGTCTATACCTAGGGCTAGGCATAAATTAAAATGGATGCCCACCCTTCATCTTTAGTCCAAATGACTTGAAATTTGGATAGGGAGTCATACTAGTTTGTATGTAGGTTCTGCCCAAAAATGAGAAGTTTTGGGGACAATTAAAATGTATGTTGGCTTGGCATGGCTTTTAGCACCTCCCCATGGAAGATGGTGTAGATTGGAAAAGATTTGCCCTAAGATCTAAGGCCAAACCCTAAGGAAGGGCTTTTGTGCCTTGTGAAGGGAATGAGGCCAAAAGACCTTGAATGAACTTCAAATTTGGTAGGGAGAGTGATAGGGTAACTAAACCCCTCTGGTGAAAATATTAGGGGATTTGGGAAAGGGTAGGCCCCACAAAACCCAAACCCTAATTTAGGGCACAAACATTATTGTGATAGAATAGATTAGTAAAATTCCTTGAACAATAATGAAATTTGGGTAGTGTGGTCATAAGGATAGATTGAACCTCTGGTAATTTAATTGGGAATTTTGGATCAATATTCTTAGCACTTCCTTTGTAACTCATGGTTTTGCCCTAATTAATCATTATGTCATTATGATCTCACTGCCCATTGGAAGGTCATGCAAATTTGGCAGAGGGAGTTTTAGACCCCAATGCCTATATATGAATTTTATTAGAATTTTTGGATACATGTTTGCAGTACCTACTTCACAAGCTCAATAACTTAGAAAATTGTGCAATAATTTGTTTAGAGCTTATTACTTGCAAATAAATTATGAAACTTGACTTAGAGCATTTACATGTCCTTACAATCATCCTTAAATTCTCTCAGAATTTTTGGAAATAGTTTTGCTGCACTTGCCTCTTAAAATTGATAAAAATATTTTATATTCAAAAATTAATTTAGAGGCTTAACCTTATTGGAAACTGGGGAGACTCTTGATTCTGTGTTTAATAACCATCTTGAATTTATCATAAATTTGGTAGAGCATTTACTTGTCTGAAATTGGTACTTAATGTTCAAACTTGAGATTTTTGGATGACTAGAATAATGAAATACAATATCAGATAAATAGGGAAAATTATGAAATTTTGGTGTTAGGCTACAAAGGTCATGACAGCCTTTTAATAATTATTATAGGGGTACTGGATGAATATTTTGAGTACCTCCCATGTTACACATCATATAGCTTAAGTAGTCTACATTTAGTAAAACTGCAGAAATTAAGTTGGAGTATGATTTTGGGCACATGAGTTGGGGTTAGTTGTTTGCGGGGTTAGATGAATAGAAATGAGTTTATCGTTGGAAGTTGGGATGAGTAGAGTGTTGGATTGGCTTGTGTTAAGTGTACTCGGGGTCGACGAAACATCGTCTTCCCCGAAGAAAAGGAATTGTCAAATACACTAGGGTTATATCTAGTATAATATTTAAGGGTTGGGAGATGAGTAGCAACCAATAAAAGTAAGTGCCTTGCGAAAGGGATCTTTGGGTGTAATCCCATCGTAGCTCCTAGTGCCCTCGAGAGCCCTTCACGGGGAATACCTTGGGCATTCCTGGGCTAAACCTAAATTGTAGGCAAAACTGGAATGCAAGAGTAACTAGTAAATCTAGGGTTTCACCTTCACACACCTCGATGCCTCGGGGAGATAGGTTGGGACACTCGGATAGTTGGCCCATTGGTTTTGGTGATGGGCAGATTAGACTAGCGAGCTTTGACTCGATAATGGTTTGTGATGGGCAGGTTGGCCCGGCAAGCTTTGGCTCGGTTGTAGCTTATGACGGACGGGATGGTCCATGGAACTTTGGCTCGGTAGCTGATACATAAGGTTGCATGTGCATAATAATAAGGTGGTGGGTCTTCGGTATTAGTGAGTCAAAGCACCGACGCCAATACGTTGACTCGGCAAGTGTGGTTTAGCACTTGGCCAATTATGTCTGGTGCGCCAGCCGGCAAGAGTAAGCAGGAGCTCCGCTTACTGCACCAGCGTTGAGGCACACGATAGGTCTGACTGGTAGTGCAATTACCGATTTAGAGGTGGGCGAGGCCCAACCCACCGCTTCCTTTTTCCACTACGGAAGTTGTTGGGACCTATGTCCACATTAACCCAGATTTGATGAACTCATCCTGGAACTAAGATGAATTAGGTTGTATTTGATGCTTTGTTTGAGTTATGTGGTTGCAGGATTCCAATGGGAAGTGTAGACCAATGTCAGTCTACAATGGGTCACCAAACACAGGACCATACAATGTAATCCCTCATTGTATGACCCAAGGTGTTGACTCATGTGTAGCCTCTCTATTGGGATACACTTCATTTTCAAGTACTTGGACTATATGAATAGAGTTGGATGCTGATTTCACCAAAGAATAAAGAATTTCCACATTGAAATTTTTTCTAAGTATTCTACTCGTGTAGGTCATCAACTACTCGAGTGAAATACTTGCTTTATACTCGAGTAAGTATATCTCCCTCTCGTGAAGTTAAGTCCACATACTCGAGTAGACTGTCCCTTACTCGAGTAGCTTACTTAACTACTCGAGTAGATAATTCCTCTTACTCGAGTTGCACAGATTTCCATCTCCAAGTTTTTCTAAGTAAAACACTCGAGTAGGAATATATATACTCGAGTGGTTATAGATTCTGACTCGTGTAACTGTCTTCAATCTCAAGAGTAAATTTTCTATATAGTCGAGTAGTATAAGTTATATACTCGAGTAGTTCACTTACTGCTCGAGTAGTTCAAGCTTCATACTCGAGTAAACTAAATTTCTCTTCTCCTAAATATATTCTAAGTCATTTACTCGAGTAAGTCTTTTCATATACTCAAGTAGACTATATCCTCTCGAGTAGTTCAGACTGACTACTCAAGTAGCTCATTTTCTAGTGTTCAGAAATTTTTGTAAGTCTTATCACTAGAGTAGTTCGTCAAGCCACTCGAGTAGCTTTTCTCACCTACTCGAGTAGTATAACTTGTACTCGAGTAGTTCCACTCCTCTTCCCGTGAAATTTTCTGTATACTCTAGTAGATCTTCTAAGTACTCGAGTAAGTTGGTCATATGTACTCGAGTAGTTGTTTTCTAGCTACTCGAGTAGTCCTGAGTTATATACTCTAGTTAGTTTCCTCTATCCACTCGAATAGTTTTATACCTACTCGAGTAGTCGGTTCTTCACTCGTGTATATCACCATCTTTTCTCTGAAATTTCTACTAAGTCCAGATTTGACAGATTTTCAAATTTCGTGACATGATTGGTCCACGTGCACGTCATTAAGACCCATTATGACCGCTATTAGTATTCTTATATAAGGTCTTGTCTAATCGACAAACCCTAAGAAGAATAACAAGCTTTCAAGATCAAATATTATTGGAAAAATTTATGCAGCTGTTTTCTCTCTCCAAGTCGCTGTTTCCTCTCTCTCTTCACGGAACGAAAGCCGCCGCCGCCGCAGTTCTTCTCCGGCAAGGGTTTCGATCTTCAGAGGAAATAGACTGAAGAAGTTTTACAGATCGAGATCGTTTCTCAACTGCTCATCTCTTCCCCATCGTGTAAGACAAAGAAGATTCCAGATCTGTTGCCGAGATTTTCTTGCTCTTTCTGAAAGTGCCTCAAAGCTTACAAGAAGAAGATCCTGGTTGTTTGCTTGCAAATCTGACAGAAAAATCATTGTTTGTATTTTCTTAAACAATTTTCATTCTTGTAGGAGAAGTTTTCTCCGAGTGTAGGAGTTTTCAACTCCGAGTTTGTAGGAAGTTTTGCCTTCCGCGTTGTAGATCCAGTTGGTTGGATTGAGATTGTAGGAACTTTGTTCCGAGGGTAGGATTGATTTTCAATCCGAGATAGTGGAGTAGCCGAGTCTAGTATATTGCTAGATTGGTGAGGGAAAGTGAATGTACTCAAGATCGGGGAACCACTATAAATCTTGTCTCGTATGTGATAATTTGGTAGTTAGATCTGTGCTATGTTCTGAGATTTTTTTTGTTCCGCAAAAGACGCACAACTCACCTATTCACCCCCCTCTAGGTGATTTAGGTTGACAACTATTATCTTTCAATTGGTATCAGAGGGAGGTTGATCATTAAAAGGTTAACACCTTGATCAGTTCCTGCAATAGTTGTCATTTGAGATCTACCTATCATGGACAAGGCAAAGGATTTTGCCAAGCTTCCCCTATGCAACAAAAACAACTTTCCCATGTGGAAAGAAAGGATTAAATTCTTTATGGAAACTATGGATCCGAGGATCTTCATGATAGTTGAAGAAGGTCCTTATATCCCCATGACTTTCTCCACTATAAATCCTACCAAGAAGGTTCCAAAGAAGCTGATGGATTTGGACAAGGACGAGATTGCACTTGTCTCACTGGACAAGAAAGCTAAAAACATTATAGCAAGTGTAGTTGATGACTCAATGCTGCAGAACTTAATCCACTGCCAATCTGCAAAGGAGATGTGGCAGTCCTTGGTTACCTTGATGGAAGGAACAGAAAAAGTGAGGGATGATCAGAGATCCCTCCTCAATCAGAAGTATGAAGCCTTCCGACAGGGAAGCAAAGAGACCATTGCTGACACCTTTGAGAACTTTCTCAAGATAGTGAATGGCCTAAGAGTCTATGGCAGAGTATTCACTAATGGAGAACTGAATGACAAGTTCCTGAGATCCCTGACCAAAGAATGGGACAACAAGGTCTGTGCCATCAGGGAGTTTGGGAAGCTGGCTGAGACAGACCCCCAAAATCTCTTTGGAAGCTTATGTCATATGAGCTTCAACTCAACACAAGAAAAGCTGAAGAAGAGAAGTGTAGGTCTGCTCTCAAAGAAAAGTTTGTTGCTCTAAAGGCAGACACCTCTAGAAAGACAAAGGCTTCCTCCCCCGCTCCAGCTCCAGAAATTAGTGAAGAAGAATAAACTTCTGAGCCTAGTACCTCATGCTCTGAGCTATCTGAAGGAGAGTTCTCTCTACTCTCATATCAGTTCAAGAAATTCTTGAACAAGAAGAAGCAATGGAAAGGCAAGGATTCATCCTATAGAAGATCACGACACGATGGTGATCGGCAAAGAAAAGGCTCAAGTAGCCACGACAGGTATTCCTCTAAACAGAACAAATATGTTTCGACTGACATTATTTGCTATTGTTGTAATAAGCCAGGACACGTCATCGCCGACTGCCCTCATAAGAAGAAGGAGGGTGGTAGAAGAGAAGAAAAGAAATCCTCATATAACAAGAAGAGGAAAGAGAAGAGCCTGATAGCCAAAAAGAGCAAGACTCTTAGTGACTCCGACTCATATGAGTCGAGTGAAATAGAGGAAGCTTTTTTGGGTTTATGGCTCAAACAGGTGATGATCAAGAGCCCCAATTCACTAGGAAGGTAAATTCTCATACCCTTCTTTCAGATTCTGAAGTCTCTGATCATGATTGTGAGGATAGCTCCTCTGACGATGAGTCAGAACTAATGGCCCAATACAAGGAGTTAATCATGGCTTACGACAAATGTCGTCGAGTCGTGAAGACTCAGGCTAAAGAGATCAAATCTCTAAAAGCCGAAGAGAGCATCTTGAGAGAGAAAGTTGCAAAGATTGACTCCCTCGAAGAAAACTTCAATAATGCTATTGAAGAATATAACAAGGCTCTTGAGCACCTTGACCTCAAAGAGAAAATCATCAAGGAATTGGAGGGACAACTTGTCGCTGAAAAGAAACTTATTGAAATTTTCTTGAAGCCCAAGACAGTTCTTCCATTTGTTGCTGAATTCTCAGCAAAGGACAAGGGAGCTGGGTTAGGCCATGAAGAAGCTCCTAGTAAATCCTCTCGGAGAAATAAGTCTCAACGGAAGAATAAGTCCGCCAAAAAGGCCTTAGCCAAAGAGAAGGGGAAAGCCCCTCAAGATCAGACTACATTCAAGAAAGTCATCTTTCCATCAAATGAGTTTGATCTTGACTCATCCTACGGGCAGTTTGCTAGGCCTACTTATGTAGAGCCAAAGTCCCTCTATCAAGGATGGACTCGACCCAGAAACTTTGGCGAAAGTGTCTTTAAGGCACCTTATGAAGAGGTTATTCTTCAAAGCTATGGCCCTTTCAATCATGGGCACAACTTCAAGAAGACGCCAAAGACAAAGCCTGTTGTAGAAAGGCTTCCTAAGGAGAAGAATACATGTGATTATCATTATCACGAAGCTTCTTCCTCCAAGAATGATGCCCCTGCTAGACCACAATTCCAAAAGGTCAAGCAGGAGATCATGAGGCAAAGATACAACAGATTTGACTGTTGGTGTTATGGTAAGGTTGGTCACTTTGCCATAGATTGCTGGTTCAATAGCAGAAATGCTGCAACTCCTCATGTCAGCAATATGAGAAAGACTGCTCATAATACTAACACTCGTAGGGGGAGTACTCTTACCCGAGACCAAGGACCCAAACGTGTTTGGGTTCCAGAGGCAAATTGATTATGATTGCAGGTATGTCCAAAGGCCAACAAAACGCCAATCTGGTATTTGGACAGCGGATGCTGTCGGCATATGACCGGTACTAGAAGCCTTATTCAGAACTTTACTCCAGTCGTGAACGGACCAAAGGTCATCTTTGGAGGTTCAGACCGTGGAATTACTAGAGGATATGGTATGATCACTAACGGCAATGTATCCTTCTCGGATGTGGCTTATGTTGAAGGATTGGAACACAATCTCATAAGCATAAGCCAACTCTGCGATAAAGGATACATAGTTGAATTTCATGCAGATAAGTGCTTGATAAAATCCGTTAATAATATGGAAATGATTCTATCCGGCACTCGAAGCAGGAATATTTTCTGTTTAAATTTCATTTGTATAGATTCCTCTACACCAGTGTGCCTTTTAGCAAAAGATAGTGCGTCTCTTGGTGACCAATGGCACAAGAGACTAGCACATATTAATTTCAAAACTATTAACAAATTATTTTCAATGAACCTAGTGCGTGATGCCCCAAATGTCAAGTACGTCAAAGATAGACCTTGTCATGCATGTGTAAAAGGCAAGCAAACAAGGGCTACCTTTAAAAGCGTTATTGGCAAAGATTCTAATAGATGTCTTCATCTACTGCACATGGACTTGTTTGGTCCACTGCAAATTAGAAGTTTGGGAGGTAAGGATTATACGTAGGTAATTATTGATGATTACTCGCACTTTGCGTGGGTGTTCTTTCTGAAACATAAGTCAGATACCTTCGACATCTTTACTAATTTTGTCAGGCAAGTCCAGAATGAGTACAACTGCTCCATAGTTAAAATCAGAAGTGACAATGGAACAGAGTTCAAATCTGGGGCCATGACAGAATTCTGTGATAGCTTAGGTATCTTTCATCAGTTTTCCTCTCCTCGTACTCCACAACAAAATGGAGTGGCTGAGAGAAGGAACAGAACACTCATAGAGGCCTGCAGGACAATGATGAGTGATGCTTCACTACCGGAGTACTTCTGTGCTGAAGCCGTCAACACTGCATGCCACGTGCAAAATTGAGCACTCATAAACAAAAACCACGATAAGACACCTTACGAACTTCTAAAGGGCAGGAAGCCAACCATCTCATACTTTAGAATCTTTGGCTGTAAATGCTTCGTACTTAACAATGGTAAGTATCATACCACCAAGTGCAGCAAAAAGAGTTTTGAAGGTATTTTTGTAGGTTATAGTAGCCATAGTAAGGCATATAGAATTTTTAATAGAAAAACCCTGGTGGTAGAAGAATCGATACATGTTGTATTTGATGAGATGAGCTTGCTGCAAAGCAATCCGTCTAGTGTGCTCATTGAAGATGCAGGTGCAAAGCTGAAAGAAACTAGCTTGGATGAACCGTCCGAAGACAAAGGCAAAAAGTTCATCAAGATCGCCACTCCAACCCCTATTGGAGAGGCTGATGATCAAGATGAAGAAGTCATCCAAGATGAAGAAATCAATCCGGTGATAGAAGACAATCCAGATGCAAGAACTCTAGAGCTCAGACATTTGAAGGATCATCCCATGGACCAGATCATAGGAGATCCCTGGGACGGTGTCAGAACTCGAAGAGGTACAACTAATGAGAATTTATATTTGAGTTTTCTCTCACAGGTTGAACCGAAGAAGTTTGAGGAAGCAAACTCGGACGCATCGTGGATAATGGAAATGGAATAAGAGCTAAATCAGTTCAAGCGCTGCAATGTATGGAAGCTTGTTCCAAGACCCAAAGGAAAGAACATCATTGGAACAAAATGGGTCTATAGGAACAAGATGGACGAAGACGGGACGATCATAAAGAACAAGGCTAGACTTGTCGCTAAAGGCTATCATCAAGAAGAAGGAATCGACTTCGACCAGACATATGCTCCAGTGGCAAGGCTGGAGGCAATAAGGTTGTTCCTAGCATATGCGGCATTCAAAGGCTTCACCGTCTATCAGATGGACGTGAAGTCTGCCTTCCTAAATGGTAACATAAAGGAGGAAGTGTATGTGGAACAACCTCCAGGTTTCGTTGATCCTAACTTTCCTGATCACGTCTATTTACTGCATAAAGCACTATATGGTCTGAAACAAGCTCCTCGAGCTTGGTATGAGACGATGTCTAGCTTTCTACTTGAGAACAAGTTCACAAGGGGAAAGATAGACAAGGCATTACTTCTTAGGGAAATTAAAGGCAAGATTTTGCTAGTATAAATCTATTTCGACGACATTATTTTTGGCTCTACAGACGACAACCTCTGCAAAAAGTTCTCAAAACTTATGTAAGGGAAGTTCGAAATGAGCAGTATGGGCGAGCTGAAGTATTTCTTAGGGCTTCAGGTGAAACAATCTGAAGATGGAATTTTCATCTCGCAGACCAAGTTCACCAAAGATCTAATTAAGAAATTCGGAATGGAGAACGCAACCTCTATGAGGACTCCAATGGGCTCAACTATGTCTCTAGACAAGGATGAAAAAGGGAAACCTTTTGATGAAACCAAGTACAGAAGCATAATTGGATCCTTGCTCTACCTTGCTGCCAGTAGACCTGACATAATGTTTTCAACATGTGTCTGTACTGGATTTCAGGTGAACTCTAAGGAATCTCACTACGCTGCTGCAAAGCGGATTTTGAGATACCTTAAAGGTACACCAAACCTTGTCTTATGGTACCCAAGAAGTAATGACAGCGAACTAATTGGTTTTTCAGATGCAGATTTTGCAGGTAGCAAAGATGACAGGAAAAGCACCTCCGGGATGTGCCAATTCTTTGGAAGATGGCTTATCTCCTGGAGTAGCAAGAAGCGGAACTGTGTCTCAATCTCAATGGCTGAGTCAGAGTACATCTCTGCAGGCAGTTGCTGCGCACAGTTACTTTGGATAAAGAATCAGTTCGAAGATTACAACATGAAGTTCAAGAATATCCCATTGTTTTGCGACTCTTCCAGCGCAATTGCAATACCCAACAATCCAGTCTCGCACAGCCGGACAAAGCATATCGAGCTAAGGTACCATTTCATCCGGGAGCATGTAGAGCATGGGGACATAGATCTCCAATATGTCTCCACAGACAGGCAAGTTGCAGATATTTTCATGAAGCTGTTGGATGAGATCAAGTTCTCATTCTTCAAAACGGAACTTGGGATGCTCAACAAAGAGGATTAGCGAAGTTTGTATTTCAAGAAAGCAAAGGAAAATAAAGGGTTAGTCATTTTGGCATTCAATTTCTTTATAAACTTGACCTACTCGAGAAATCAAAGGACCTACTCGAGTAGTCCATTTAACTTACTCGAGTAAGGCAATTCATGTACTCGTGTAGTATACTTCATCTACTCGAGTCAGTCGATTCTCCTACTCGAGTACCTTCTATAGACCTACTCGAGTAACTCCCCATCTACTCGAGTACCTCTCTTGTTTCTCGTGTATGTGCTGCTTTGGTTTTCAAATTCTCTTATACGCCAACCAAGGCTTATGTTGCCCTTCCTTTTAAGTTATTTCCTTATTTTTAGAATAATAAGACTTAAACCTAGGGTTTACAAATTCGAAATTCCGAATTCATTCTATACGAGATTATTTCCAATTCCGAATTCATTCTATAGTGAGATTCCGAATTCATTCATAATTGGATCCTTGCTCTACCTTGCTGCCAGTAGACCTGACATAATGTTTTCAACATGTGTCTGTGCTGGATTTCAGGTAAACTCTAAGGAATCTCACTACGCTGCTGCAAAGCGGATTTTGAGATACCTTAAAGGTATACCAAACCTTGGCTTATGGTACCCAAGAAGTAATGACAGCGAACTAATTGGTTTTTCAGATGCAGATTTTGCAGGTAGCAAAGATGACAGGAAAAGCACCTCCGGGATGTGCCAATTATTTGGAAGATGGCTTATCTCCTGGAGTAGCAAGAAGCGGAACTGTGTCGCAATCTCAATGGCTGAGTCAGAGTACATCTCTGCAGGCAGTTGCTGCGCACAGTTACTTTGGATAAAGAATCAGTTCGAAGATTACAACATGAAGTTCAAGAATATCCCATTATTTTGCGACTCTTCCAGCGCAATTGCAATACCCAACAATCCAGTCTCGCACAGCCGGACAAAGCATATCGAGCTATGGTACCATTTCATCCGGGAGCATGTAGAGCATAGGGACATAGATCTCCAATATGTCTCCACAGACAGGCAAGTTGCAGATATTTTCACGAAGCTGCTAGACGAGATCAAGTTCTCATTCTTCAAAACGGAACTTGGGATGCTCAACAAAGAGGATTAGCGAAGTTTGTATTTCAAGAAAGCAAAGGAAAATAAAGGGTTAGTCATTTTGGCATTCAATTTCTTTATAAACTTGACCTACTCGAGAAATCAAAGGACCTACTCGAGTAGTCCATTTAACTTACTCGAGTAAGGCAATTCATGTACTCGTGTAGTATACTTCATCTACTCGAGTCAGTCGATTCTCCTACTCGAGTACCTTCTATAGACCTCGAGTAACTCCCCATCTACTCGAGTACCTCTCTTGTTTCTCGTGTATGTGCTGCTTTGGTTTTCAAATTCTCTTATACGCCAACCAAGGCTTATGTTGCCCTTCCTTTTAAGTTATTTCCTTATTTTTAGAATAATAAGACTTAAACCTAGGGTTTATAAATTCGAAATTCCGAATTCATTCTATACGAGATTATTTCCAATCTCTTGAATCCCCGTCCACCACTTCGTCTTCCTTCGAGAAATTGTAGAGCCGCAACTTTTCCTCTGCCCCCCCCCCCCCCCCCCCCCCGCCAGAGCTTTTCAAGTTTCTGGATCATGGTCGCCGTCTCCAAGATTGGCGTCAGTTCGGAACTTGTTACCGTCGGGATTGCAGAGCTTTCAGATGATTTTCACAACTTGTTGATTCTTCTAGACACCGCAGGGCTATCCTTCGTCCTGCAAGAACCATGCCGGATCCTCTTCCCTGAGGTAGCAGAATTCTTCACCAATCTGAAGGTCAAATGAAATGGACATGTTCTGAAATCCAAAGTGAGAGGTATGAAAATCAAACTCACCAAGACCATTGTCTCTCAACTTCTCTGCTTACCGATAGTGGATGAAGAAGACGACCTAGATGACGAAGATTCTGACAGAACAAGCTTATTCTGTGGTATTTCTGCTGATGCTCAGTATATCAAACAGTCAGACATGAACGCAGAAGGAAAGTTTCTGGTTGATGTTATTGGAAAGATTTTACTGTGCAAGACCAACTGCATAAGAGACATTCCACTGTATTTCTTCGACATAATGCAAGCCATTGTCTGCCGCAAGAAATTCCAGTTTGGCATGCTGATTCTGGACAAAATCAAGGATAGCTTAAAATCCCCCAACTTCGCTAGAATAATCTCTCTGCTCCTCCATGAAACAAATCCTCAGGTATTCAACTTCTCCAAAGGGACCCCTCTTCACCACATGAAGAAGGTCTCCATTTCTTCTATTCAGAGATGGGAGCTCAAACTGAAGAATTCTGCACAAGCTGCTAAGATGTCAAAAGTTCCAGCTTTCGAGGAAAGGACTCCATCTCCCTCTCCTAATCATGTGGCCAGCTCCTCTGGTGCACCAAGTGAGGGGGAGCCTGCTCCTTCTATCTCAGTCAGGAAGCCCTCTCCACCAAAAACTGCCTCATCTACTCAGCTAGCAACTTCTCCCCTACCTCATACACCACAAACTCCAGCAACTCCTTCAGATCAGATACCTCCAGATTCTCTTCTCTCAACAGTGGCTGCTATAGATGCAATGATTGCAGAACTCACTGAAGAAGTGCTGCCTATTCCTCCTCCTCCTCTATCTCCTCCAGCTTCATCCTCTGAAATTCACAAGGACTCAACTCCTGGACAATCTCCAGATAATTCTCCAGCTAGGACTCCAGCATAATCTCCTGCTTCCCTCAAAGACCAGCAAGACACAATTCTCCTTTCTGATGAGCCTTCCCCTGAGCTAGCTGAGGCTCCTCTCAGAAACCTAGATTTCTCTATCCCTCATGTTGTGGAAGAAGGGGATGCTCTCATTCATACCACAAGATCTCACAGCTCTGTGATCATTGAAGAAATAGCTCCATGGGTAGCTCCTCCTCTTCCTTCTGCTGCTCCTTCTTATGCACTTCCTACTACTGCTGCTACTGCTTCTGCCTCCCCAGATTTGCTGTCCCAGATCTCTCTCCTGCTGCAAGACTAGAGAAAATACTTTGATGAATCTCTAGCTGTCATTACAGCCAAAGTTACTGCTCTAGAAGCAGAGATGAGCAGAGGATTCGCTGAAATCCAGCATAATACTGACAAGCTCAGATACCTGTTTCAACTTGGTGGAAAAGTCCTCGACCACACTATAACTAGTGTTGGAGAAGTTATGGAACAAGGTGTCACCCTTGCACATAATCAAATAGAACTGGACAAGAGAAATGAAGCCAACAAAATGAAAATTTGTGAAGAAGTTGGTCTATTCAAAGACACTGTCATAGCGAAGCTATCTGTCGAAGTCAGAAACGGGGAGGGATTAGTAAAAGAATATCTAGAAAAATCTGTTGCTCTCCAACAGGAACTATGGGAAACTCATATGCAGGGAATTAAGGCTGATGTGTTAGCCCAGATACAGAGTGTCAAGTTCCACACCTATGACAATGTTGTCTGGATCCATAACCAGATTCTCCCAGAGTTTGCTGCTGACCCCAACATCATTCCACATCATTTAAATCCTCTAGCTACAGATGCCTCTACCCTAGATGCTCCTCTGCAACCTACATTCTCTCCCAGGCCTGGGGACACAGTTGCTCCTCCAGACACCTATGTTCAAGGCTGGGAAGCAGATCCTGCAGATATATTCTTCAAAGCTCCTCCAGAAATTCAAACCTCCAAGAAGAAAAGGAAATATTGTGAAGGTCCTTCTGCTAGCAAGTCTGTTCCTGCTAAAGCTCCTGAACATGCTGAAGTTTGGTCTCCAACCTCCAAATTCCTGATTCTGGAAACTCTCAGATTAGTTATGGAATTCCATGAGAGCAGGAATATTCATTACAGCTCATATGAATGAGTACTTTATGAAAAATCCATGATCAAAAGGAGAATCTATGACAGAGAATATGGGAGGAACAACCCTGCTGCCCCTCCTAGACCTCCCAAATATTATCCTAAACCCTACTGCTACCAAAGAAGACAGCAAGAGAAATTGGACAGATAACAGCATCAAGGCTGACTTTCAAGGACTTTTGAGACTGTGATATGATTGGCTGTATAATTGATAATTTTTGATATTCTTATTTATATAATTCTAAGTTTTTGCACTTATTATATTTTCTTATAGTCTATTACTTGCTTGCATACATTTTTCTACTTAGCACTTTTTATGTCTATGATTCACCTTAGTGTAATGGGTTCTGACTTCAACAAATAGGGGGAGGTTGTTGGGACCTATGTCCACATTAACCCAGATTTGATGAAGTCATCCTGGAACTAAGATGAATTAGGTTGTATTTGATGCTTTGTTTGAGTTATGTGGTTGCAGGATTCTAATGGGAAGTGTAGACCAATGTCAGTCTACAATGGGTCACCAAATACAGGACCATACAATGTAATCCCTCATTGTATGACCCAAGGTGTTAACTCATGTGTAGCCTCTCTATTGGGATACACTTCATTTTCAAGCACTTGGACTATGTGAATAGAGTTGGATGCTGATTTCACCAAAGAAGAAAGAATTTCCACATCGAAAATTTTTCTAAGTATTCTACTCGTGTAGGTCATCAACTACTCGAGTGAAATACTTGCTTTATACTCGAGTCCAAAATTCTTATACTCGAGTAAGTATATCTCCCTCTCGTGAAGTTAAGTCCACATACTCGAGTAGACTGTCCCTTACTCGAGTAGCTTACTTAACTACTCGAGTAGATAATTCCTCTTACTCGAGTTGCACAGATTTCCATCTCCAAGTTTTTTAAGTAAAACACTCGAGTAGAAATATATATACTCGAGTGGTTATAGATTCTGACTCGTGTAACTGTCTTCAATCTCAAGAGTAAATTTTCTATATACTCGAGTAGTATAAGTTATATACTCGAGTAGTTCAATTACTACTCGAGTAGTTCAAGCTTCATACTCGAGTAAACTAAATTTCTCTTCTCCTAAATATATTCTAAGTCATTTACTCGAGTAAGTCTTTTCATATACTCGAGTAGACTATATCCACTCGAGTAGTTCAGTCTGACTACTCGAGTAGCTCATTTTCCAGTGTTCAGAAATTTTTCTAAGTCTTATCACTCGAGTAGTTCGTCAAGCCGCTCGAGTAGCTTTTCTCACCTACTCGAGTAGTACAACTTGTACTCGAGTAGTTCCACTCCTCTTCCGTGAAATCTTCTGTATACTCGAGTAGATCTTCTAAGTACTCGAGTAAGTTGGTTATATGTACTCGAGTAGTTGTTTTCTAGCTACTCGAGTAGTCCTGAGTTATATACTCGAGTTAGTTTCCTCTATCCACTCGAATAGTTTTATACCTACTTGAGTAGTCGGTTCTTCACTCGTGTATATCATCATCTTTTCTCTGAAATTTCTGCTAAGTTCAGATTTGACAGATTTTCAAATTCCGTGACATGATTGGTCCACGTGTACGTCATTAAGACCCATTATAACCGTTATTAGTATTCTTATATAAGGTCCTGTCTAATCGACAAACCCTAAGAAGAATAACGAGTTTTCAAGATCAAATATAATTGGAAAAATTTTTGCAGCCATTTTCTCTCTCCAAGTCGTTGTTTCCTCTCTCTCTCTCTCTTCACAGAATGAAAGCCGCCGCCGCCGCAGTTCTTCTTTGGCAAGGGTTTCGATCTTCAGAGGAAATAAACTGAAGAAGTTTTAAAGATCGAGATCGTTTCTCAACTGCTCATCTCTTCCCGATCGTGTACAACAAAGATGATTCCAGATCTGTTGCCGAGATTTTCTTCCTCTTTCTGAAAGTGCCTCAAAGCTTACAAGAAGAAGATCCTGGTTGCTTGCTTGCAGATCTGACAGAAAAATCATTGTTTGTATTTTCTTAAACAATTTTCATTCTTGTAGGAGAAGTTTTCTCCGAGTGTAGGAGTTTTCAACTCCAAGTTTGTAGGAAGTTTTGCCTTCCGAGTTGTAGATCCAGTTGGTTGGATTGAGATTATAGGAACTTTGTTCCGCGGGTAGGATTGATTTTCAATCCGAGATAGTGGAGTAGCTGAGTCTAGTATATTGCTAGATCGGTGAGGGAAAGTGGATGTACCCAAGATCGGGGAACCACTATAAATCTTGTCTCGTCTGTGATAATTTGGTAGATAGATCTGTGCTGTGTTCTGAGATTTTTTTTGTTCCGTAAAAGACGCACAACTCACCTATTCACCCCCCTCTAGGTGATTTAGGTTGACAACTATTATCTTTCAGAGGTATCCTGGGAGGTTCGGCTCCAGAAAGGGGGAACTAAAGGTCTGTATACACAGAGTCGAGTGGGTGAGTTACACTTGCATGTTCACATCATGGCATATTTGTATTTCATAGCATAATCATTACATATAACCCGACACCTATTGTATATATGGTATGGGACGCTTTATACAATAGGCCCGGCAAAACGACCACTTGGTTTATAAGTTCGTGCGAGCGCGCTTATAAGTTAAGGTTTTTATTCATTGTTATAAATATATGCTTGCTAGAGAACTGACACACAATCGTATAAATTGGTATGGGACTTTTTATACGATAGGAGGCCTGCAAAAGATCCCTTGGATTATGTGTTTTCATATAAGTTAAGGTTACTTTCTTGTTCAGGTTTTCATACCTTATTTACCGTCATATATACTATAGAACTGCTAGATTATTTCCGCCGCTATCTATTTATTTGCTATTCTCCACTTTCATGTCCTCTCCTTTCCTTCTCCCCGCTCGGTACCTAGGAGCCATGGGGGAAGGGGCGGGGAATGATAGGGCTTAGTCTTTTAGACTAACGGTTTTCGAACCACATCATTTTAGGGCACCATGGAGCCCAGCATGGAGGAGCAGGCCCAGAGGTCGGCACGCTTGGAGATCGGGCAGTCTAGTACCGTAGTTCAAACGGTAGGGACTGTGAGTCCTATTCCCTACCAGTTGTTTTAGTTTTGCTTCCGCGATGAGAGATTTGTAGTGAGGCATTGATGTACTGGGTATGAGCCCAAGATTTTAGTATTTCATTATATCTGTGGACACTCCCATCGTGGAGTTTATTTACTATTTTTCTGTGGACTTGCCTTTATTATTTTACTACAGTTGTGATCGATTTGGCTGGTAGGATCGGCATTTTGTAGTAATGATCTTCCCGGGTGCGAAGGTGTCACGGCAAAGCGGCGGTTCTGGGCCTAAGACACCGGTGTTTTAAAAAAACAGGGGGGGTCTTACATATTGTTTGCCCCATATAAAACTTTTATATATTTATAATTTAATGTTTTGATTGGGAATGCTATAATTTCTTATTTTATATGATCTTTCCTTTTCATGTTTTAAGATTATTGTGTGTACAATTCACCTTTGTTTGTAGGGTTCTGACTTCTTCAAATAGGGGGAGATTGTTCGGTATTGTATCCACAATAACACTGATTTGAAGAAATATCCATTGAACTAAGATGAATTTAGTTTGTATTTGATGTTGTTTTCTAGTTATGTGCTTGCAAGACGATATTTCTAAGTACAACCAATGTCAGGATACAATGGATCTTGAAATACATGACTATACAATTTAATCCTTCATTATGTAGGCCAAGGTGTTGACTCACGTGTAATCTCTCTATTGAGGTGTACTTCTACTTCAAGTACATTAGAAGAATCCAAGAATATCAAGTTGTGGCTTTCAGAAGAGCATATTTTCTATAAGTAAAATTCGTCAAGTATAGTAACAGATACTCATCGAATTCGTCGAGTATACTCATGGATACTCGTCAAATTCGTCATGTATACTTACTGGCACTTGTCGAATTCGTCGTGTATGCTTACTAGCACACGTCGAATTCGTCGTATTTACTTAGGGAATAATCTCTGAATTCCTGGAAATCAGTTAAGTAAAAGTTGTCGAGTATCATCGTCTATACACATCGAATTTGTCAAGTATACTAGCTGATACTCGTTGAATTTGACGAATAAACATGTCGATACACGACGAATTCATCGAGTCATCGCGACTTTACTTCTCTAGATTTCTCCAAGTGATATACGTCGAATATCCCTTAAATAAGCATCGAGTCAGCTAGCCGATGCTCATCGAATTCGTCGAGTATACTAGTCGATACACGTAGAATTCATCAAGTATCTCTTCTGCCAAGCATTGAGTTACATGATCGACCTAGCTGGAATTGTGCATGTAAATATCGTCGAGTTTCCAAGTGTTTTGACGAGCATACCCGTATAAACTCAACGATACTCGACGAATTATACTTAGGGTTATTTCTTCTATTTTCAAATTTCAGGCACAGTTTGTCCAGATCGCCATGTACAGTAATTTCCGAATATCTTGATAAGGAAGGATGATTCTAGCCGTTGTAGAAGAAGGTTTCTTATATATATTTAGGGTGGATTTCATTCAACCTTAATAGTGCATATACGCTCAAATCGAGACTTTCCAAAAAGAGATGTTGGGTACATTGGGAATAATGTACCTGATTTGGAGAAGCCCCTTGTCAACTCAATGATATATGCTAAGTTGTATTTGATGCATATTAAGTTTACATGTGCAGGACTTAAAGTGAAGAAATTTACCTAAGCACAAATGTGTCGACACAGTTCAAATGTGTTGACACCTCTGCAGAAGTTGTGTCAAGACAAGTTAGTTGTCACGACACCTTGAAGACCGAGTCAGCATAATTGACAAACTAAAGAGGATCATTATGTTGAGTAAAATTATGTCAAGACAATATCACTGTCTCGACACAAGGCAAAATCAAAAGATGTCGACACAGCAGACAGATTATGTCGAGACAATCTCACTGTCTCGACACAAGGCAGAATCAGAAGATGTCGACACAGCAGACAGATTGTGTCGAGACAATCTCACCATCTCGACACAAGGCAAAATCAGAAGATATCAACAAAGCAGACAGATTGTTTCGAGATAATCTCACTGTCTCGACACAAGGCAGAATCAGAAGATGTCGACACAGCAGACAGATTGTGTCGAGACAATCTCACTGTCTCGACACAAGGCAAAATCAGAAGATGTCAACACAGTAGACACACTATGTCGAGACAATCTCACTCTCTCGACATAAGGCAGAACCAGAAGGTGTCGACGTAGTAGACAGAGTGTGTCGAGACAATCTAATGGTCTCGACACATGGCAGTATTAAGAGATGTCGAGACAATCTTCATCAACTATCTCGACACTTTCAGCTTCTGATGAAAATTATTCCAAGTTAGAATGTGTCGAGACTACTAAGATATCTCAACACATATGTTGAGACATCAGGAACATCTCGACGCTTATGTTTCATAATATACTGAGTCGACAGCAACTAAGTCAAGACACGGCAGAAATATCAAGTCAGTTGCGGCAAAATCATACTTCAACAGAAATAGGTCAATGAAGATTGTGATGTATGTTGTTGACATCATCAAATAGAATCCAGCCATCTGCAAAGTCTATAAATAGGCAGTGCTGCCTTCACAAAAGAGAGATATATACAAGAGAGCCTAATAAAAAAAGAGCCAACAGATCAAATCAAGCAATCAAAATTTCTCGTTCTAATTTCTTTAAAGTCCTAACTAGGAGTCATATTCGAGAAAGAGAAAGAAGACGAAGGTCTTCAAGACGATCCTAAGATCCCTTTTACTAAGTTGATCTGAAGATCTAGTTGTATCTGATCCAAAATATATTCAAGGTATTCACGCCGATCAACATCAAGAAGATTATTGTTTCAGAGAAAGAACTTTTCAGTCTTCAGATCTATCAAGAAGATATCCAATTGCAGCTGATTTGAAGAATCTATGTGAACAGATATATCAGATTATAGGTTTTCTGTTTTCTGAAGTTGATTTTATCCCTTTATAGTAAGAACTCCTAGAGATTTGAGTGGGTAGGAGAATTTTTTCTCTGAGATTGTAATACTAAATTATAAAGGCTGAGGTAGGAGATTGAGGGAATCTCTGAGGTAGGACCAGTTGGTCTGAGTGCCAGTTTCTTGACAGAAACTGAGCATGTAGGATCTTTGGATCCGAGTTGAGAAGGAGGAGCTATAACCTTATCTAGTACATTGCTAGTGAGGAAGAAGGGGGAAGTGGATGTACCCTAAATAGGGGAACCACTATAAATTTCGTGTGTGCTGTGATCTGTTCTTTACCTGTGTTGTGTGTGCTTTAATCTGTGATAATATTATTCCTATCTAACAAGGGACAAGAAATTGCAAAGGAATATTTTAAAAAGGTCACCTATCCATTCCCCCCCCCTAGGTAACCATCTACCCATAGGCTTGACTTTCATGTGGTATCAGAGGGAGGTTCTTCAAAGAAAGACCTAACAGTCTGAAAAGATCCTAAGTGTATTAGAAGATTATCAGATCTATAGCTTATGAATCTCACAGAGAACTTAGTTATATGAAATTTCCAATTTGCACTAAGGATAACTTTACAATATGGAAATAGAGAGTGAGACTGTTAAAGGAAGCATTAGGTCCAAGAATCTTTGTCATAGTTCAAGAAGTACCATATGTGCCCATGAAAATTTCAGTATTAGATGCAAATGATCAAACCCCCAAGAAACTGTCAGAAATGACAAAAGAAGATGTGATTCTTACTACTATGGACAAGAGAGCACAAAATATAATATATAGTGCACTGTAAAACATCCAAGGAGATGTGGGATACCCTCATAGTATATATGGAAGGCACAGAAGAAGTAAGAGATGACAGGAAATCTCTCCTCAACCAGCAGTATGAAGGCTTTAGACAAGGAAAAATTGATTCTATTGAACAATGTTATGAAAAGTTCTGTAGAATAGTTAATGACGTGAGAAACGATGACAGAAACTTCTCAAACTATGAACTAAATGACAAATTTCTGAGATTTCTTAATAAAGAATGGGATATCAAGATTTATGTTATAAGAGAGATGGGGAATCTAAGAAATATGTTACCCCAAGACTTATTTGGGAAGTTAATGTCACGTGAACTTCAGCTAAATTTTAGGAAAACTGAAGCTGAATCAGCTAGACACTCAACTCAGTCTAAGTCTATGGCTTTCAAAGTGGATACTTTTAATAAAGATAAAAGAGAAATCCCATCATCACCCAGAAGGGATGAAGATACAAACAACATTGGAGCATGTTCTTCTTCAGAAGAAATATCAGATGATGAACAGGCACTGTTTACCAGGCAGTTCAAGAAAATGTTAAGAAGGAGGAAGCAGTGGAGTAATAGGAACCTTCTGGGTCAAGCTCTAATAAAAGTAAAGACAAGCACAAAAACAAATTTGTGGTCAGGTATGATTCACAACAGAACCAACAATTTAAGAATGACATTATTTGTTTTTGCTGTTATAGGCATGAGCATGTCATTGCTGACTGTCCAGTAAAAAAAGGAGAACAGGAAGTAAAAAAAAGTTTAATAAGGAGAGGAAATCAGAGAAGGGTGTGATGGTAAAGAAGTTAAAAACCTTGTCAGATAGTGATACTGATTCAACTGAATCAGAAGAAGAACCTGTAGGAATGTTCTCATATGAAGAAGTGTTTATTAGAAGGGCTATATACAAATGGAAGAGCTCCACAACTTCATCAAATAATGTTGATTCTGAAGAAGACATGGTTATCAACTTGATGGCAATATCTGATGACCTAGAAACAGAAGCACATGACTGTAAAAGTACACAGGTAATCTATGACAACTCTTCCTGCTCTAAGACTTCTGTTTATGAGACTGAAGGTGAGCTAAACTCATGTGACTCAATGGTTGACTCACAAGAGATTAATTCAGTGACTGAACTACAGCATCTCACAGTTAAATTTGGTAAACTATTGGAAGCTTTAGTTAATAATAAGAACCTTGTTAAAGAATAAGCTGAAGAAATTGCATCTCTAAAAAGTCTTGAGTATCAACACAATATGGATACTCAGAAGATTGGTCTTCAAAGTTCTAAGTTGACAAAACTGACTAAGATCATTGATGACCAAATAACATTAATTAAGAAAAGGAATGAAACCATTTGGGAGTTGGAACTCAAACTCCTGAATGAGAGAAGCCTAGTACATCAATATTCAAAAACCAAAACTGTACTGCCTATAATAGACACCTTCTCAGGAACACCTGGAAGTGGTCTTGGGTTTGTTAAACCTAAGATAAAAAGGGGCAAAATGCCAAAAGGATCAAAGAGTTCAATCATTCCACAACCAGTGTTCCAGACTAAGGATCCAAGGAGAAATCTAGTAGCTGAGAAACAAAACAAGTGTTGTGCTCTTAGTCAAGATAAAATTGTTACGTTTTCTGACTCCTGCCCAAAGGAATGTCAGCTCAAGGATCCATCTGTTCCTCCAAAAAGGAGGTATAACAGTTATGAATGCTGGTGTTGTGGAAAGATAGGACACTCTGCCTTAGATTGCTGGTTTAATTACTCAGTGTCTCATATACAGAAAAGATATCCAGTCAAGAAGTTTACTGGTGGATTAAATAGAGCCACAGCTAACAAAACCCTAGGACCTAAGATAATTTGGGTTCCTAAGGAAAAGTAAATTCTCATTTTGCACGGTCCAAGTTCCAAAGATAGACTAATCTGGCACTTGGATAGTGGATGTTCTAGACATATGACTAGAACAAGAGGAAATCTAAGGGAATACATCCCTCTGGATAACTGACCAAAGGTGATCTTTGGAGGAGCTGACAAAGGCATAACCAAAGGTTTTTGTAAGATCACAAATGGCTTAGTCACACTCACTAAAGTAGCTTATGTGGAAGGGTTGCCACACAATCTTATAAGCATAAGCCAACTTTGTAATCTGGGCTATGATATATCTTTCCACAAAGATGAGTGTCTAATAAAAAGGTCAAGTGACCATGAGGTCATCTTGATAGGCACTAGATGTGGGAATGTGTACTGTTTGAATTTTTTATGTATAAAGTCAGACTCACCCTTATGTTTAGTTGCAAGTGAGAAAGCCTCACATTGTGTCAAGTTTCACAAGTGGCTAGTTCATTTAAACTATAAGGCCATAGGCAAACTCTACAGCAAAGATCTTGTTAGGAATGACCCTAATCTTAAATGCTTTAAGGAGAGCATCTGCTCAGCATGCCGAAAAGGCAAGCAGATTAAAGCTTCATTCAAGAGTTATGAATCCAAAGACTCAGTAAGGTGTTTATACATCTTGCATATGGACTTGTTTGATCCTATACCTGTTCATAGTTTAGGAAGGAGAGTCTACACCTTTGTAATTGTTGATGGTTATTCCAGATACACTTGGGTTTTCTTCTTAAAGAAAAAGTCTGAAACTCCTAATGTCTTCAAGACTTTTGTCAAACAAATTCAGAATGAATTTAACAATACTGTGGTCAGAATTAGAAGTTACCATGGAACTGAATTTCAATCTGATTATATGATAAAATTTTGTGAAGAACTGAGGATTCAGCAAAAAGTTTCTTCACTAAGAACACCCCAGCAAGATGGAGTTGCTGAGAGGAAGAATAGGACTCTCATTGAAGCTGTAAGAACCATACTGAGTGATACCTCACTCCCAGAATATTTCTGGGCTGAGGCAATTAACACTGTATGTCATATTTTTAACAGAGCTTCAATCAACAAAAGACTAAATAAAACTCCTTATGAACTTATGAAGGGCAGAAAATCAAGCATAGCCTATTTTAGAATTTTTCGTTGTAGATGTTATGTCCTAAATAATGGGAAAACATACATAACCAAATTTGCTGAGAAGTCATATGATGGGATATTTGTTGGTTATAGTAACCACATCAAGGCCTATAGGGTCTACAACTTGAAGGATCAAGTTGTAGAGGAGACTGTACATGTTGTATTTGATGAAAGTTCTATGTTTTATAAAGATAAGTCAGGTACATCAAGCACAATAGGTGTGGATTAGATTCAGTCAACAAAATAGGAAGTTCTCTGACTCAGAAGGGTATGAATACCCAAGGTAAATTTTTGTCTGAAATCGTTGGAAAGGTGCTACTGTGTAAGACTAGCGCACATGATAGAATTTCTGCTCACATGTTCGAGCTAATGATTAGAATAATCTTCAAACTTAAGATTGATTGGAGTAGTTTGGTGTTTGACAAGATTTCTGAGAGTATCAAGAAGCCCAACATGGTCAGGATACTAAGTTTGTATTTATTTAACGTCATTCCTACAAACTTAAATCACAAACTGGGGAGAAAAATAAATCATATGAGAAAAATGTATATGAGGATTTTGTCTAGATAGGATGGAGTTCTATCCAGAGAGCCTTCTATAATTGAAAAGTAGAAAGAGAAGAAGGAAAAGGAAGTGGTGATGAAAGACATCTCCTCTAGTGATTCTGAACTTCCAGGAAGCTCCAGTTCAGATCACAGTGATGCTCCAGATACAAACATTCCTCAAAGGACCTCACCTGAAACAAGGCATAAGGTGCAGGGGGAGAATGACCCCCAGTAGACCAAATTGTTGAGACAAACCTGAATGCACCTACTATCTTAGATAGTGAACCTGTCCATGAAATTATAAATGATGTTCTCCATGACCTAAATACAGATGTGATACAAAATTTGAATGAGGAACAAGATGAGAATATGCCTGACATTGAGGCAGAAGTTTCTAAGGAGATTATGGAAGAAACCCCACTGAGAGTGGAAACTACCATCCAGGGGGGATACCTGCTCCTCTTGGGGATCATGTTCCTACTGATAAAGATCAACAGCATGATACTACCTTAGAAGATCAAAATCTTGATCAAAATGATGCAAGAGTTGAGGGGGAGCTAGAAGCTAAGTCCCCTAGGTCTGGAAGTGCAGAAAAGCAACAATCTGTTGTCATTGTCAGTTCTTCTGAATCAGATGAGGAAGAAGAATCTCAGATACAGAAAAGAAAGATAACTAAATTAAAGAAGAGAAGTCAGAGCTATAAAAAGGTTATACAGACAACAAAACCATCTCCTTTTCCTACTGTGGATTTCAGTTCTCTCGTAATTCAGCTACAAATCATGTTAGATAAACACAGGATAGATCTTGAAAATATGTGGATGAAGGTAAAAAGGACTTACAGTTACAACTGGCCCGGGACATAAAATCAATAAGATTTGAAGTGAATTTACTGAAACAAGACATGACAAACTTCTTTGAAAAGGTGCACATGCAGTTGTCTATCTTGCAAAGCAGCAAGAAGTGTCCAAGAAAAATTTAGAAGAAAGTGCAGTACAACAAGGTTTTGTTCTGGAAAATCAGCAGAGATTAAATGATAATCTCATCCAAATGCATGAAGTATCACTGACAAAGCTTACTGAACAAACAAAAGCTTTGGCAGAAAAGATTACTACTACATCAGCAGCTATTGAAGCCAACCTCTCAGTTGAATCTGCTTCTCTAGATACAGCCATAAAGGAGTCAGGAAAAGGTATCACTGATCTGATTAAGAAACTTAAAACTCATTACACCACTGGAATTCATCATGTAGTAGATCAAGTCCGATTTCAGAAGGATGATTTGAAATATCACATTGACAGTGAAGTCATAAAGGGGAGAGGATTATGATAAAAGCTAGCTCTGATCATGCTAAGTGGACTTCCAATAGCATCAGAGCTACTCTTGGCTACCCCTCACTATGTGATGATGATCAGACAGCAAAGTCTGGCTGCCAACAAGCTCAGTTGGAAGGAATTCCTCCACTTGCAGAACAGATAATATATTCTCCACCACACTTTTAGGATATTCAAGATGGAGTCCAAACCATGTATAGTCCTCCACCTAATGCTCAGAATGTTGTGTGTGAAGATGTGGAGATGACTGATGCTGCTCTGCTAAAGGAAAGAGAAGTTCAAATGTCTAAGAAAAGATTGAGAGAGCAGGCAGAGGCTAGGCCTGATTTTGAGCAGTAGAGTCCAACCTCTAGAAGTATTATACTCACTGCTTGGCAAGTAGTTAATGCTAATAGACATGACAGGGGTAAGTGGTACACAGAGCAGGAATGGAATAAGCATCTCAAGCAACAAGAAGTTATCTATAAGTTCAGAAAAGATCAGAAGAATGGAGTGATTCCAGCTACTGCTGTTGAACCAAGCAAATACTTCCCCAAGCCCTACCATTACTTTGAAAGACAAAGACTAAAGGCTTAACAGCTCACCAAGATCAAGGAGAAAAAAGGCAAGAAGGTAGCTGATGACAGTATGCCAGAAGTTAAGGCCAAAATTCATTTAGGCAAAGGCATTGTCTTTAAGGAGTCAGATCAATCATAGATTATTTTGTATTGTCTAGGAATTATGTAATTCTGTTATAACTTGGTGTAATCCTTGGACTGTTAATGTTGATAACTTTTTTAACTGTTCATTAGCTTTCTATTTTTGTTGTCTTAACATAATCTGTTACTATGCTAAATCTTTTACATCATATTTTGGTATTGTGGTGTATATCATTGAATTGGGGTTATGACTTCTCCAAATAAGGGGAGATTTTTGGGTATATTGGGATTTACGTACCTAATTTAGAGTAGCCCCTTGTCAACTAAATGATAGACACTAAGTTGTATTTGATGCATATTAAGTTTACACGTGCTGGACTTAAAGTAAAGAAATTTAACTAAGCACAAATGTGTCTACACAGTTTAAATATGTCGACACCTCCGCAGAAGCTATGTTGTGACAAGTCAGTTGGCACGATACCTTGAAGACTGACTCAGCATAATTGACAAATTAAAGAGGATAATTATGTTCAATAAAATTATGTCAAGACAATCTCACTGTCTCGACATATGGCAGAATCAAAAGATGTCGACACAGTAGACAGATTGTGTCGAGACAATCTCAATGTCTCGACACAAGGCAGAATCAGAAGATGTGGACACAGCAAACAGATTTTGTCCAGACAATCTCATTGTCTTGATACAAGGCAAAATCAGAAGATGTCCACACAGCAGACAGATTGTGTTGAGACAATCTCACTGTCTCGACACAAAGAAGAATCAGAAGATGTTGACACAGCAGACAGATTGTGTTGAGACAATCTCACTATCTCGACACAAGGCAGAATCAGAAGATGTCAACATATCAGATAGACTCTATCGAGACAATCTCACTGTCTCGACATAAAGCAGAACCAGAAGGTGTCGACATAGTAGACAGGGTGTGTCGAGACAATCTAACGGTCTCGACACAAGACAGTATTAAGAGATTTCGTCACTGAAAATGGGCGGGTTGAGACAAGTCAACTGTCTCGACTCCTTCAGCTTCTGATCAGAATTATTCAAAGTTAGAATGTGTCGAGACTACTAAGATATCTCAACACATGTGTTGAGACATCAGGAACATCTCGACGCTTATGTTTCAGAATATGCTGAGTCGACACCAACCAAGTCAAGACATGTCAGAACTATTAAGTCAGTCGCGGCAAATTCATACTTCAACAGAAGTAGGTCAAGGAAGATTGTGATGTATGTTGCTGATGTCATCAAATAGAATTCAGCCATATGCAAAGTGTATAAATAGGTATGTTGGATCCCTAGTTGGATTTGGTCTAGGTTCACTAAGTTAGGATCATCTGACCCAACATGTATAGCCAGGGTCATGGTTATGTCCTAGAGTCTAGGCCAAGTCCTTAGAGTCAACACTATATGGACCAGCCATCAACAGACTACATAAAGACTCAAGACTTAGAGAAATTTCAGAGACTCAGGAAATGAGTTCGACGTTCGTCGAACTCAGGTCGACGAAAGTCGTGCTCAGCTCGACGAAATCAGAGACAATTCTCTGAGCTGAGCTCGACGAACTTGAATCTCAGGTCGATGAATTCCAGAGTATACTTCAACACCAAGTCCAGAATTGTTCACACTTAACTCCGCCAACGAACTTAGTTCTCAGGTCGACGATCTCTTGATATTCTACTTCAACATCTCATTCCAGAAACATCTACGTATTTGAAGTCCAGCTTCACACTCCAGTCGATGAAGTTAGAATATCAGCTCGACAAATTTGGATCTTAGCTCGACGATTTCTGGATCATCTACTTCAACACTATAAGACCAGAAACAACTAAGTATTCTAAGTCCAGAATCACACTCTAGTCGACGAACTTACCTTCTCAGCTCGACGAACTTAGACCACAGTCTTGGCAAGTTTTATCAAGTAGCAGTTAGAAGTTCTCAGCTAGACGACACTAGTTCTTAAGTCGACGAACCCAGTTCTGAGGTCGACGATATCTGGACACATTACTTCCAACATTCTGAAGTCCAAGAAAAATGGAACTTTATTGTTAGGTCGACGAAGTCATATTCTAAGCTGGACGAACTTGATGCACAGAATTGAAAAGGTTCCAGAGAATGCAGTTCTGTTCTCGGGTCGAAAATCTTGGATCTCAGCACGACGAACAAAGATTATCTGGTCGACGAACTTGACTTCTCTGCTCGACGAACTCTGGACACAGATCGACGAATTCTGCTCAACGAATTCTGTAAAGTTCTAGACTTAGAAATTTCCCTCCATCTGTCCTTTTTCTATTGCAATAATTCCTGAGTAATCAATACATAAATATTCTCTGAATATTACCGTTAGAAGCAAGCATTGATTACGGTCTTCATCAGAATTATTGTGTGCCGCTTTTCCATGGGACAGTTGGGGAAACCAATCAATGCAAATATTCTTCAGGCCGTCAGAATTCAATGCAGAGAGGAATTCAAATTTCAAAAGGAAATTTATATGGAAAATGTAAAAGGGATTTTCTTTCTCTTCCAGACAGAGCTCTCTAGCAGTAGTCAGAAATACATAGTGAATAAGGATCTTCATCATCTCTCTCGACAGCACACCAAGAACATACAAACTACAGAGCTCACAGGGCATCAACACTGTCAAGAGACAAGAAGCCATAGCCCTAGACCAAAGATAGAACATCAAGTTGAAGAAGAAGAAGAACAACCATTCAAATCAAGAGTCTTCTTCTGTCTTCATTCCAGGACTCTTCAAGGACAACAAACATTCAAATCTATCAAGGAGTTCCTGGAGTTCATCTGGTCAAAGCAAAAGCTGAAGACCTATCACACTACAGCAAAGCTCCATCTTTCCTGAACCATTCAATATCTCAGGAGGAGCTCTTTGCTAAAATCAATATCCACAAAAGTCTTCTCAATTGTATTTGAGAAAGAGAAGATAAAATCATTCTCTCACCCCCACTGTATAAAGTATTCTTAACTCCCTTCAAAAGTTATTCCTGGTTGCAAGTCACCTGACCAAAAGACTTGAGGTTTGGTTTTTGAGCACCTGATCAAAATCTTATTGGTGGCAGTCACCTAACCAAAAACCTGAGTGGATTCCTACCAGGGTGGTAGAAGAGTGGATGTACCCAGGTTGGGGAACCAGTATAAAATTCTTGTGTTGTCTGTGTTGCCCTTTTCTTTTGTTCTTGCTGTGGCTGTGCTAATTAGGTTTGCTGTGTTTGTGATATTTTATATTTGTTGATCCTGTGTTAGATCTGATTATTTTAGGACTAAGGTTTATTTACAGCAAAAGTTTTAAAAACCTCAAGATACTCTATTCACCCCCCCCCCTCTAGAGTATACCAGATCTAACCCCTAACTTTCAATTGGTATCAGAGCAAGGTTTCTTTGGTTGTACAAGCTAGCCCTTGAACCAAAAAAATCCTGAGTTAGATCTGCCTTTAATTTATTTCTGTTAGATTTATATTCACAACATGGTACAGAACAAAGACTATGTAAGCATCAGACCTCCAGTATGCAACCTAAATAAGTTTGCCATCTGGAAGGCAAGAATTAAATTGTATATGAACTCTATTGATGAAGATATCTACAACTCTATCTTGACAGGTCCCCCTCAGGCATCTACCTCTACAGCAACATCCAGTACTAATGCAGTACCACCACCTGAGTGGACTGAAGCCCGGAAGAAGGCTAGAGTTGTTGATTCTAAAGCCATGAATATTCTGTCCCAAACTATGTCTGATGACATATTCTAGAAGGTGGTTGAATGCACATCAGCTAAGGCCATTTACGAATCCCTTAACCAAATGATGGATGGATCTGTAGGTGAAAGAAAGGACAGAAGATACAATCTCATATCCCAATATGAGAATTTTAAGAAGGAGGAAGCAAAATCAGTAGCAGATATGTATAATAGGCTGAGCTCAATCATCAATGAGCTAAAAACATTGGATAAGGACATCACCCTCACAGGGGTGAATGACAAAATCCTTATGTGCTTCCTAAGCTCATGGGATTCAAGGATCTGGCCCATCAAGGTGGCCAGAAGCCTAAGTGAGATTTCCACTGAATCTCTTTTAGGAAAACTAAAGTCCTATGAGCAGCTCATCAAATCTAGAGAAGCAGCTGAGCAGAGAACACCTCCACCTGCAAGGAAGGAGCACGACATTGCATTTAAGGGTACTGAGGAGACAGTGACTCCAACAATCAATGAAGAGTTGATGAGTCTATTTGCCAGAAGATTCTACAAAATAGCAAAGAAAGAGTTCAGAAGAAAGTCATCCATGCAGGATGACAAGCCAAGGTATGACAAAACCCCCACTAAAGAAGTGGTTTGCTTTGGATGTAGGAAACCTGGACACTTCCTCTCAGAATGTCCAAAAAATTTAAAAGAAGGAGAAGAGAAGAGAGAAGGATTCTAGAAGACAGCAAAGCAGCAGGCCTTCCTCCAGCAAATATAAAAAGAAGGAGAAAAGCTTTGTAGCTGAAAGCTGGAGTGAAACAGAAGATGAATCCTCATCTTCCAACTCCAGTGAAGAAGAAGAAGAGGCAAGGGCCAAAGAAGTGTGCCTCATGGCCATTGATGCCTCCAGAAGCCAGTCAGATGAAGATGCATCTGATAGTGAAGAAGCTTAAGAATCTGAAGCTGATCAGGTACTTTCTACTTTTGATTATAGTTCTGATTCATTCAAATCTGAATTTAAAACCATGTGCATTGATCTGATAAATTCAGAAAAAGAAATTAAGACACTTAGGGAAAGACTAGGAAACCAAGAAAATGTTATTTCTGGAAATAATAGCTAAAAGATGAACTCACATTAGCTAATGAACAAATTATTGCTTTAAAAACTGAGCTATGTGAAGCCAAACAACTTGAGAAATTTCTCAATGGGAGAAGCCTCAAGCTGATGGACATTACAAGCACTGTTAATGCCAGACTAAATGGCAAGCTGGGCTTGGGTGCATCATCAAGTTTGCCCCCCATTCTCAAGAAGAATATTTTATCCACACCCATTAAATTTGTTTCTGCTAAAGGGAATGAAATAATAACCAACAAACAAACCACAAAACAAATGCCTAACTCAAAAAGTCAAAATAACAGAAATCAGAAAACCTTAGGTAAAAATAAAGTTCAGCAGATTTCGTCGAACTCAAATCGACGAAATGTGGCCAGTTCGTCGAACTCTAGTCGACGAACTCTGAACGCAGAGTTTAACTATAATTATTCATCTTATTATGATCGACGAACTTTGTATGGTTCATTGAGCAGAGATCGACGAACGTGGGGCACAGAAAATGACTATGTTCATTCTCTGGGCAGAGATTGACGATCTCATCCCAATTCGGCGAACTCTAATCGACGAACTCACAACATTTTGTCGAACCCAGAAAGACTTAACAAAAATTATAACCATAACAGTCACTCTATTAAATCTAGAAAATCATTTAATCAATTAGCTGATTGGATAATTCCACCCAGAAGATATCATCCATTAGGATACAAATCTCAACCAAAATTTTATGTGATATCTAGTTTTTCATATCAGCAATAAAAGGACCCAAGGCAACCTGGGTCAAGAATAACTAACTGATTTCATTGCAAGAAAAAGGCTGTCCAGTAGTTAATTAACTATGGTACCTGGACAGTGGATGCTCCAAACATATGACTGGCAGCAAGGATAATTTAATCAACTACAAGTCCAAGCTGGGACCAAAGGTAATCTTTGGTGATTCAAAGTGTGGCCAGTCAGAAGGCTATGTAGAAGTGAAAATTGGAGCAGTCACCTTCAAGAAAGTGACTTATGTAAGAGAACTCAAACATAACCTCATCTCCATAAGCCAATTATGTGATGAAGGTTATCAGGTACATTTCAACTCAAAAACTTGCATTATTTCTAATAAAGAAAAACAAACTGTTTTAATTGGAAATAGATAAGGAAACATTTATTTAGTTGATTTTTATTCTGCCAATTCAGACATTTGTTTGCTTAATATAGTTTGCAATCAAAATGAATTATGGCATAAAAGACTGGGACATGTAAACATGAAAAATATTGCTAGGCTATCTAAAGACAGTCTTGTAAGTGGTTTGCCTTCTAGTCCCTACAAGAAGGAAGGCCTTTGCAGGGCTTGTCAACTAGGCAAGCAAACTAAATCTAGCTTTAAGTCAGTTAATAAAAGTGATTCACCTAAGATTTTGTATTTGCTATACATGGATCTCTTTGGACCCATTGTTGTACAAAGCCTAGGAGGGAAATCCTACACTTTGTTTATTGTAGATGACTTCTCAAGGTTCACTTGGGTGTTCTTTCTGAGATCTAAGTCAGATACCTTTAAAGTTCTTACAGATTTTCTCAGGAACATACAGATTGAGTACTCTACTCAAGTTGCATTGATCAAAAGTGATCATGGTACAGAGTTCTGTGAGAAGGAAGGTATCAGGCATTGCTTCTCAGCTCCTAGAACTCCCCAACAAAATGTGGTAGCTGAAAGGAAAAAAATAGGACTCTAATTGAAGCTACAGGCACATTACTTACAGATCCTTACATGCCCCTATCCTTTTGGGCAGAGGCTGTAAGCATAGCAAATTATGTACTGAACAGAAGCTTGATACATAAACTAAAAAATAGGACTCCTTATGAATTACTTAAAGGGAAGAAACCTAAAATCACCTATTTTAAAGTATTTGGATGTGTATGTTATATACATAATAACAACAAGAAATACATTAGAAAGTTTGAAGCTAAGGCTGAAGAGGGAATATTTCTATGATATTCCCAAGTAAGCAAAGCTTATAGGGTATTCAATAAATCATCTTTAAAAATTGAAGAATCTATTCATGTTACCTTTGATGAAACTAACATGTCTTATAAGGAGAAAGAGATTTCTACCAGTAATACTTTGCAGGTACCTCACTTGTGTGAGAAATTGGATGGACTAAACCTCACCCAAGAGGCTCCAACACATTCTTCTCCACAAGTTGATGAAGACAGTGAAGAAGAAAGCACTGAAGTGACTGAACTTCATCTAACAGCAAACATAATTCCACAAGAGGAATTAAATCAAAATGTTATTGCTGAACAAACTTCACCCGCTGATCCTGTCACACTAAGGGATCACCCTAGATCCCAAGTGATTGGAGACATAACAGTAGGTGTACAGACAAGTCATCAGCTCAACCAAGACTTGATGCATGCCTGTTTTCTCTCTCAAATTGAGCCTCAATCCATACATGATGCTGAGCAAGATCTCCACTGGATCATTGCAATGCAAGAGGAACTCAACCAGTTTGAGAGATGTAGAGTTTGGGATTTGATTCCAAGACCCAAAGACTACCCAGTCATTAGAACCAAATGGGTATATAGAAACAAACTAGATGCCCAAGGTGCAATTGTGAAGAACAAGGCTAGGCTTGTTGCTCAAGGATATAGGCAAGAAGAAGGCATAGATTATGATCAGATCTTTGCACCAGTTGCAAGGTTAGAGGCAATCAGAATCTTTCTTGCCTATGTTGTCTACAAGAAATTCAAGGTATATCAGATGGATGTAAAGAGTGATTTTCTGAATGGAGTACTAAAAGAAGAAGTCTATGTTGAACAACCTCTAGGTTTCATCTCTCCAACCCATCCATATCATGTATTTAAATTGCATAAAGCCTTTTATGGTCTAAAGCAAGCTCTAAGAGCTTGGTATGAGACCTTAGCTAGCTTTCTGATAGAGCACGATTTTACTAGAGGCATAGTAGATAAAACACTATTCACTAGACATCATAAGGATAAAATCTTGTTAGTACAAATCTATGTGGATGACATCATATTTGGATCTACTGACTCTAAACTATGCAAGAGATTTTCTGACCTCATGCATTTTAAGTTTGAGATGAGTAGCATGGGTGAGCTCTCCTACTTCCTTGGTCTCCAAGTGAAACAGCTACCTGATGGCAACTTCATCTCCCAAGCTAAGTATGCTAAAGAGCTTCTTAAGAAGTTTGGGATGGCTGATGCCTCAACAAAGAAAACACCATTGGCTACTAATGCTGTAATAGATTCTGATCCACATGGGAAACCTGTTGACCAGAAGTTATATAGGGGCATTGTTGGGTCCCTACTATATCTTACAGCTAGCAGACTTGATATCATGTTTGTCACATGTCTTTGTGCTAGGTTCCAAGTGAACCCTAAAGAATCTCATCTAATTTTTCTAAAAAGAATTTTGAGATATATAAAGAGTTATCCCAGTCTAGGCCTATGGTATCCTACAGAGTCAGAATTTGAGTTAATTGGATACTCAGATGCTGACTTTGTTGGATGCAGGGTCGACAGAAAAAGTATCTCGGGAACCTGCCAGTTCCTTGGTATGAGATTAGTCTTTTGGTTTTGTAAGAAGCAGTCATCTGTGTCCACATCAACTACTGAAGCAGAATACATAGCTGTTGGCAGTTGTTGTCACCAGATGCTGTGGATCCAAAACCAACTCCTAGACTATGATTTCAACTTAAATAATTCAACTCTCTTATGTGATAACACAAGTGCTATAGCCATAGCACAGAATTCAGTCCATCACAGTAGGACTAAGCATATAGACATTAGGCATTATTTCATTAGAGAGTGTGTAGACAAAAAACAAAATTAAACTTGTCTATATCTACACTGATTTACAAAGAGCTGATATTTTCACCAAACCCTTAGATGAAACAAATCACTTGCTCTTTATAAATCAGCTTGGAATGATCAATGGAGAAGCCTTAGTTTAATTTCTGTCTGCACTCAACGAATTTGCCAAAGTTCGTCGAACAGAGCTCGACAAACTTGGGAAAGTTCTTGAGATATTCGTTGAACGGAGTTTGATGAACTCTCTGTGAGTGAAGTTGTGTTCGTCGAACAGAGATCGATGAATCCACTTCAGAAAACTTTCGTCGAACGGAGCTCGACGAAATGTCTTCAAATCTTCAGACTGAGCTCGATGAATTATTTAACTACAAACTATTTCGTCGACCTTAGATCGAAAAATTATTTTCTTGTTCGTGGAACGGAGTTTGTCGATTCATATTCAGGAAAACCTTATATCTAGGTTTTCTTTGACCTCCATCCTGCGCTTTCAGTTTCCTTGCACTGGATCATCGTTTTTCTCTTACAGGTACTATAATGGCGATTCCAGCAGGAAATCTAGCGGCAATGAAATTCGACACCGACTTTGATGTCGATTTCGATTCCTTTCAGCATTCTGACCCAATATTCCTGGAAATACTACAACTGCTTGAAGAACATAAATTGAAGAATCTGTTGTCCACTAGAACAAAGATATCTGCCACTGAGATCAGAGAATGGGTGTATACTTCTTCTACAACAGATGACAGTACCATGACTGGAACTATACCCGGTAATGCTGTTTCCCTCACCCCCGTCGTTTTAACAGAAATTTTTGGATTAAGTAATGGTGAAGAAGAATTGGAAATGGATACTGAGGAGTTTGATATGATGCTAAGTATGATGGGTTATTCTAGACTAACCCCTAACAAACTGCTTAAGAAACACCTCTCTGCTGAATTTAAATTCCTAGCAGATATTGTGGGAAAAGTATTGCTGGGCAAGCACACCGCCCATGACTACATAACCAGGCACCAATTCCTGGTCATGTGTACAGTGGTTAACAAGAAAAAGGTGAACTGGGCTCAGATCATGTTTGATCTGATTAAGAAAAAGAATACAAAGAAAGAGGTTTGCTTTAGAAGGATATTAAGGATCTTCCTAAAGGAAAACGCTGCTGAATCACTGGTCTCCCAGACCATATTCATCAATGCATCTAAGAGGCTCACCTGTGCCCTTTTTGGCAGGTGGGAGAGGACCATCACCAAGCCCTCCAAGGCTCCCTCCTCTTCCACCAGGGCTTCTGAGAGTACTAGGGCTGATCCAGCCACTTCCTACCCTACTGATGAGATCCCTCCTCCACCTCCATCACCTCCAGCCATCCAACCTCACCCTCAGATAGCACACCAATCTCCATCCTCTTCCACCATTCCTTCTCTTCAACAACCACAACAACAACCACAACAACAACCACAACAACCTCTTCATATTCCTACTCCATCTTCCTCTCCTGCACCTTCTCCACACATTGATCTCACTGACATCCCCTCTTCCCCTCTTCAGGAATCTCACCAACCTTCTCCATCTCAATCACCACAACCAACCCCACCTCAATCCCCCCATGGTACACCCATTTCATCACCACCTTCATCTCCCTTACCACACCATCTGGACAACATCACATTCTTTACTCTACCTACTTCCCCTCCTCATACCTCCTCTCTTCTAGATGTCCACATGCAAGATGCTCTCCCTCCTACTCCCCCAACTACTACCATCCCCACTTCTGTCTCCATTCCAACACCCTCTGCCACACCCTCTACGACTCCACTATTGGATCCATCCACTATTCCATCTCTCATTGCACTGCTTACTCCCCTCCTCAAAATAATTATAGCAGAGGCTATTTCACCTCTTGCCACTTCTTTATCTTCTCTTGCTGCACAGATATCTGCTCTCTCTGCTCATTCCTCTTCAGTTAGGGGTCTGGCTTCAGTCTCCACTGAAACCAGACAGGGGGAGATACTCCATGAAGAAGAAGAAGCAGCAGCATCAGAAGAAGCAGCAGTAGTAACAGCAACAGCAGTACCAACAGAAATAGAAACAGCAGACAGGATAGCAGCAGAAGCTGATAAAGAAGTACTTGAAAAAGAAGTAGCAGCAGATGCTGATCAAGAATTACTTGATTTAATTGATTTTATTGAGTCTGATATGGACTTGGATGAGCCTGTGTTGGCTGAGGAAATAACTGTTGGTGATTTCATTATCAATCTCATAGTAGATTTGTTAAATTTATTGAGAACTTTTGATATAGTTCATTTGAACCTTCTTCCAGAATACAACACTAAGCCATCTTTGGCTATAATTCCATATACCGCACCCATAAGTCCCAAAGTTGTCAAGCAACACAAGGCCATTTTTGCTACTCCAGAGGTCCCAGCAATTCCATCTCCACCCAAAGTTGTTTCCCCAATTATTTCATCCCCTCCAATAGATTTTTCTGCTACAGTTTTTGTGATGGATGATTCACCTATGCCTGATCTTGATGCATTGATTATGGCTAATATTGAAGAGGAAAATAAGTCAGTTACTGAAAGCATTGAACTGTACAGTTCTCCAGCTCCAGCTCCTGCTCCAGTTCTAGTTCCAGCTCCTCCTCCAGCTCCTACTCAGGCTGAAAAGCCAATTGATAAATCAGTACTAAAGGCCATTGATGCCTTATATGATGCTCCTCAAGATTTTGATGATGAGGATGATGATGATGATGAAGACTCAGATGATGAACCAAAGAAAAAGAAAGTATCTAAGATGAGGAAAGCTCCTCCACCTCCTGCACCAAAATTAAATCCAGCAAATGATACACCATACTATATACTTCAAAAGATCACACCTTATAAGGCCATGCCAGCATGGATGTGGCTGTGCAAGAATGAACAGAAAGAAAGGAAAAGAAGCAGAAGATATTCTCCTCCTCCACTGAGATTTAGAAAGGACCCTCCTCCTCCTCCTCCAGCTGCTGGTGCTTATGGTTCTTCAACTCCAAGGACTACCCAGTTTCAAACTTATCAAAGATAGCAGGGTAGATCCTCATCTTCAGGAAGCAGCCAGCAAAGGCATTATTCATCTAGCAAGCAGCACCAACAATAACAGCAGCAGCATCAACAACAACAACAGCAAAAATTCCCTGAACATCAAAAGGCTGAAAGCCCCAAAAGACTTACTTCCCCTCCTGTACCATTTGAAGATCCAGAGTCAGCTACAACTGCTAGGATGGCCAGATTTCAGGAACTGGTTAGTCTATCCATGATTAACAAAGCTAAAGCTGAAGGGAAGGATCCCTCTCAATTCTCAACCATGTCTAAATATAGGAAGGAAGAGCTTAACAGGTTTGATAAAGCCAATAAATTTTTCAATATTGATGATTATATGAAGTTGCATCCAGAAGCAGTAGTGCCCAGGGCTACCTCTCTAAATATCATTATGGCTACTGATATGACAATGACCAAGGCTCAAGCTGCAGATCCCAACAGAGAAATTATATTTACACAATCTGGAGAGAAAGCTAAAGAGGAGAAGCACAAGGAGCAGAAGAAAAGGAAATGATACATAAACTGATTAGTTTTTGTGGTATTTTAAAAAAAAACTGCTTTCTTATTTCCTGATACAAAGACTTCTATGTTGGAGTCACCATGATGATCTGGAAGTGATCAAGCATGTAATCTCACTGCCAACGCGATATGAGTCTGCAGGGTCGCACACAAGAGATGTGGAGAAGTTGGTTGACTGACTGTGTTGGTAAAGGTTACCAATCACCGACCTGAATAGGGTTATGGGCAAAGTGTTGCCTTATAGGATCATCGGGTTGGGCAAATGTTGCCTTGAAGGGCTGGTTGAGATTGTCGTCCGAGGGTCGATGACATTGGTCGAGAATCGTCTTCTGATTCCCGCCGATCGGCGAGAATCGTCTTCCTGATTCTCGCCAATCGACGAGAATCGTCGAGAATCAATGACTACCTTGACAATTGTCGTCGACCGCGGCTCGACGATCGTCGAGTATCATTATGAATCGCCGAGCGCAGCTCGACGATCGGCGAGAATCGTCGAGTATTGTACTCTGATTCTCGCTGATCCAATGTGATACTCGTCGAGTGATTCTCGCCGAACCTGCTCAGTGATTCTCGCCGATTGTCGCCGATTCTCACCGATTGATACTCGCCGATTCTGAACCCTAGTTCTGGGTGGTCTGCGGATAGCGATTTTCCTGGGTTTATTTATACCTCTAGTATAAATAGAACACTTAGGTTTTATCGGGTAAGTTCTTTTTGGCTACTGTGCGAATCGACCCCGACGGAAACGTTCCGCTCGTTCGCTCCGCCGATCCCGATCCCGCCGCCGGAAGAGTTCCGCCGCCGTGTTCGCTCCGCTGCCACCTTTTTCTCCGGCGACTGTCGCTGGTGCTGCTCTTCCTGGCGCGGACCTAGCAGTCCGTGGATTAGCCGAGGTGCGGTCTTCTCCATCCCGATCTTCCGTGCGACGGAAAGCTCGGCGTTCTCCCGCTCGTGTGGACTTCTGCAGAAACGTGGATACTATTCCACGTAGAACTCGCCACCAGCAAGCAGATAAAGTTTGGAGCATCTCCGTTGAGTTGTGACTCAACGCCACCGAGGTAATTTTTGCCTAGTTTTGTTAACTTCTTGATTCAACTGTTCATGGCCCGATCCACATCTCTTTGGGTTTTTCTTGATGTTTTACTTTTCCGCTGCGTGCACAAGCGTTGTGCCAACCCTATAGAGAAACCCAACAGTGGTATCAGAGCGAGGTTGCGGCCATGATTGTTGTTTTGGAAGTTTGTTATTCCAGTGCGTGTAAACCTAGGGATTTAGAAGTGTTCTAAATGTCTAGATTTAGTCTTGGTCTCCTCGCCAAGAACGATTGGAATTTCGGTGGATTTCTAAGTGTTAGAAATAGTGATCTCCTTAGCAGTAACCATCCCTCGATTTTGTTTTGGATTTTGAATCCAACAAAGAGAGATGAGCTTGTCTACTGCTTTAAGTTGAGCTGTCTTTGCCTTTGTCCAATGCATGTAAATCTGAGGATTTGGAAATTTCCGGATGCTCAGATTTAGCCCTTCCTTCTAGCAAATGTTGATGGTGTCAGGATGTGCACATAAGGGATGCATGTGGTTTTAGAAGAATTGTTTTTCTTTGGATGTGCACGTCGATCAAATGTTGATCATGGTTAATTGTTAACCTATATTTGAAATCCCTTCATCAAATATTAAGTGTTCGGATGCCTTCCGATGGCTGACACTCTTCCTGCCTCGATCGATGAAGTGTGGGCTTGCCAAAGCAAGGTGCATTAATCTATCTTGGTAAGGGTGCGAGCGGATAATTGTGATATCCCACTATCGACATCGGGTCCAGCTTAACTAGGTGACCTCAAAGGTTGAGTGCCTAGAGGCATAGGGTTGGCATGCACCATATGATGGATGCGAATAAGGAGTTATTCACCAACCATACAAGAATTGCATGAGGATGCAATTGGCAAGCGTTGCCTACCTAAATAACCGCATCGTGAGAGGAACGCCAAAGCGGACTCATAGTGTTGGTGAAATACGGATCTTGTCCACTAAGAGAGTAGCTCGCATGAACTCTCCGAATTGTTAGTGAGGGCTATCATTTCGAATAAAATAGTGGGAGTATTTTAATTGAAGTCCTAATTAGAATAAATTGTAATTGAAATTTAGGTACTGATTTTATTCTGCATAAATTCTTGTAGAATTCCATGGCAAGCGTTGCACACTCCACGTTGTCTCTGAGAGCCATCCTTGAGAAGGATAAGCTCAGTGGGACAAATTATATGGACTGGTATAGGAACCTGAGAATTGTTCTCAGGCAAGAGCGAAAGCTCTATGTCTTGGAAGAAGAAGCCCCCGAGGTGCCGACCGGGAACTCTTCCCGTGCTGAGAAAGATACTTATAAGAAGTACACTGACGATGCTTTGGATGTCGAGTGCCTTATGCTTGCCACCATGAACTCTGAGCTTCAGAAGCAACATGAGAACATGGGGTGCAAGGAGATTGACGAGCATCTCAAGAAAATGTTTCAAGAGCAGGCTCGTCAAGATAGGTTCGACATCACGAAAGCGTTGTTTCAGTGCAAGATGGGAGTTCGAGACTCAGTAGGGACTCACGTACTCAAGATGATTGGGTATATAGAGAACCTTGAAAGGCTGGGTTTTCCTCTTGGTCAAGAGTTGGCCACGGATCTGATCCTGCAATCGTTGCCGGACAGTTATGAGCAGTTTGTCTTGAACTACAACATGAATGAGATAGACAAGACACTGCCCGAACTCCTAGGCATGTTGAGAACTGCCGAAATCAACATGAAGAAGGTCAAGCCTGCCAGCCCCATACTGATGGTGCATAAGGGCAAGGGCAAAGCCAAGGGCTCCAAGAAGACGAAGGTAGGACCTAAGTCACATCTTGAGCCCAAGTCTTCAGCACTGATGAAAAAGAAGAGCACGGTGAAGGAAGGGAAATGTCACCACTGTGGCAAGGCTGGTCATTGGCGGAGGAACTGTCCTTCATACATTGAGGGTCTGCAGAAATTGAGGGGAGGTATGACTTCCGCTTCTAATGTTTACGTTATAGAGATAAACATTTCTGCTCCTTCATCTTGGGTATTGGATACCGGATGTGGTTCTCACATTTGTACAAATGTGCAGGAACTGGGAAGGAGAAGATTGCTGAGTAAAGGGGAGGTGGACCTCCGCGTCGGCAATGGAGCAAGAGTTGTTGCTGTAGCCGTAGGAGTTTACCGTCTTTCTTTGCCCAGTGGGCTTGTAATAGAACTAGATAACTGTTATTTTGTTCCGGCGATAACTAGAAACATTATATCTATTTCATGTTTGGACATGATTGGATTTTCTTTTATAATTAAGAACAATTGTTGTTCTATATTTAAGAATGATGTTTGTTATGCTGTAGCCCAATTGTTTAATGGTCTTTACGTTTTGAACTTGGACCATCTGATCTGTAATGTAGAAAACAATAAAAGACTAAGAACAAATGACTCGAACCCTACGTTTCTCTGGCATTGTCGTTTGGGCCATATCAACGAGAAGCGCATATCCAAACTCCATAGAGATGGACTTTTGGACTCATTTGATTATGAATCATTTGAGCGATGCGAATCTTATTTGTTAGGCAAGATGACTAAAGCTCCTTTCACTGGTTATACTGAGAGGGCTGAGAATCTCTTGGGTGTTGTACATAGTGATGTATGCGGACCCATGAGTTCCATGGCTAGAGGAGGGTATTTCTACTTTGTTACATTTACTGATGATTTCAGTAGATACGGATATGTGTATCTTATGAAGTGCAAATCCGAGACCTTAGAAAAGTTCAAAGAGTTCAAGAATGAAGTAGAAAACCAGTTGGGTAAAAGGGTTAAAGCACTCCGATCTGATCGAGGTGGCGAATACCTGAGTCATGAGTTCTGTGATCATCTAAAAGAGTGTGGTATTGTATCACAGCTCACTCCACCTAGAACACCACAACATAATGGTGTGTCTGAGAGGAGAAATCGTACTCTGTTAGACATGGTACGTTCGATGATGAGTCATGCAGACTTGCCTGTTTCCTTTTGGGGTTTTGCTTTAGAGACTGCTGCAATGACATTGAATCGCGCTCCAACTAAAACGGTTCTGAAGACACCATATGAGATATGGACTGGGAAGCGTCCTAGTATGTCGTTCATTAAAATTTGGGGGTGTGAGGCATACGTGAGACGTCAAATACCTGACAAGCTGGAACCCAAATCGGATAAATGTTATCTGGTGGGATATCCTAAGGAAACGAAAGGGTATTACTTTTACCTACCGTCTGAGGGCAAAGTGTTTGTCGCAAGGACTGGTGTCTTCTTGGAGAAAGAGTTCTTATCAAGAAAGACTGAAAAGGTAGAGCTTGAAGAAGTTCAAGAACCACATGCAGTGAATGAACCGGAATTGGATTCTGAGTCAGGACTACAAGATGTTGTAGCTAGAGAACCTGCTCAGGGAACACAAGTCCTACGTAGATCTGGTAGACCGAGGTTTGAGCCTGAGAGATATGGATTTCTCGTGTCTCAAATAGGTAATGTGTTGCTTATGGATCATGATGATGAACCAGCAACCTACCAAGAGGCTATGAATGGACCGGACTCCGACAAATGGCTTGAGGCTATGAAATCTGAAATGGACTCCATGTATGCAAACCAAGTTTGGAACTTGGTGGAACCACCTGAAGGGGTACGACCCATAGGGTGCAAGTGGGTCTTCAAGAAGAAGACCGACATGGATGGGAATGTACAGACATTCAAAGGGCGACTGGTGGCTAAGGGTTTCAAGCAAATTCATGGTATTGACTATGATGAGACCTTTTCCCCTGTTGTCATGGTAAAGTCCATTAGGATATTGCTTGCTATTGCTGCGTATTATGACTACGAGATCTGGCAGATGGATGTCAAAACGGCTTTCCTTAATGGAAACCTTCTTGAGGAAGTGTATATGACACAACCCGAGGGTATTGTATCCCCAGATGAAGCCACTAAAATATGCAAGCTGAATAAGTCCATTTATGGACTGAAACAGGCCTCTCGAAGTTGGAATCTTCGTTTTGATGAGAAAATCAAAGAGTTTGGTTTCATCAAGAATGAAGATGAGCCTTGTGTTTACAAGCGAATCAGTGGGAGCATTGTTGTCTTCCTGATATTGTATGTAGATGACATACTGTTGATCGGGAATGACATTCCTACCCTGAAAGTTGTTAAGAACAACCTAGGGAACTGCTTTTCAATGAAGGATTTGGGTGAAGCGACTTATATACTTGGTATTAAGATCTATAGAGATAGATCGAAGAAGTTGCTGGGTTTGACCCAGAGTACGTACATCGAAAAGGTGTTGAAGCGGTTCAGCATGCTTGAGTCCAAGAAAGGATTTTTGCTCATGTCTCATGGTGTGAGTCTCTCTAAGGACCAGTGTCCAAAGTCTTGTGAAGATAAGGACCGCATGAAGTTGATTCCATATGCTTCGGCAATTGGATCAATCATGTACGCGATGTTATGTACTCGACCCGATGTCTCCTTTGCTTTGAGCATGACTAGCAGGTATCAGTCAGACCCCGGTGAGTGTCACTGGATTGCAGTCAAGAATATCCTGAAGTACTTGAGAAGGACTAAGGACGTGTTCTTGGTGTATGGTGGAGAGGAAGAGCTCGTTGTAAGTGGTTACACGGATGCTAGCTTCCAAATTGATCGAGACGACTCCAAGTCTCAGTCAGGTTTTGTGTTTTGCCTGAATGGAGGAGCTGTGAGCTGGAAGAGTTCCAAGCAAGAGACGGTTGCTGATTCTACAACAGAGGCCGAGTATATCGCAGCAGCTAATGCGGCGAAGGAGGCTGTATGGATTAGGAAATTCATCGGCGAGCTTGATGTAGTTCCTAGCATTGTTGGTCCTGTAGTTCTCTACTATGATAACAATGGTGCTATTGCACAATCTAAGGAACCTAGATCTCATCAGCGCTCCAAGCACATACTCCGGCGTTTTCATCTTATTCGTGAGATTGTCGAACGAGGAGATGTAAACATTTGCAGAGTGCCGACTGAGGAAAATATTGCGGATCCGCTGACAAAGCCTCTCGCACAGAGAAAGCATGATGGTCATACTAGATCGATGGGTATACGATACCTAAATGATCAACTCTAGCGAGAATCTTGTGGGTTGCATGTAATCTTGTATTTTGTTGGCTGTTTGTTCATATGATGAACTGTGTACCTAGTTTTTCTTTTATAATTAAATGGCAAATTCTTTTATTATGAATTTTTCTATATATGATAGTTAAATGTTAACATAATAGATACCCTTAGAATGTTCGCTTCCATGGGACATCAAGTACGTGACTTGAATGTGAGAGCCCATGATTTTTTGGAGCTTCATTCTTAAAGGTCCCTGGTCGAGTATCATCATAGAAGCTAAGGGTGATGATGATACATGAAGGCTAGCACGTGTGTTGACTGATGACTGGTTATCACAGGTCATGATATTGTGATATCAAGTCATCACGTGGGTACTTGTTAGTGAACAAGTTGTACTGGACAGACCCAACCTGAGACTACTCTGTGGATTGTCATCCAATCGTGTCACGAGTAGGTCTCAATTGACAATGGTGTTGTGATCCTTTGACCTGAAGTCACAGCATTCATCAAGTGAGGAAGAGCGTGCTTTGATGCCATCTAAAGTCTTCCTTGAGAAAGGTTGATGATAAGGGTGGTTGTTGGGCATGTTACGAATCATTTGGGTGTTTATGTGTGAGCAGATATGGGATTTGTCCTCCTGTATGACAGGAGTTGCATCCATGAGCCCCTTGATGGATCTGGACTGAGAAATGCATGGTCATGCTTGATTGAGTCAATATGTGATATTGGACTCACCATTCTCTGGAAGTCCGTCCTGGATCAAGAAACTTGGATTGAGCTATTACGAGGGTGACACGGTCCATGCCTCTAGTTCTTTCTGGATGTAAGGGACAAAGGGACAAAGACAACGCTGATACATTGGTCATATAGGCTTATGAGTTATAAACTCTTATTGCTTGGGGAGCAATGATGCATTGCTAGATGCCGCTCATTGTTTGTGAGGTTTTTGTCTTGATACTTTCGAGATCAAGTGGGAGTCTGTTGGAGTCACCATGATGATCTGGAAGTGATCAAGCATGTAATCTCACTGCCAACGCGATATGAGCCTGCATGGTCGCACACAAGAGATGTGGAGAAGTTGGTTGACTGACTGTGTTGGTAAAGGTTACCAATCACCGACCTGAATAGGGTTATGGGCAAAGTGTTGCCTTATAGGATCATCGGGTTGGGCAAATGTTGCCTTGAAGGGCTGGTTGGGATTGTCGTCCGAGGGTCGATGACATTGGTCGAGAATCGTCTTCTGATTCCCGCCGATCGGCGAGAATCGTCTTCCTGATTCTCGCCGATCGACGAGAATCGTCGAGAATCAATGATTGATTCTCGACGATCGACTACCTTGACAATTGTCGTCGACCGCGGCTCGACGATCGTCGAGTATCATTATGAATCGTCGAGCGCAGCTCGACGATCGGCGAGAATCGTCGAGTATTGTACTCTGATTCTCGCCGATCCAATGTGATACTCGTCGAGTGATTCTCGCCGAACCTGCTCAGTGATTCTCGCCGATTGTCGCCGATTCTCACCGATTGATACTCGCCGATTCTGAACCCTAGTTCTGGGTGGTCTGCGGATAGCGATTTTCCTGGGTTTATTTATACCTCTAGTATAAATAGAACACTTAGGTTTTATCGGGTAAGTTCTTTTTGGCTACTGTGCGAATCGACCCCGACGGAAACGTTCCGCTCGTTCGCTCCGCCGATCCCGATCCCGCCGCCGGAAGAGTTCCGCCGCCGTGTTCGCTCCGCTGCCACCTTTTTCTCCGGCGACTGTCGCTGGTGCTGCTCTTCCTGGCGCGGACCTAGCAGTCCGTGGATTAGCCGAGGTGCGGTCTTCTCCATCCCGATCTTCCGTGCGACGGAAAGCTCGGCGTTCTCCCGCTCGTGTGGACTTCTGCAGAAACGTGGATACTATTCCACGTAGAACTCGCCACCAGCAAGCAGATAAAGTTTGGAGCATCTCCGTTGAGTTGTGACTCAACGCCACCGAGGTAATTTTTGCCTAGTTTTGTTAACTTCTTGATTCAACTGTTCATGGCCCGATCCACATCTCTTTGGGTTTTTCTTGATGTTTTACTTTTCCGCTGCGTGCACAAGCGTTGTGCCAACCCTATAGAGAAACCCAACATTCTATACATATATATCTGCTGCATTTGTTTAAAATTTCCAGCCAGATATATGTTTTATTGCATTGTATATTTTGTATGTCTGTAATTAGTGACCTTACCCAAATAGGGGAGATTGTTGGATCACTAGTTGGATTTGGGCTAGGTCACAAAGTTAGGATCATCTGACCCAACATGTATAGTCAGGGTCATGGTTATGTCCTAGAGTCTAGGCCAAGTTCTTAGAGTCAACACTACATGGACCAGCCATCAACAGACTGCGTAAAGACTCAAGACTTAGAGAAATTTCAGAGACTCAGGAAATGAGTTCGATGTTCGTCGAACTCAGGTCGACGAAAGTCATGCTAAGCTCGACGAAATCAGAGACAATTCCCTCTGATCTCGACGAACTTGAATCTCAGGTCGACAAATTCCAGAGTATACTTCAACATCAAGTCCAGAATTATTCACACTTAACTCCCGCCGACGAACTTAGTTCTCAGGTCGACGATCTCTGGATATTCTACTTCAACATCTCATTCCAGAAACATGTAAGTATTTGAAGTCCAGCTTCACACTCCAGTCGATGAAGTTAGAATATCAGCTCGACGAATTTGGATCTTAGCTCGACGATTTCTGGATCATCTACTTCAACACTATAAGACCAGAAACAACTAAATATTATAATTCCAGAATCACACTCCAGTCGACGAACTTACCTTCTCGGCTCGACGAACTTAGACCACAGTCTTGGCAAGGTTTATCAAGTAGCAGTTAGAAATTCTCAGCTAGACGAAACTAGTCCTCAGGTCGACGAACCCAGTTCTGAGGTCGACGATATCCGGACACATTACTTCCAACATTCTGAAGCCCAAGAAAAATAGAATTTTGTTGTTAGGTCGACGAAGTCATATTCTCAGCTCGACGAACTTGATGCACAGAATTGAAAAGGTTCCAGAGAAGGCAGTTCTGTCCTCAGGTCGACGATCTTGGATCTCAGCTCGATGAACAAAGATTATCTGTTCGACGAACTTGACTTCTCTGCACGACGAACTCTGGACACAAATCGATGAATTCTGCTCAACGAATTCTGTAAAGCTCCAGACTTAGAAATTTCCCTCCCTCTGTCTTTTTTCTATTGCAATAATTTCTGAGTAATCAATACATAAATATTCTCGAAATATTACTGTTAGAAGCAAGCATTGATTACGTTCTTCATCAGGATTATTGCTTGCCGTTTTTCCATGGGACAGTTGGGGAAACCAATCAATGTAAATATTCTCCAGGCCGTCAGAATTCAATGCAGAGAGGAATTCAAATTTCAAAAGGAAATTTATATGGAAAATATAAAAGGGATTTTCTTTCTCTTCCAGGCAGAGCTCTCTAGCAGTAGTCAGAAATACACCGTGAATAAGGATCTTCATCATCTCTCTCAATAGCACACAGAGAACATACAGACTACAGAGCTCACAGGGCATCAACACTGTCAAGAGACAAGAATCCCTAGCCCTAGACCAAAGAGAGAACATCAAGTTGAAGAAGAAGAAGAAGAACAATCATTCAAATCAAGAGTCTTCTTCTTTCTTCATTCCAGAACTCTTCAAAGGACAACAAACATTCAAATCTGTCAAGGAGTTCTTGGAGTTCATATGGTCAAAGCAAAAGCTGAAGACCTATCACCCTACAGCAAAGCTCTATCTTTCCTGAACCATTCAATATCTTAGGGGGAGCTCTTTGCTAAAATCAATATCCTCAAAAGTCTTCTCAGTTGTATTTGAGAAAGAGAAGACAAAATCATTCACTCACCCCCACTGTATAAAGGTTTCTTAACTCCCTTCAAAAGTTATTCTTTCTTGCAAGTCACCTGACCAAAAGACTTGAGATTTGGTTTTTGAGCACCTGATCAAAAGCTCATTGGTGGCAGTCACCTGATCAAAAACCTGAGTGGATTCCTACCAGGGTGATAGAAGAATTGGAAATGGATACTGAGGAGTTTGATATGATCCTAAGTATGATGGGTTATTCTAGACTAACCCCTAACAAACTGCTTAAGAAACACCTCTCTGCTGAATTTAAATTCCTAGCAGATATTGTGGGAAAAGTGTTGCTGGGCAAGCACACCGCCCATGACTACATAACCAGGCACCAATTCCTGGTCATGTGTACAGTGGTTAACAAGAAAAAGGTGAACTGGGCTCAGATCATGTTTGATCTGATTAAGAAAAAGAATACAAAGAAAGAGCTTTGCTTTAGAAGGACATTAAGGATCTTCCTAAAGGAAAAAGCTGCTGAATCACTGGTCTCCCAGACCATATTCATCAATGTCTCTAAGAGTCTCACCTGTGCCCTATTTGGCAGATGGGAGAGGACCATCACCAAGCCCTCCAAGGCTCCCTCCTCTTCCACAAGGGCTTTTGAGAGTACTAGGGCTGATCCAGCCACTTCCTACCCTACTGATGAGATCCCTCCTCCACCTCCATCACCTCCAGCCATCCAACCTTACCCTCAGATAGCACACCAATCTCCATCCTCTTCCACCATTCCTTCTCTTCAACAACCACAACAACAACCACAACAAGAACCATAACAACCTCTTCATATTCCTACTCCATCTTCCTCTCCTGCACCTTCTCCACACATTGATCTCACTGACATCCCCTCTTCCCCTCTTCAGGAATCTCACCAACCATCTCCATCTCAATCACCACAACCAACCCCACCTCAATCCCCCCATGGTACACCCATTTCATCACCACCTTCATCTCCCTTACCACACCATCTGGACAACATCACATTATTTAGTCTACCTACTTCACCTCCTCATACTTCCCTCTTCTAGATGTCCACATGCAAGATGCTCTCCCTCCTACTCCACCAACTACTACCATCCCCACTTCTGTCTCCATTCCAACACCCTCTGCCACACCCTCTACGACTCCACTATTGGATCCATCCATTATTCCATCTCTCATTGCACTGCTTACTCCCCTCCTCAAAATAATTATAGCAGAGGCTATTTCACCTCTTGCTACTTCCTTATCTTCTCTTGCTGCACAGATATCTGCTCTCTCTGCTCCTTCCTCGTCAGTTAGGGGCCTGGCTTCAGTCTCCACTGAAACCAGGCAGGGGGAGATACTCCATGAATAAGAAGAAGCAGCAGCATCAGAAGAAGCAGCAGTAGTAACAGCAGCAGCAGTACCAATAGAAATAGAAACAATAGACAGGATAGCAGCAGAAGCTGATAAAGAAGTACTTGAAAAAGAAGCAGCAGCAGATGCTGATCAAGAATTACTTGATTTAATTGATTTTATTGAGTCTGATATGGACTTGGATGAGCCTGTGTTGGCTGAGGAAATAATTGTTGGTGATTTCATTATCAATCTCATAGTAGATTTGTTAAATTTATTGAGAACTTTTGATATAGTTCATTTGAACCTTCTTCCCGAATACAACACTAAGCCATCTTTGGCTATAATTCCATATACCTCACCCATAAGCCCCAAAGTTGTCAAGCAACACAAGGCCATTTTTGCTACTCCAGAGGTCCCAGCAATTCCATCTCCACCCAAAGTTGTTTCCCCCATTGTTTCATCCCCTCCAACAGATATTTCTGCTACAGTTTTTGTGATGGATGATTCACCTATGCCTGATCTTGATGCATTGATTATGGCTGATATTGAAGAGGAAAATAAGTCAGTTGCTGAAAGCATTGAACTGTACAGTTCTCCAGCTCCAGCTCCTGCTCCAGTTCTAGTTCCAGCTCCTCCTCCAGCTCCTACTCAGGCTGAAAAGCCAATTGATAAATCAGTACTAAAGGTCATTGATGCCTTATATGATGCTCCTCAAGATTCTGATGATGATGAGGATGATGATGATGATGATGAAGACTCAGATGATGAACTAAAGAAAAAGAAAGTATCTAAGATGAGGAAAGCTCCTCCACCTCCTGCACCAAAATTAAATCCAGCAAATGATACACCATAGTATATACTTCAAAAGAACACACCTTATAAGGGCATGCCAGCATGGATGTGGCTGTCCAAGAATAAACAGAAAGAAAGGAAAAGAAGCAGAAGATATTCTCCTCCTCCACGGAGATTTAGAAAGGACCCTCCTCCTCCAGCTGCTGGCGCTTCTAGTTCTTTAACTCCAAGGACTACCCAGTTTCAAACTTATCAAAGACAGCAGGGTAGATCCTCATCTTCAGGAAGCAGCCAGCGAAGGCATTATTCATCTAGCAAGCAGCACTAACAATAACAGCAGCAGCATCAACAACAACAACAGCAGCAAAAATTCCCTAAACATCAAAAGGCTGAAAGCCCCAAAAGACCTACTTCCCCTCCTGTACCATTTGAAGATCCAGAGTCAGCTACAACTGCTAGGATGGCCAGATTTCAGGAACTGGTTGGTCTATCAATAATTAACAAAGCTAAAGCTGAAGGGAAGGATCCCTCTCAATTCTCAACCATGTCTAAATATAGGAAGGAAGAGCTTAACAGGTTTGCTAAAGCCAATAAATTTTTCAATATTGATGATTATATGAAGTTGCATCCAGAAGCAGTAGTGCCCAGGGCTACCTCTCTAAATATCATTGGGGCTACTGATATGACAATGACCAAGGCTCAAGCTGCAGATCCCAACAGAGAAATTATATTTACACAATCTGGAGACAAAGCTAAAGAGGAGAAGCACAAGGAGCAGAAGAAAAGGAAATGATACATAAACTGATTAGTTTTTGTGGTATTTTAAAAAAACTGCTTTCTTATTTCATGATACAAAGACTTCTATACATATATATCTGCTGCATTTGTTTAAAATTTCCTGCCAGATATATGTTTTATTGCTTTGTATATTTTGTATGTCTGTAATTAGTGATCTTACCCAAATAGGGGAGATTGTTGGATCCCTAGTTGGATTTGGGCTAGGTTCACTAAGTTAGGATCATCTGAACCAACATGTATAGTCAGGGTCATGGTTATGTCCTAGAGTCTAGGACAAGTTCTTAGAGTCAACACTACATGGACCAGCCATCAACAGACTGCATAAATACTCAAGACTTAGAGAAATTTCAGAGACTCAGGAAATGAGTTCAATGTTCGTCGAACTCAGGTCGATGAAATTCATGCTAAGCTCGACGAAATCAGAGACAATTCTCTCTGAGCTCGACGAACTTGAATCTCAGGTCGACAAATTCCAGAGTATACTTCAACATCAAGTCCAGAATTATTCACACTTAACTCCCGCCGACGAACTTAGTTCTCAGGTCGACGATCTCTGGATATTCTACTTCAACATCTCATTCCAGAAACATGTAAGTATTTGAAGTCCAGCTTCACACTCCAGTCGATGAAGTTAGAATATCAGCTCGACGAATTTGGATCTTAGCTCGACGATTTCTGGATCATCTACTTCAACACTATAAGACCAGAAACAACTAAATATTCTAATTCCAGAATCACACTCCAGTCGACGAACTTACCTTCTCGGCTCGACGAACTTAGACCACAGTCTTGGCAAGGTTTATCAAGTAGCAGTTAGAAATTCTCAGCTAGACGAAACAAGTCCTCAGGTCGACGAACGCAGTTCTGAGGTCGACGATATCCGGACACATTACTTCCAACATTCTGAAGTCCAAGAAAAATAGAATTTTGTTGTTAGGTCGACGAAGTCATATTCTCAGCTCGACGAACTTGATGCACAGAATTGAAAAGGTTCCAGAGAAGGCAGTTCTGTCCTCAGGTCGACGATCTTGGATCTCAGCTCGATGAACAAAGATTATCTGTTCGACGAACTTGACTTCTCTACTCAACGAACTCTGGACACAAATCGACGAATTCTGCTCAACGAATTCTGTAAAGCTCCAGACTTAGAAATTTCCCTCCCTCTGTCCTTTTTCTATTGCAATAATTCCTGAGTAATCAATACATAAATATTCTCGAAATATTACCGTTAGAAGCAAGCATTGATTACGTTCTTCATCAGGATTATTGCTTGTCGTTTTTCCATGGGATAGTTGGGGAAACCAATCAATGTAAATATTCTCCAGGCCGTCAGAATTCAAGGCAGAGAGGAATTCAAATTTCAAAAGGAAATTTATATGGAAAATATAAAAGGGATTTTCTTTCTCTTCTAGACAGATCTCTCTAGCAGTAGTCAGAAATACACAGTGAATAAGGATCTTCATCATTTCTCTCGATAGCACACAGAGAACATACAGACTACAGAGCTCACAGGGCATCAACACTGTCAAGAGACAAGAAGCCCTAGCCCTAGACCAAAGAGAGAACATCAAGTTGAAGAAGAAGAAGAAGAAGAACCATTCAAATCAAGAGTCCTCTTCTGTCTTCATTCCAGAACTCTTCAAAGGACAACAAACATTCAAATCTGTCAAGGAGTTCTTGGAGTTCATCTGGTCAAAGCAAAAGCTGAAGACCTATCACCCTACAGCAAAGCTCTATCTTTCCTGAACCATTCAATATCTCAGGGGGAGCTCTTTGCTAAAATCAATATCCTCAAAAGTCTTCTCAGTTGTATTTGAGAAAGAGAAGACAAAATCATTCACTCACCCCCACTGTATAAAGGTTTCTTAACTCCCTTCAAAAGTTATTCCTGCTTGTAAGTCACCTGACCAAAAGACTTGAGGTTTGGTTTTTGAGCACCTGATCAAAAGCTCATTGGTGGCAGTCACCTGATCAAAAGCCTGAGTGGATTCCTACCAGGGTGATAGAAGAGTGGATGTACCCAGGTTGGGGAACCACTATAAAATTCTTGTGTTGTCTGTGTTGCCCTTTTCTTTTGTTCTTGTTGTGGTTGTGCTAATTAGGTTTGTTGTGTTTGTGATATTTTATATTTGTTGATCCTGTGTTAGATCAGATTATTTTAGGACTAAGGTTTATTTACAGCAAAATTTTTAAAGACCTCAAGATATTCTATTCACCCCCCCCCCCCCTCTAGAGTATATCAGATCTAACCTCTAACTTTCAAGGTAGTGCTGCCTTCACAAAAGAAAGATATATATGAGAGAGCCTAATAAAAAAAGACCCGACAAATCAAATCAAGCAATCAGAATTTCTCATTCTAATTTCTTTCAAGTCCTAACTAGGCGACATATTCGAGAAGGAGAAAGAAGACAAAGGTCTTCAAGAAGATCCTCAGATCCCTTTTACTAGGTTGATCTGAAGATCTAGTTGTATCTGATCCACAATAACTTCAAGGTATTCACGCCGATCAATATCATGAAGATTGTTGTTTCAGAGAAGGAACTTTTCAGTCTGCAGATCTATCAAGAAGAAATCCAATTGCAACCGATTTGAAGAATATGTGTGAACAGATATATCAGATTACAGGTTTGCTACTTTCTAAAGTTGATTTTATCCCTTTATATATTGTAAGAACTCTTAGATATTTGAGTGGGTAGGAGAATCTTTTCTCTGAGATTGTAAGCCTAAATTATAAAGGCTGAGGTAGGGTTCTGAGGGACCTGAGGTCGGTGGTTTGGGTTAATCACTGAGTTGTAGGCCTATTCTATAAAGGCTGAGGTAGGGTTCTTGAAAGGGCCTGAGGTGGGAGATTGAGGGAATCTCTGATGTAGGACCAGTTGGTCTGAGTGTATGTTTCTTGACAGAAACTAAGCTTGTAGTATCTTTGGATCCGAGTTGATTAGGAGAAGCTATAACCTTATCTAGCACATTGCCAGTGAGGAAGAAGGGGAAAGTGGATGTACCCTAGATAGGGGAACCACTATAAATTTTGTGTGTGCTGTGATCTGTTCTTTACTTGTGTTGTGTGTGCTTTAATCTGTGATAATATTATTCATATCTAATAAGGGACAAGAAATTACAAAGGAATATTTTAAAAAGGTCACCTATTCACCCCCCCTAGGTGACTATATACCCATAGGCTTGACTTTAAAGAGAACCGTCGGCTATCGTTCTCACATTCTCGCGATTCTCTCTCTCCCGACGTCAACGATGTTCTATCCGATCGTCTTTTACAAGTGTTGACAAGATCTATATTCTCAAAAGGTTGAATATTCATTCAGATCTAGTGGATTCCTTGTTCAGATCGAGCCTTCAAGATTTCATATTTTCTTTCTCCTTAGGATTTTCAAGTTTCACTTTTCGGAGGAAAGGAAGACCGAAGTGTTCAGATCTGTAGAAGATTAGCTTTAATCTATTATTGTAAATCCTTTTGGATATTATAGGAGGTTTTTCCTCCAAGTTGTAGATCCTTATTTTAGGATCGACTTGTATGAGAGGTTGTTCTCCGAGTTGTAAGAGAGGTTGTTCTTCGATTTGTATGAGATTTTGTTCTTCGAGTTGTAGGAGTGATGTCTCCGAGTTGTAGGAGTTGAGGCTCCGAGGTATAAGATTTTAAGAATATGAGATAGAGGTGAAGTAGTTGAATCTAGCCCTTCGTGGTAGATAGGCGAGGCGGGATAGTGGACGTACCCAACTCGGGGAACCACTATAAATCTCTGTGTTTCATTGTGCTTATTTTTCAATTATTTTAATTCCGCAAAAAGACGCAGAACTCATATATTTACCCCCCGCACCCCCCTAGGTGATTTAGGTTGACAATAGATACTTTCGACCCTTTTTTAAGACAGTCGATCACATGCGAAATCAGAGTGCTGAAATTTCTAATAAACCGACGATAAAATGAGGCTAATCCATGAAAACAACAGGCTTCAGTGATAGACTTTGGAATTGACCACGCTCTAACTGCATGAATCTTTTCTAGATCAACCTTAATACCGTTGACCGACACAATATACCCTAAGAAGGTCAAACTATCGGTCAAAAATACGCACTTCTTAAGGTTCAAGTAAATATTATTTTCCAAAAGGATCTGAAAGACCTGACGCAAGTGAACAAGATGTTGTTTGGGATCGCTGCTATAACTTAAGATGTCATCGAACTAAACAACCACACATACTCCCATCAAAGGGCGGAGGACTTGATGCATAAGTTGCATAAAGGTACTAGGGGCGTTGGAGAGGCTGAAAGGCATCACATGCCACTCGTATAGTCCTTCCCTAGTCTTGAAAGCAGTCTTCCATTCATCCCCGCGTCGAATCCAGATTTCATGGTTACCGCTTTTAAGATCAATCTTGGAAAAAATCTTGGACCCACTGAGCATGTCGAGCATGTCATCCAGTCGAGGGATCGGAAAACGATACTTAATGGTAATTTTGTTGATGACTCGAATATTCACACATATACACCAAGTTCCATCCTTCTTAGGGACGAGGAGTGCAGGAACTGCGTCGGGACTCATACTCTCCCTAACATGAACCTTTTTTATTAGGTTAGTTACTTGACGGTGGAGCCCCTTGTGCTCTTTAGGACTCATACTATAATGTGGTAAGTGAGGTAGGCTAACACCAGGTATAAGATCGATAAAATGTTGTATATCTCGCATGGGAGGAAGATGATCTGGTAGCTCGTCATACATAATAGAAGAAAACTCATAAATAAGGGGGCGCACTAAACTGGGAATCTCCATGGGCTCTCGATAGAATCTAAGCTAGCTAAAATATAGACAACTTCACTCGTCTTCATCTCCTCCTGGAATTGGGAACCAGAAAGTAACAAGTGGGATGAAGGAAAGGAAATTGCTGCAATAGGAGAAGTCGAGGTGCCACTAGGTGGGGAAATATTCAAGGGCTTAGGCAAGGGACCATTCTTCTGGGGAAGAAGAATGATCTTGCGCCCACTACATTCAAAAGTGAAAGAATTCTTTGCTCCATCATGAACTACGCACTTATCGAACTGCCACGGACGCCCTAACAAAATGTGACAATCCTCCATGGTCACAACGTGACACCAAACAGAATCCTAGTAGGAAGCCCTTATGGAAAACTCTACTAAACACCGATGTGTGAATGGAATCGTCATGGAACTAGTGACCCAAGACAAACTGTAGGGTTTTCCTAGAGATTCGGTTTTGAGTTTAAGCTTCTCTACCATATGCTGTGACACAAAATTTTCCATTCTCACGCTATCAATAATGATGGAGCAAAATTGCCCATGTATGAGTGTGGTCGTACAAAAAATGTTATGTCTCAACCACTCGTCCTCTGTAAAAATTTTGGGGGTGAGGAGACTATGCTGCATGACACAGACTAGGTGCTCTACATGCTCTCCTTCTACTTCTATTTTGTCTACGATGCTCACGTCCGGTCAGGAGTTCGTAAGGAAGAACCCGTACTCAGGCTCCTGATCTTCCTCGGATTCAACCGTAGATACAAACTGTCTACCATTGGGCCACTAGGGGACCCGGGAGGGTTACTCTGGTTGAGAGTTTTTGGTGAGTTTGCGCTAGGATGTCTCTAAGAAATCCGAGGGTCGGAAGCCTTTTTCTGTAGTGATGCTTCTACACATTTGGCCCTGTTGGAGATCTCCCCTAGTTCTCAGAAGTCATGAAGCTCTACTAGCTCCTGGATGGCATAACGCAAGCCATTTAGAGAGAAAGACACAATCATATCGTCCTCCTCTCGAATGTCTAACCTGTACTGGAGAATAAGGAACTCATTGGTATTGTCATCAACCGTGAGTTTATCCTATCGTAGGTTGTGGAATTTGTGATATAAGTTTTGGAGATAATCCGGGGGGACATATCGCATCCGCAACTGGTTTTTAAATTCTACCCAGGTCATGATCAGGGCCAAACCTAAGGTGAAACGGGTACGCTCTAATTGGACCCACCAGACTAGTGTGGGGCCCTTAAGATGAAGGGTGGCATACTCGACTTGGCGATTCAACGACATTCATTTCCAAGCCATGAATCGCACCATACGCTTGCACCAATATAGGCATCCTTAGGGTTCTACTCGGCCCTCAAAATTTCCTACATCCAACTTGACGCTCGTATACCATCGTGGTTGGTTTTGGGGATCAAGTGGTGGTGGCAAAGGTTCATCCTCCCTAGGATTTGGTGGTTGTTCCAGATTTAGTCCTAGGTGTTGAGCGGCTTATAAGTTATTGACGGAAGTTCGTAACTCATTTACGACTTGGGTAACATCTCCCACATGGAGGGTGAGTGTTTCCATCATCTGCATAAGGTTGCTCATGCGTTGATTTAAGTCATCAATGCTCGCCTCGATTTTGTCCGCTCTACCCTCCATAAAGTAGTTTTTTTAAAATATTAATAATATATATTAAGAAAAATAAACTCACTATTTTTGTGTAAAATAAATTATTTAAAAAAAAAGGAAACAATTTTTTAAAGAAAAGAATTTATGAGAAACACTGTATTGTTTGATTCACAATAGGAGTGAATCAAACCTCCTCTGATACCAAAGTGATGCAACCCGATTTGGTGCTAACAACACAACAGTGACTTTCCCGAGGACATATGGATTTCATTAGGAAAGTCTATATTCATGATGATTTGACTGAATTCCTTGTGTTGGCTCCAAGCGTGCGTTTAATTACTACACAAACAGTCAGCTCAAGGAAATGTCAAAGGTCATGCTAGGTTTGAAGGAAAATATCGATAGTAGGAGCCATTATAATTTGCAAGCGCTTACAATTCCACCAGAAAAAATAAATTGTATCAGTAGAATTTAACAGTAAGGAGCTGAAAAGTATACCAGCGGGGGTTTCACAGGCAGAGGGGTTACAGGGGTGTTGGGGCCACTGGCTGGCCGAAATTACTGCGGAATCTGGAGATCGGGGCGGTGGCTGGTAGGTTTTTGGGGTTACAGGAAATTGGAGGCACTGGATGGACGTGTTTGGCGGTTACAGTGGAGTAGAAGTGGAGGAACGGAGGAGGTGGTTGGTGGAGGAAAAGTTGCGGGTGAGGGCTGATAGGAGAAGGGCTGAATGAGAAGGTGGAGTTGAGCGGTACTGGATGCCGGAATTTTCGGGTGTCGGCCTTGTCAGAGAAGGTGGAGGCACTGTAGGGCGGAGCTGGAAGAAGATCGGGAAGAACGGGTCGATGTAGACCGACCTTCAGAGGGAGCCGGCGATGCTGGCCGCTGCTTGAGGAGTTGGAGTTCCAGGCGTCGGCCTTGTCGGGGAAGATGGAAGTGTTGCGGGGCAGGGTTGGAGCAGCGTCAGTTGGGGAACACTGGCCTCGATGACACAGGAGGCGGGAAGGACCCTTGATATCGGTCGGAACCAGGGCGGTGGTGTCGGGGAGGAAACGAGAGATCGATGTGAACAGGGATGGTTGCCGGACAAAATTGAGGGAGAAGGCAAGTTTTGTCTCTCCCGATTTGTTAACTCTCGATGGCTTCAAAGGTGTGATAGGTTTGGTTTAATCGAAGGAATCAGAAGGTACCAGTTATAACAGGGGAATTTAATAATAGAGTGGTGTTACGGGCACACCTATAACGGTTATGTGCACACCAGTAAACCCAAATAATCCCACCCAAAGAGGTATAATATATCCCTCTATGGACAGCCCAACCCGCATCCCGCGTCCTGAAGTATTCGCGATAAGCTTTCGCGATCTAGGGATTCCGCCGCTCGCTCGCCACCGCTCGCCGCCGCTCCCCACCGCCGGAAAACACCGTCATTTCCCCTAAATCGAAGCCTGCTGGAGGTGGGCTTCCTCCTCCCCAAGTTTCAGAGCTTATTGCAGCCGCCCGCCTGGAGCATTCCGATCTAGGGTTGCCTCCGACCCTCCCGATTCCGCCGCTCGCTCGCGGCTCGCTCGCTGCCGCTCCCCGTCGCCGGAAAACACCGCCATTTCCCCTAAATCGAAGCCTGCTGGAGGTGGGCTTCCTCCTCCCCAAGATTCAGAGCCTATTGCAGCAACCCGCCTGGAGCTTTCCGGCCAGTCGATGGAGAGGTAAGGCTTCGGTTTTTTTAGCGGTGTTTTTATCCATTTCAGTTTTTTAGCGATGTTTTGATCCATTTCATATTTGGGGTTTCTTTGGTATATCTAGGGTTGCCGCCCGCTCTGTATAGGATGAAATGAATCAAGATCACACATTGTCGTTAATAAGTGTCTCATATAAATGTGGTCAAGTTGACGTTGGATTGCATTTTGTGACCGACATTATATTTCATAGAAAAGCTGAAATGATTGATTGGTCTCGCAATATCGCCAAGGGATTGGGTTTTGTTATTGTCGTTCATAGAGCGGACAAGCTTGATGGTAGGCCTAAGCCGAGAATTTTTTTGGGTTGCGATAGAGGAGGTTGCCCGTGTAACGCCCCGAAACTCAAAGGAGCGAAGGGGGGACGTTTTGGGCCAGTTTTGGGTTCTGGCTGCAGGCACACGGCCTGGGACACGGGCGTGTCCCAGGGCGTGTCAAGCCTGTGTCGACACTAAGCCGGAGAGTCGACACATTGGTCTCGACATTGTGTCGAGACTGGGCACACGGCCTGCGACACGGGCGTGTCGCAGGGCGTGTCGACCCGTGTCGACACTTAGCCGCGAAGTCGACACTCTGCGTTCGACGAAGTGTCGAGACATGGCACACGGCCTGCGATACGGGCGTGTCGCAGGGCGTGTCAACCCGTGTCGACACTCGTCCCGGGAAGTCGACACTTTGGTCTCGACATTGTGTCGAGACAAGGCACACGGCCTAGGACACGGGCGTGTCCAAGGCCGTGTCAACAGGTCGACGATCTTCGCTCGACGAAGTGTCGAGTGTCGAGACCGTGTACACGGCCTGGGGTCCAGGCGTGTTGAGGTGACACGGGTAAGGACACGGGCGTGTCCTAGAACCCGTGCAGTGCTCGGGTTGATTTCGGGGAAAAATGATGGGGGTACACGGCCGGCCACACGGCCGTGTCAGGTGGAACACGGGCGTGCCAGCTCGAACACGGCCGTGTCCGATACCCGTGTGAGGTTCCAGGCGAGCCGATTTTGACGGCGAATGAGGCACACGGCCCTGGACACGGGCGTGTGCCAGGCCGTGTTCGGTCCAGATTGGGCATTTCAGTCCCGAATCAAAGCCGTTCGTTTCCTTATTTTGAGATCCAACGGCTGGGGGTTGTTCCTGAAGGGATATACCCGGGATTGGACTTAGAAACCCTCACTTTTCTTAAGTGTTATCTTTCTAAAAACCTTAGAGAGAGAGGAGAGCCAAGGAAGGAAGAAGGAGCTAGATCCCGCCATTGGAGGAGCTTCGAAGCTCCAAATCGCGAGCTGACTCCGGATCCACGGAGGCAAAGCTAGTGCGGTGCTTTTCATCCGATTACTTTTCAATGGCGCCAAAGAGGAACGCTAGGGTAACGATCCTCATCTTGAGCATGAGTAGCTCTCTTTCTTTGCATAGGAAGCCCGCTCTCGTGAGTTTGCGGAGAGTTGGAGGCGTTCCTTCGGGTAGATATGTGAAGTCCCCGTTGTTTAGAGTCCGTAAGCGAGAACAGACATAGGCATGATGTGTGAAGCCTACCCGGACATGTTGGTCTGGATCGGTGATGTTGCATTGCATAATGCCGGAGAAGACTCCGTGCTATTGGTTGTTTTTCAGGTTTTCTACGCGGTAGATTGCAGCAGGGAGCCTTAGGGACTAACCCAAAGGTGCACCCGAAAAACTGGGCGGATACGAGATCTTGCCAACTTGGTGGCCTGAGAGCCAACTTAAACATAACCGGGTTATGTGAATTGTGATGGATATGGGACTCGATGGAAGTTTGACCCGCGCATATGACTTAAATTGTCGTTGCGATGTGAGCACGGGTTAGATGGAACCGTACCCGTTTTATAACGTTCGGTTAAAGAGACCTAAAGGCACGTGGCACTTACCGTTGGCATAGATTAGGGTCTTCGGCGGTCGATGGCTTAAATTGTCGTGACCCAGGCCAAGAAGACAAATTGCTCATAGGTTTGGCCGTCTTAGTGGCGGTGGTGAGTCCGGAATGTCGATGGCTTAAATTGACGTGACATCGACCGGTTCACCGAGAATGTGCCCTGAGAGCACAGGGCGTGTGGCCGTGCGAGCCAACGTCTGTGATGAAATGGATGTATATGTTTATTGCTCGCTTATGCTAATGGAATGCAGGGAAGGAGCATCGCCGCCCCGAGTTGGGGGCGGGATCGTTATAATTTGGTCAGCATTGCTGACCGTTGCCTTGTTTTGTCACCGTGCGGTGGTTTGTTGCTTGCAGGTGCAGCTGGACCAAGCGGTCAATAGCGGGCTAAATCCCGAATGCGAAGCCGGCCCTTGAAGGCCTAATTGGAAGTGTTTACTGCTTTATTCATGTGTGACCGGCCTGCGTGCCGTGGTTTGTAAAACATGTAATTTGAAGTGAAACATTTTGTAAGGCCTTAAGGCTTATTTTGGGTCTTTTGTATAACATTCCTATTCTGTATTAGTGGACATTCGTGCTTTAATGCTGGGTTCTTTGTTACAACTTTTATAAACTGCTTCCACTAGAATGCTCTGTGTAGGACATTGAGATTGGTTGGATGGTTTCCATGAGTAACCACCCGGTCTGTCTGTGGCATACGGCGTCGGGCCCCAGCCGGATCTACTGCTATATGCTATGTGACGGATAGGGGGTGTTACAATTTGGTATCAGACTACTGGTTTTGGTCGGGCTTAAAGTGAATTTGTGGGCGAATTCTTTTTAAGGGGTGGTGAGCACATTGTGTGTGTCATCGTTATAACAGTAAAAGAACCCATGAATGTCCACTTAGGAATGAAAATACTCGTGTTTGAGGAACCTGCGTGTTCCTATAATTGTTGTTTGCAATTTATTTGGTCGCTTAACGGTGTTTTGTACCACTATAGGTGACCAGAAGTGGTGTTGGGCCGTCAGAACGCCGAGTTTCTGAGGCTAGTAGTGCACTGGACGTTGCTCCTGCAACACCTCTGTCGACTGAGAACATACGATTGGTGGCTGAAGCGGTGTTGGTCGTGATAGATGCGCAGCCTACAAGGCAAGCGCAGCAGCCCGCTCCTGTGATGGAGCAGGAACCTCTTCAAGAGGCCGAGCCGAGGAGAGTGGAGCAAGTGGTTGTGGAACCGGTGGTGCCAAGGAGGGCAACTGAGAGGCAGCTTAAGCATGTAATGAGCTTTAACCCTCCGTTATTCTCGGGGTTGGGAACCCCATCTCAGGCTGAAGACTGGCTCTCCAGGGTGAAGAGAGTCATGACAGCGACGGAGACGGAGGAGTGGCAAATGACCACCATCGCTACGTTCCTTTTGGACGGTGAAGCGAGAATGTGGTGGGAAGGATTGGAGCTGCACTTACTGAGAGGTAGGTCACTTGGTGATGTCTCGATGGAAGAGTTCTCGAGATTGTTCTTGGCTAGATACCTCCCTTCGACGCAGAAGATAGCGTTGGAGAATGAGTTTCTGAAGTTGGTTCCGGGTGAGAAGAACGTGGATGAATATCTCCATGAGTTCACTCGATTAAGTCGATATGCTAGCTCCACCATCGTGGATGAGGAGCGTAAGACTAATCGCTTCTACGAAGGCTTGAGAGATGAGTTGAGATTACTACTTTCGGGTTCAATGACGCAGGGTTTCTTAACCTTGGTCAATACTGCCCGGTCCTTGGAGAAGGACATGAAGAATGTGCAAGCAAAGAAAGGCTTGGGTGATAGGAAATCTGAATTTAAAGTGCCGACTACTTCAAAGACCGGCTATCGGAGGTCTTTCAAGAAGCAGAGGACTTCGGGTCCAGCTCCTTCTGGTGCTTCTGGGGCGACTACGGGTCGGACCCCGGGCGCGTGTTTTACATGTGGAAAGACGGGGCATTTTACCCGTGACTGTTGGAGCGGACGTCCTAAGTCCGAGAGGAAGCCGGGAGCTACCTATGAAGAGAAGGGAAAAGCGGTGGAGTCGACCGCATCCCATTATGATCCGGCCCAACCAAGGGTCTACAATCTTGGCCAACAGGAGGCCATCAAACAGGCTGATGTGGTGATAGGTACGGTTTAATTTATAGCAAGTCGATTTCTTTAAATACTTGTTATGCACATGTTACCTTACCACTGCTTGTTTAGGATTTGTATTGATTTGTGAAAATCTGGCACAAGCACTCTTCGATACGGGAGCTTCACACTCCTTCTTGTCCGAAGGATTTATATCACGCATCGGAGTCCCTTATTCGATGGCGAAGGATAAGTTGGATGTGTTATTGCCCAATGGGTGTTCGATGCGAGCAGATAGGATCTGCGATGTTAAGATTCGTATTGGGGAGTAGGAGTTCGACCTGCGGGCGTCTTTGCTTCCGTTGGTGGAGTTTGACGTCATATTTGGCATGGACTGGCTCTCGGAGCAGCAGGCCCATATAGATTGTGGTAGCAAGGAAGTCAAGCTGGGAGCAAGTCGTGAGACGACTTTTACGGGCTTAAAGGGGTCGAGCAAGACGTTGATGTCTGCTCTTCAGGTGGTGAAGGTGGTTCGTGCCGGAGCAGAACTGTTCTTTACACTAGTGGAGGTTGCAAAGCCGAAGCCCGCGTTGGATTGTATTTTAGTGGTATTGGAATACCCTGATGTGTTCCCCGCAGATCTTCCTGGAGCCCCGCCTCAGCAGGAGATAGATTTTACGATCGAGCTAGTGTCAAGTGCAAAGCCTGTATCACGATCTCCTTATCGGCTGGCGCCTAAGGAAATGTCGGAGCTGAAAGTTCAACTGCAAGAGTTGTTGGAGCAAGGGTATGTGCGCCCGAGTTCTTCGCCTTGGAGCGCACCGGTCCTCTTTGTTAAGAAGAAGGATGGAAGCTTGAGGCTATGTATTGATTATCGGGAGCTCAACAAGCTGACTGAGAAGAACAAGTACCCGATCCCCCGGATTGATGATATTTTTGATCAGTTAGTCGGGTCGACGGTGTACTCAAAGTTGGATCTCAAGGCTGGGTACTATCAGCTGCGAATAAGGGAGAGTGATATCCCAAAGACAGCGTTTAGTACGAGATACGGGCATTATGAGTTTACGGTCATGCCGTTTGGGATGACTAATGCGCCGTCAGTGTTCATGGATTTGATGAACAGGACGTTCAGGGAGTACTTGGACCATTTCGTGATCGTCTTCATCGACGATATTTTGGTGTACTCGCAAAGTGAGGAAGATCACTTCAAGCATCTTCATTTGGTGTTGGAGACGCTAAGAAAAAATCAGTTGTATGACAAGTTCTCGAAGTGCGAGTTTTGGCTATCCTCAGTGGCGTTCCTCGGTCATATAGTAAGTGGAGAGGGTATTGCTGTGGATCCGGCGAAGATTGTTGCGATACGGGAGTGGCCTGAGCTTGCTACTATAGCGGAAGTCCGGAGTTTTCTGGGGCTTGCCGGCTATTATAGGCGCTTCGTAGAGAACTTCTCGCGGATAGCGTTACCTCTCACTACTTTGACGAGGAAGGAGCATAAGTTCGTTTGGACGCCGGAGTGCGCGCGAGCTTTTGAGGAGTTGAAGTGTCGGTTGTCCACGGCGCCTGTGCTGAGTTCGCCATGTGGGACCGAAGGCTATGAGATTTATAGCGATGCTTCGGGCAGCGGTTTGGGTTGCGTGCTACTGCAACACGGAAGTGTAATAGCTTATGGCTCGAGATAGCTAAAAGTGCACGAGAGGAACTATCCGGTCCATGACTTGGAGTTAGCGGCCGTGATTTTTGCCTTGAAGCTGTGGAGACACTACTTGTACGGTGTGAAGATTGATATCTACACCGATCACAAGAGCCTGAAGTATCTTATTGATCAGAAAGATCTGAATATGCGGCAGCGTAGATGGATGGAGTTCCTGGGGGACTATACATTCAAGATCCACTATGTGCCTGGCAAAGGGAATGCGGTTGCGGACGCGCTGAGTCGCCGAGCCCCAGCTCAAGCCAATTGGCTATCGGTGCAAGATGAGCGGTTGGTGCGAGAGTTGGAGGCGTTGGAGATTGTTTGTGTGGACAGGCAATCAAGTGCTGAAGCAGTTCTGAATTGGATTGAAGTCCAATATGACCTGGATGATCGTATTCGGCAGGCTTTGGATATGGATGCTCATATGAAGCAGTTCATGGTAGAGGCTCTGGATGGGTCAAATTCCCAATTCGTCGTGGAGGACGGATTGCTTTGGAAAGACGGTCGTCTGTGCGTCCTAGGTGTGGGTCATTTGCGGGTGGAGTTGTTGTACGAGGCACACCATACCAAGTACTCGATTCACCCGGGGAGCACGAAGATGTACCGTGATGTGAAGAAACTGTTTTGGTGGACGGGTTTGAAGAAGGATGTGGCGCTATACGTAGCGAAGTGCCAAACTTGCGCCTTGGTAAAGGCGGAGTGCCAAAAGCCGGGAGGATTTCTTAAGTCCTTGCCTATTCCGGAGTGGAAATTTGACGACATCTCTATGGACTTTGTGCACGGTTTGCCAAGGTCGCAAAAGGGGAACGACGCCATTTGGGTGGTTGTTGATCGATTAACGAAGGTGTCGCATTTTATTCCGCATAGGAAGGATGATCCGGTGGAGAAGTTGGCAAAACATCATGTGAATAACATAGTACGGCTTCATGGTGTTCCCCGCAGCATCGTGAGTGACCGAGATGGGCGGTTCACGTCCAACGATTGGAGGCTTGTGCAGCAAATGTTGGGAACAAAGTTGAAATTCAGCACAGCTTTCCATCCGCAAACGGATGGGCAGACCGAGATGGTCAATAGAACCATGGAAGACATGCTCCGCATGTGTGTCTTGGATTTCGGAAAGCAATGGGAAGACCACCTTTATTTGGTGGAGTTCGCATACAACAATGGCTACCAAGCGAGTATTCAGATGGCGCCTTTCGAGGCCCTATATGGTAGAAAATGTCGCACGTCGTTGTCTTGGTTAGAAACGGGTGAGTCAAAGTTGTATAAGCGATCGGAAGTGGAGGATGCTACTTCTTTGGTGAGAACCATTCGGGAGAGGTTGCTTATCGCTCAGGACCGGCAAGTGAAGTACTATAATGCCAAGCACAGGAACGTGGAGTTCGCTGTGGGCAATTATGTGTATCTAAAGATCAAGCCGTTCAAGGGTGTCTCGCGGGTGCGGCGATTGAAAAAGCTAAACCCGAGGTACCTTGGACCGTTTGAGGTTATGGAGCGAGTTGGTGAAGCGGCCTATCGGTTGAAGCTTTCAGTGGAGCTTAGTGGTTTACATGATGTATTCCATATTTCGGTGCTCCGGAAGGTGGTGCAAGAGCCTACGCAAGTGATCGTGGTTGATCAAGTACCGGTGGATAGTGGGCTGACGACAAAGGTCAAGCCCGTGCGGATTGAGGACTCGGAGGTCAAGCGGCTACGCAATAAAGAGATCAGGATGGTCAAGGTCCGGTGGGACAATTGCGGTCGTGAGGAGCTCTCTTGGGAGCGAGAGCAGACTATGCTTGACGAGTGTCCGGAGTTGTTTCGCTCAGGTACAAATTTTGGTTTTGTACATGTCTTTCCTTTATATAATTTCGTGGACGAAATTCTTTTAAGAGGGGGAGAGTTGTAATGCCCCGAAACTCAAAGGAGCGAAGGGGGGACGTTTTGGGCCAGTTTTGGGTTCTGGCTGCAGGCACACGGCCTGGGACACGGGCGTGTCCCAGGGCGTGTCAAGCCTGTGTCGACACTAAGATGGGGAGTCGACACTTTGGTCTCGACATTGTGTCGAGACTGGGCACACGGCCTGCGACACGGGCGTGTCGCAGGGCGTGTCGACCCGTGTCGACACTTAGCCGCGAAGTCGACACTCTGCGTTCGACAAAGTGTCGAGACATGGCACACGGCCTACGATACGGGCGTGTCGCAGGGCGTGTCAACCCATGTCGACACTCGTCCCGGGAAGTCGACACTTTGGTCTCGACATTGTGTCGAGACAAGGCACACGGCCTAGGACACGGGCGTGTCCAAGGCCATGTCAACAGGTCGACGATCTTCGCTCGACGAAGTGTCGAGTGTCGAGACCGTGTACACGGCCTGGGGTCCAGGCATGTTGAGGTGACACGGGTAAGGACACGGGCGTGTCCTAGAACCCGTGCAGTGCTCGGGTTGATTTCGGGGAAAAATGATGGGGGTACACGGCCGGCCACACGGCCGTGTCAGGTGGAACACGGGCATGTCAGCTCGAACACGGGCGTGTTCGATACCCGTGTGAGGTTCCAGGCGAGCCGATTTTGACGGCGAATGAGGCACACGGCCCTGGACACGGGCGTGTGCCAGGCCGTATTCGGTCCAGATTGGGCATTTTAGTCCCGAATCAAAGCCATTCGTTTCCTTATTTTGAGATCCAACGGCTGGGGGTTGTTCCTGAAGGGATATACCCGGGATTGGACTTAGAAACCCTCACTTTTCTTAAGTGTTATCTTTCTAAAAACCTTAGAGAGAGAGGAGAGCCAAGGAAGGAAGAAGGAGCTAGATCCCGCCATTGGAGGAGCTTCGAAGCTCCAAATCGCGAGACGACTCCGGATCCACGGAGGCAAAGCTAGTGCGGTGCTTTTCATCCGATTACTTTTCAATGGCGCCAAAGAGGAACGCTAGGGTAACGATCCTCATCTTGAGCATGAGTATCTCTCTTTCTTTGCATAGGAAGCCCGCTCTCACGAGTTTGCGGAGAGTTGGAGGCGTTCCTTCGGGTAGATATGTGAAGTCCCCGTTGTTTAGAGTCCGTAAGCGAGAACGGACATAGGCATGATGTGTGAAGCCTACCCGGACATGTTGGTCTGGATCGGTGATGTTGCATTGCATAATGCCGGAGAAGACTCCGTGCTATTGGTTGTTTTTCGGGTTTTCTACGCGGTAGATTGCAGCAGGGAGCCTTGGGGACTAACCCAAAGGTGCACCCGAAAAACTGGGCGGATACGAGATCTTGCCAACTTGGTGGCCTGAGAGCCAACTTGAACATAACCGGGTTATGTGAATTGTGATGGATATGGGACTCGGTGGAAGTTTGACCCGCGCATATGACTTAAATTGTCGTTGCGATGTGAGCACTGGTTAGATGGAACCGTACCCGTTCTATGTCGTTCGGTTAAAGAGACCTAAATGCACGCGGCACTTACCGTTGGCATAGATTAGGGTCTTCGACGGTCGATGGCTTAAATTGTCGTGACCCAGGCCAAGAAGACAAATTGCTCATAGGTTTGGCCGTCTTAGTGGCGGTGGTGAGTCCGGAATGTCGATGGCTTAAATTGACGTGACATCGACCGGTTCACCGAGAATGTGCCCTGAGAGCACGGAGCGTATGGCCGTGCGAGCCAACGACTGTGATGAAATGGCTGTATATGTTTATTGCTCGCTTATGCTAATGGAATGCAGGGAAGGAGCATCGCCGCCCCGAGTTGGGGGCGGGATCGTTGTAATTTGTTCAGCATTGCTGACCGTTGCCTTGTTTTGCCACCGTGCGGTGGTTTGTTGCTTGCACGTGCAGCTGGACCAAGCGGTCAATAGCGGGCTAAAGCCCGAATGCGAAGCCGGCCTTGAAGGCCTAATTGGAAGTGTTTACTGCTTTATTCATGTGTGACCGGTCTGCGTGCCGTGGTTTGTAAAACATGTAATTTGAAGTGAAACATTTTGTAAGGCCTTAAGGCTTATTTTGGGTATTTTGTATAACATTCATATTCTGTATTAGTGGACATTCATGCTTTAATGTTGGGTTCTTTGTTACAACTTTTATAAACTGCTTCCGCTAGAATGCTCTGTGTAGGACGTTGAGATTGGTTGGATGGTTTCCATGAGTAACCACCCGGTCTGTCTGTGGCATACGGCGTCGGGCCCCGGCCGGACCTACTGCTATATGCTATGTGACGGATAGAGGGGGTTACAGCCCGCGTGTTCATTCAAATAGAGTGAAGAAAAATTTAAGGAAAACTAGTTCAAAATGATGTGGATGTCCGTTCTCTTTATTGGACCAAAAAAATGCAAGTGTCGATGAGTGGAAGGTGGAAGTTAAGTGTGGAAGGCATAACCATTCTTTTGTTCTCCTAAAGGCTCACAGTTATGCATGTCGATTGAATGAAAATGAACGAAAGACTGTTGAGGAGATGTACGCATTCAATGTGAAGCCTAGGAAAATACTCACTACTTTAAAGAAACGAAATCCTTCAAACACTTTGCTTATGAGAACCATTTATAATGAGAAAATGAAATTTTACAAGAAAGAGTTGAATGGTAATACTCCTATCCAATTTCTGTATAAATGTATTAGAGATGCGGGATACACAAGCTATAATTATGTCGACAGTGTTAGTTATGCTTTGGACAGCTTATTCTTCGCACATCCTATTTCAATTCAATTGAGCAATATGTTTCCAGACGTTTTTATCATGGATTGCACCTATAAAACTAATCGTTACAGATTACCTTTACTTTCCATGGTTGGTCTCACATCCACAAATTTGATATTTTTTTCTGCATTTGCATTTATATCAAGTGAAGCTGAAGGCAACTACAGATGGGCCTTGGATTATTTTAAAAGTATATTTAATTCGAAGTCTTTGTCAGGTGTGTTGATTGTTGACAGGGAGATAGCATTGATGAATGCTATAAAGGATGTCTTTCCGGGTGCAAAAATTATATTATGTCAAGTGCATATTAGCCGCAACATATTAGCTCATTGCAAGAAGTTTTTCAAAAATAGAAAAGAGTGTGAAAGATTTTTGATTGAATGGCAAAAATTAGTTAACTCGCCAACATTACATGATTACAACACATGTTTGAACTTCTTATTAAGTAAATATTCTGAAAAATATCCTGCCGTGTTACATTATGTGATGACTACTTGGATAGAGCCTTACAGAGACTATTTTGTTTCAGCCTGACCAGATAAATTATTGCATTTCGGTAATTGCACCACTAATCGAGTGGAGAGCGGACATAGTCATCTTAAGAGATTTCTTGAAGTTTCTGTTTGTAGCTTGACATCCATTTGGAAAATTTTTGATCAAATGCTCACTTTGCAACATACGGAAATTAAAAGATCTTCCGGGCAAAGTTCAATACAAGTTAATACCGGTTTTAGGGGATCATTGTATGCAAATTTGGTTGGTTATGTTTCAAATGCAGCTCTCGAGGCAATTAAAAGGGAAGAAGAATTGATCAGAAATGGTTATCCAGAGGCAGCTGAATGTGTACATAAAATGTGAAATACAATGGGTTTACCGTGTGCTCATGAATTGGTGTCTTACATCAACCAATCTTTGGCATTCCCTCTATGGATGGTCCATAAACATTGGCGTCAACTCACTTTACAACCAACCAAAGAGGAGGATACAAAAATGAAAGAGGAGGATGAAGAAATGAAAATCATACAAATGGACTTAGACGGTGTACTGAAAAAATACACTAGTATTACGGACTCTCAAAGAAGTGAAATGAAACGAAAGTTGCGCGAATTATTGGAGCCCACGACCACTCAAACTAAAGAACCATTAATGCCCTCAAGGTTGAAAGGAAGACCACCAAAAAGCTACAAAAAATTTAAAGATGATGAAAAATCAACAAAAAGAGAACTCTCTTTATTTGAGCATGTGTTGATTGCGGAACAACATGAAAAACGTCAAGTAAAGAAGCTTACTCCAAGAAGAAGAGCGGGAAAGAACAACTTTGTTGAATGTATTCGTCAGGATATGCCTCCATATATATTGAATCATATAATTGATGCCAAAAATATTATTGGTGATGGAGCCCATTGCCAGTTGGGCTGTTCGGTTAGCCGCTAGTTTGGTGGTGACAGCGGAAATAAGGGTGATGTTGTTATTCGCTAGGAGATTGGCGAGAGACTCAAAAATATTATTGGAGGAGCCCATTGCCAGTTGGGCTGTTCGGTTAGCCGCTAGTTTGGTGGTGACAGCGGAAATAAGGGTGATGTTGTTATTCGCTAGGAGATTGGCGAGAGACTCAAAAATTTGAGAGAGGGAAGGTGGTTCGGCCATTGCTTGGGGCGAAATCGGTGGGTTATCGACGCCAGAGGGATTGGAGGAAGGAGGGACCGGCGGCGGATGCAGCCCGGTAGAGGCAGCAAGCAAGGGCCCCCGTCAATGGAGGAACTGAGTAGTATGCGCTGTGGAGTAGGGCTGGCGGAGAGTGGTCAGGGCGAAGCCGGTCGTGATAGGGTCGATTGGGCGGAGCTTATCCGGGCGGAGCAGCTCGGGGCGGAGTAGGTCGAGACGGAGCCCCCATCACTGTTGGAGCTCGGTCGGGGCGGAGCCTGTCAGGAAATGAAAAGTTACGAGTTTTTGTACAATACACTATTTGGAAATGTGAGAAGGGCCAAACTTCTGTCATCCTTGGATTGTGTTGCAGTACCGGCTCCACTGAACAAATGGATGACAATGCCGGACATGGAATTAGTGATCGCATCGTGCTATAATGTGGCAGTTGTTCATTACTCCAAGTTTCAATCTTTTGCATTTCTACCTTTACATTCCACGCCTCCTGTGATCCGAAAGACTATATTTATTGGATTTGTGAATGATAATCACTTCATTCAATTATTGGTGCGGGAGGATTGCCCCTTACTTCCAATAATCAGTACATGGCGGAGATATCATGCTATCATTGCGGAAATGTGGGACTTGAATTATAATGTAAGAATTAGAGAGGTCGTTAGCAAAGAATAAGTCGAAGGAATTATTAATTTGACAGATCCATGACAACGTATGCTTAATTTTGAATTATTAGTCAAATTTACGTTGTTAAATATAACTAGTAATTGTCATATTAATGTTTTTGGTGCAGATAAATGAGCTTTAAAGGTTGAATGAATAATCAGCATTATTACTTATCATTGAATGATGTCTAGGTAAAAATTGGAAAATTTTAAAATTATATTTTAATTCGAACATACTCTCATGTTTTATAATTTTACTTTGATGCAGGATGAGGGAATGGACGTTGCTTGGAATATTTTGTAATTTTAGATTTTTAAAAATATATTACATTTGACTACAGTCAAATTCTTATTTTGGACTTAATTAGATTTCTCTTTGATTATTAGTGTATTTTGGACTGTTTAACATTATATATTGATATGCCAACATGCTCTTTTGGAAATTTCTTAATGTCTTAGTGCAAATGGCTATTTTTAATAAATGGTGTGTACATAGCTGAAATGGGGTCTCCATAAATTTTGATTGTCCATAGCCAAAATTGGTGTGCCCATAACACAACTCTAATAATATGGGGGTTGTAACGTCATGAATAAAAGAGGGGGGTTTTGGAAACCCGAGAGATTTCATGGTCAATTAAGGAGGTGTTTAAATTTTGAAACTTCAAATTCAATTTTGATTTAATTATATATTATTAAATCAGGAATTGAAACATCTTTCATGCAATTAAAATAATATCGCCCTTGAATCCTAACGACTAAAACTACCGGACCTATTCATTTAAAGTCGAGTTGACCGGTTAATCCAACAAGCCGCGATAATAAAATAAAAATGTGATACAACGAAAAGTGCGATACAACGATACAAATGTCGATACAATGACGAATGATGACAACAAACATATGATAATAAGGGTACTTTAAAAAGAAAACACACACACACAAACACAGCTCATCCGGATGCGACCACGGATGCATCAGTTCCAGAGCTCTGGCAAACCCCAAGAAATTCGGACATAACCAAATAAAGTGTTTCAATAGTATTGATACATTCGACTCTCCAATTTGAGTCAGCACATATTGTTGTGAACTTTGATATGCACGACCGTCTGCGCGAATCTCGCACTATTCTTTGAATAGGTCTAAAGAGAACCTCTAGTCGTGCTCCTTAAAGAATGCGATCAGTCCCATAAGGCGGGTCATCCCAAGATGAGTAAATTGGAACATAGGAATAACACAAAACTTCAAGATCTTGACAACCTCCTCACACGACAGTAGATGGAATCTGGATCTCAGAGTTATCTCACGCTGCGTCAACCTGCCCTTGGGCGGATTCTGAACACTCTCCTCAACACGCGGTATCCTCACTTTGAGTTCGACCGGTAACCCATATCTATTTCTCCAAGCTGCAATCTGCTCAACGGTAAGCGAGCGCAACTGCATGTGCCAACCTTGCGTTTTGCGCAACGGATCTTGGTAAGAAAACTATGTCAAAATATGTAAGAAAAAGAGACACCAAAAGGGGTCGAAAATGCTCGAGCTAGAAGGGTGAATTGTTGCACACACACAACAAAGAGGGTCTCCCTATGAACAAGCCTAGCACATTCCGCGCACACAGCATGCGGGAGCACCCTCCACGGAAGTAGCGTGCGCGAGTCCACCCTGCACGCGTAGGTCTGCTTCGTGTGCACGTCCGCGCATAAACCCAAAGGTTCGCCCAACACGCGCGTGGGTCCGCCCTACTGTGCGCAGGGCTCAGGACTGCTCCTACGTGCGGTGGATAGGTACGCGTGCGCGCAGCACGTGGGTCCACCTTGAGCTCACGCGCAACGCAAGGGTCCAGCCTATGCACACAATATGCAGATTGACCTCGGGCCTAAGCGCCCGCGAAACGCGCTTGTGAGTTCCGCGTAGGAGTGCCTCCCCCTGCTCTGTCTCTATGCTCCTTCGCGTCGTGCCATGACATTTTCACCGCTTCTATCTACGTTTTCTGGCACCTTATTGTTTGTCTCCACCATGATTGCTGCAATTTAGACTCTCACAAAATCCCCCACTTTTCTCCTGCTAAAGCTTTGAAAACTGAGAAATTGGGGGGCAAATGATGGGGTCTCGTACAATTTATAGGGAAAACCGGCTACGAATAGCTAAAATACCATGACCCCCACTAATCAAGGGGGAGTTATAAAAGTAACCACCCAACGCGTGATCCGCACATCCAATCTGTGCATGATCGGTGCATGTGATCCATGCACCATCACATACACCGCCAATCGCCCATAGCTGGCCAAATGGTTGGTTATTGTTGCCTCCATCATCGATCGCCAGCCCCTCCAAGGTCGTAGGTGGAGGCCGCTGCTCACGGTCGGCCTCCTCGGCCGGTTGTGGCTACAAAGATTCGACCGTCACTAATGACCGTGAGGTCGCTGCCACCCGGCCCGTCCGGTGTTGCGGTCGGCCTCCCCGGCAGGCCTTGGCTAAGAGGCGCGGTTAGTGTTGCGGCCAGCCTCCCTGACCGGTGGGGTCCATGCCACCCGACCACAAAGCACGACCTGCTTGGCGGCCGGCCTCCCCGACCGTGACTCACAACCGCAAGGCCGCAACCGCAAGGCCGCGACTGCAAGGCACGACTGGCGCCGCAATTGGCTTCCCGGCCAGTGGGCCCGTGGTCGGCCACCTGGCCGACCGCGCCTCTCCCTCCTCCCTCGGTGGCCGCCCGCCATCCGGGGACTCGTCGTCTAGATGCCACCTAAGGTGGTCCCCTCTCCGTCGTCTGATCATCCCCCTTCGAAAATCGTCGTTCATTTTGCGGGTAACCTCCTACATAGCCACCAGCGTAACCACCGTTATGGATGGAGGTCAATAACAGTAATAATTATGGTATGCGCATAATTAGAATATTAAAATAATGCACGCCTTGAACTATATTAAAAAATAGTCTGTATTTAGTAATTTAGGTGGTTGCGGGCTGCGGATAGCCGTATAACTGCCACAACCACCCCTAGGGGCCTATAAATAGGACTCAAGACCTCCTCTCATTTCTAACTTTTTTCCTCCCAACTTTCTTCTCCTACAGGCTAAGGCTCTATTTGGTTCGGCGTTTTGCCGCTCCGTTTGGGGCAAACACCGCCAGAAGGCGGGTAAACAAATGAACCTCCGGCGGCGTTTGCTCCGTTTCCACCCGCCCGCTTTGAGAAACGCCCCAAAAAGCTCTGTTTAGAAAAGCCACCTCCCCCCTCCGATTCGAACACTCTGTTTCCACCCGTCAGATCGATCCGCCACCGCCGAACCAAATGAATCCTAAAGCTCTGCCAAAATTCTCCCAAGAGCCGCATTCCTCCGAGCGTGTCAAAAAATTGTCTAGGTCCACGACGCTCATATGTGCAAGGCAATTCGCAGGTCACTTCGGGAATTCTACTACGTGCAAGGTGCTCTGATCAACCTCCTCTGCATTTTTCCTACGTGCCACCTCCAGCGCGCAGCGTCCAGTCAGCAATCACAAGCATTCTACACCGCCAAAAGGAAATAGACAAAGTCTAAGCTTCGCGGGTGGTGGGTTGTCACCCTCTAAGCGTTCTTAATTCTCTCTCTTTCCCAAGCTGTAACGAGCAGCGGTATGTCACCATCGATTTCTGTTAAGCTCTATAAACAATAAAGATAGTGATGTTTGACTGACACAGAATCGGTCAAGTGGGTTTTTACCCAGTTCAAGGGTTTTTCACGTTAAAAATTTGCTTGTCCATTTCTTTACTTTCTCTTTGATTGTGTGCATGCTCGACCGCTATACGGGCTAAGCTAGGCTAGTTTAATCAAGTTTACCAAAAGATTTGAGCGGACTCGCAACAAATATATAACACATGTTGATGAAATGTTGAAGCAACTAAAACCTACACATATTTTTGAAAGATTTGAGAAAAAGTATGGAAAAGGACTCGCCAACAACCACCTCTGGAGATATGAATGCAAGCAGGACGAGGCCATGGTTTTCGCAGGCCGTAATATGGAGCGCCGGCGCAATCCTTACAAAGTCTCATGACCTACTTCGCGGGAATGGAGAGAGGAATAATTTTGAGCGTGGGGTATGAGGGAGGGGGGAGAGGGATTAGGGCTTCGTTTGGTGCGGCCTATTTGCTACTGTGAGTTTTGTCAAAAACACCATGAATATGGAATGCATGTATGAACGTTTTTTAGGTGAGGTCGAGCATTCACAAACGACAATTCAAGACCACTGTATTCACCACCGAACCCAGGCCACCACGGGGCTAAACGAAGCATAGGTCTTTTGGGGTTACAAAAATATTTTAACTTCTAAAATGAGATTTTGACCATCTTCAAATCTTAATATTATTTTTTAAGCTTATTTCTGTGGTAAAATGTAACTATTTTCTGATAATTTGATATTAAATTTATAGATAAATTTTAAGATATTAAAATGTTTTTCTATACATTTTAGAGTTTTCAAATACAATTTCACCATTAAGAAAATCATAAACTAAAATTCATGCCCTCAATAGCTTCTATTGAGACGATGTAGGTTTTTATTGGTACAGTGGTGGCAATCGTAACCATATGGGTTAAACCGTCATTTGTAAATGATCATCTAAAAAATATCATTAGCGCCACAATCATGCCAAACGGAGACTATATTAGTATATTTGGTGTGAGTGTAGTTGCAGGAAAGGTAGTGATAGGAAATAGTATTGAGATTATAACTATAAGCAAAATAGTAGGAGGAAAAGCAGTAGAAGAAGACTTTTTTTTGGTATTTTTACGTGGTGTTCTTTTCTTTGATAGTGGGTGAGATCCAAGTACTTCAGCTTTAAATCCAAAGTCAACCGTAAGTTGAAATAAAAAAATTAAAAAGCAAGCAAATCACTTTTTTAAAGGCTCGTCAGATGGCTCTTGCGCTACTCGCGCTCCTTCCTCTGAGTGTGAGTAGCGCAAAATTTTTTTTTGCTTTTTGGGGCGGCTGCGGCCACGGAAAAAATATTGATGGGAAATCAACGGTGATATTAGAGCCGCTCAAATTTTATTTTAAAAAAGAAGATCGTTTGGAAATCAGCATTGTTTGATGCTCAGAAACAGGAGAGGTGCGCCGGACACGTTCTGAATGCCGATGACTTCTCCCCGACTGAGAGCAGAGGTGTCTAGAATAGAGATCTTGTCACTGAGTGGAGGGCATAATGTGCGTGGAGTGCGCTACACACATGGGCAAAATGTGCACAGGGAAAAATCATGTGCAGGGTAAAATGAGCACGGTGGAACCCTTAAGGGGCGCTTGAAGGGGCTCGAAGATCGTTGAAGGATTTTTCGAAGGTGTAAGAAGATCTATGAAGGATTTTTTGAGGAGCTCTCTCATGAGTCGGAAAATAGATCCTATGGAAGAAGAGTTTGGGGCTCCATCTATAGTTTTTGAGGATGTCATTTAGGTGAATAAGTGGTGGATACATAGTTATGCGGTTATCCGCACACGGTAACCAAATTATGTTCTACGCGCACACCCGTTATCTTATATTTTATAACGTGTATATTTAGGAAATATGATGTGCGTGCACCCATTATGAGATTCGGTTATGCGCACCCCCATAATGGGTGGTGACACATCGGTCGAATGACGACGACAGAGCGACCTGCCAGCGGAGGCCAGCCAGTGGAAGTTGTCGACGACACCCGACTTGTGGAGGTGCTGACCCGGCGATTAGCTGTGCGCCCTAAGGGGTGGGGGGGGGGGTGCGGCCGGCCCGGAGGAGCCAGTCGGGGGCGCAGCCGCGGAGGCCGGTCGGGCGCCCGACCGGGTGCGGCCAGGCGGCCGCATGGCGGTGGTTGGGGCGCGAAGTGCCAGGCGGCCCGCCGCGCGACAACGATCCATCGTGTGGCGGCCGGCCTGGTGGCCTTACGCCCTCGTGCGCGGAGGGAGCAATCGTGGGGTCACGCGGCAAAGGGGCCACACGGCCGAGCGGCCGTTCAGCCTTGCGGTCATGTGTGCAGGGTGCGTGGTCTTGCGTCCAGCGCGTCCAAAGGGCCGTGTGGCCATGGGGCCATACTGCGTGGGTGGCCGGCCGATGGTGCGGCGATTTTGTCCCGGGGAAAAAGTTGGGCGGTTCCATCATGAGATTAGTGAGACTGACCACTTTACATCACTAATAAAACTATTCCCAATTTCCCACGGCTACCACTAAAAAGAGAGTCTTTACTAGTCTTCTTATTCCCACCGTTTTTCTTTGAGTTCGCATTGTATTCTCTCTCATCTGTGATCTCTAAATATCTCCCCCGGCCGCTATCATAAGAATCATGCGTAGAAAATTAGACCTCAAACGACAAACACGCCAGCTAAATAAACATTTTTGTCAACATTAAAAAAGATAAAAAAAAGATATTTATTCAAGCTCACGCACGTTCTACAATAATATATATATATAACGTAATATAATATAACATAATATAATATAAATCCTCCATTAAAACATATTGAAAAATAAACAAATACATAATTTCCTCACAGTAAAAAAATAGATTTTTTTACACAACATTTACCGTAACATCAAATCAAGCAAGCATCATCAATGGTGACTGTGGTGATCAGGCCACGGCCAGAATGCCGCCTGGTCTTCCATGCCGCACAGCAAATTACTGAACTGTTCGTCAGGGATTCCATTCTCAATCTTCCCACAATGCAGATCTGATGTCGGCGAACTCTGCATCTTCTGAGAGATCATCGGAGACAAGAACTGCATGCTCCGGCTGTGATTAAGAGATCTCTCCAAGTTGATTTCGGAGCTGTTCTCGCTTCTATTGCTGCAAGATCCCTCGGTTTCCTTATTTAGGTTGATCGGCTCCGCTTCCTCTCTGCCTTTAAGCGCCAAGATCTGCAGATTCAATCCGATTTTCAGCCCTAAATCGATCAATTTTAGGAAAAATTCATTGCAGGTATCTGCCGGCCGGAAAACTACCTGAGATTGAAGTTTCTTGTTCTGGGCATGAAGGGCGTAATTCTCTGCTTCAATGGACTGAAATTGAATCTTGAGTAAGTCGTAGTCCTTCTCCAGCTGCTTCGTCTTCCACCTCGCCCTCCTGTTCTGAAACCAGATGGCGATTTGGCGTGGCTGAAGGCCGAGAGACATGGCGAGCTGCATTTTTCTCTCCGGCTCCAACTTATTCCCGTGCTCGAAGTTCTTCTCCAATGTCCTCACCTGCTCCATGTTGAGTCTCCTCTTCTTCTCCCCGTGCTGAGAGCAGTCATCGGAGAGCTCCTCCTCGGCTTCCATGACCGCGGAATTGCCGTAGAACGAGGCGGATCTCTTTCCGACCATGGCTGCGGCCATTCCTGCGATGGAAGTAAGAATTACTTTGAGTAAATGCGTGAAAAGGAAGGTCAAGATTCAAAGTTTGGGTACCTGTGGAGAAGATTTGAGGATTAGAGGGAGGAAGGAAGGGATTGAGGATTGATGGGTGGTGGTGGTGGTTTTGACGGTCTTCTTCTTCTTCTTCTTCTTCCTCTTCCTCCTCCTCTTCCTGTTCTTCATGGAGGGGCTGTGTCTGGAATATGAAGTTTGGGTGGAAGAAGGAGGGAGAAGCCATGCTCTGATATTTTTGGAGATCTATGGATTCTGCTATTTCCTTTGGATGAAGGGGGGAGAGGAATGGAGAAGGGACAGGAAGGGGTGCTTGGCTTATCACTTGTGACTTATGAGAGAGGCTATAAACTGCAGAGAATGGAAAGGCACAAAAAGCTCTTTAGCTCTTTCTGGGATCCAGATTCTCGTGGTGTGGATGGCTGGATGCATTCTTACTTGATTTAATAATGAGATAATGATGGGATTAGTAAATCCCTCGGATTTGCAAGAAATACATATGGATCAGTTTCACTCCAACTAGAGAGGATCCCCATAGAGAAAGCTGGGGTGGGGAGAGAAATTTTACTAGATTTGTTTTAAAATTATTTTTGCCCTTGTAATTCTTGTAATCTTTGAATGTATTGTTCATATATTATTTTAAAATTAGAAAACACACACATATATTTACACATTTGTGATATGTTTGTTGGAATGTGAGTTTAGTATCTATTGATTTGAGAATAACAAAGTTTATTATGTACTTGGTCAAACTTGTTTTGTGTTTAAAGCGTGCATGTCATACATGTATTGTAAGACCCCCCCCCCCCCCCCCCCCCACCCTCCCGGATCCCAAAACATGGCACGAAGGGGGGTCTTATGCCCAGAACAGCCGTCTTGCGGTAGCATTAGCGCACGAGCTAACCTGTACCACAAGACGCCTATCCCGCCGGCTACAACCAATATCAATATAAACATGTCAACCCAACCATAATATAAAAGAGAAGTCAAATCCACACCAAGTATATAGTCCAAATACAACAAATAAGAGAGAAGCTAAAACATGCTTCTACAATATCAGAATACAGCTATAAAATTGCCCAAACGGGCTACATCAGAGTCGCTCAACACTCACATCTGTAACCGACGGTAGCGACGACACCGTCACATCAGGCTCTGTCGTCCTGGCCTGGCTGTCCTGCTGCAAAATCTGCGGCTGCTCTACCTGCGGGGTGACCTCCTAAAAAGGAAGACGTAGTAACCGTTAGTTGAAAAGACTAAGTGTCTTCACATCCGCTCCCCCGGCGACTCCTCGGCACCGGGCGGAGAAAGTAACAAGAGTACAAGTATAATAAATAGAGTAACAGGTACAAGCAGGTGGTAATGCTGCAATAAGATTAATAGCATTATAATTTAGCAGTTATACATAAACAATAACAAATCATCAAGCACAAGTATCTACAGCAGAAAAGTAACTTAACTTATAAGGATGCCCATACAAGCTTATAAGTTAAGGATCAGGTTACATAAAAGTAACTTATCGTATAAGAGTGCTCATACAAACTTATATGATAAGGATCTTATTGTGCAATGCTATGTAATGATATGTATGTTATGCAATGACTCACCCATGATCACACGCATGCAATCGCTATGTCGACACAGACTATAGTTCACACTATTCGAGCAGGTAGCTAACCTCACAGGCATCAACCGCCGTGGCCAGGCGGTGATAGTAGTGCGGGCATCTCTACTACTAGACGGGTATCCACACTACTTCACATAGGCCTTCGTACGGCTCAACGCTATGAACACAACAGCGGAGCCCATGCATACTATGGCCCAGCGGGGTCTCGGGTAGATGTGCATCGAGAACACAGCCCGAACTGGCCTGGTGTGACCTGTAAGGGGCCTCGGAAGAAAGCAGGAGGACACAGACTAACCGTTCACTTTGCACGGAAGGGGCCCCGGGACGTGAACACCGAGGACACAGCCCAACCGCCCAAAGTCTAACTGTCAACTCCCGTCGGTGTGACGATAGGCGAGCCCGTAGACCTGTCACACTATCCTTAACCCAGGATTACGACACCGTGTGTCGACTCACACCGCATGCAAATTCCACAACACCGTGGCATGGAAGGGGCCTCGAATGTAAGCACGAGGACACAACCCAACCATCCATCTATACCACATCTCAACACAAACCAACTAGTGACGGTCAACACCGCACTTACATCCATTCACAATACTACCCGTAGGGTGACTACGCTCTAAGTATTTTACTACTATATTTCATTCTAACCATCATACATACTCATGGCCATGGCTTATCATTCTATTTGTCATTCCAAATGATTTCAACATATTACAAACATGATGCGCATAAATAATAATCTGCCAATTTGTATCTAGTCATTTCGTTCATCATATTATAAACATGATGCGCATATATAATAATCTATCAATTTTTAGCAGGTCATATCATGTCATAAAGCTTGCTTCACAATTCAGTTTTATGAAATCTAATTAACAAGATTCATCATTCATAGCACTACAGTGGTTAGTGTAAAATAGTTCATCAAAAATCTCGAGTTAATTTGCAACATCGATTCCACCGAATTCAAATTCATATTATATAAACCCTAGAATTTAAGTGCAGAATAAATCTGGACAGCAACTTCGACCGGAGATTCCCGAAGTTACATGAATCCGGTGAAGATGTGTAACCACTTGATGGAAAGGTCTTTCCATGGGCTACAAAGTTTTATGTTCAGACCACAACCCAGATTTAACGGTATCATACTTGAAATCAGCCTTGAAGTCCGCTGCGTACAGAACACAATTTCTGCATGCAGGATTTATCGGATGTCATATTCGTTCAGATTTTCTCGTGGCTATAGACTTCGCATGAAGGCGTGCAACCACTCGTTGGAAAAGTATTTTCAAGGGACTCAACTTTCGTGTTTAGTATAAAGCCCAGATATGGCCATATCACATCTGAAAATGGCCAATAATATTGTTGCGCGCAGAACGCAGATTCTGCACGCATCTTAAAGAGGAATGAACGGCATCGGTTCATCTTCCTCCTCAAGTCGGTCTTCCAAAATCACACCAGAAATTCCTCCTCCCTTATTCACCCTCATGAGGCTTTTACTCTTCACGAAACTATCCCCCATTTTCACATAGAAGGTTGGAGATGTTGAACAAACAACTAGCCTTAGAGCACAAGCCCTTGAACGACCTCTTCCTAGAGAAATCACTATCTCGCAATATAACGCCCCGAAACTCAAAAGAGCGACGGGAGGCATTCTGGGCCAAATTTGGAATTTGGCACGGGGCACACGGCCTGGGACACGGACGTGTCCCAGGTCGTGTCATGGTTGGGTCGATGATTTGGCCGAGAGGTCGACGAATTCTAGAGTTGACGATCGTTGAGCAGCAAACACGTCCTGAGACACGGGCGTGTCTCAGGGCGTGTCGAGCTCGTGTCGACGATCTGCCAGGGAAGTCGACGATTTTCGCGCGACGAAATGTCGTGACACGGAACACGGCCTAGGACACGGGCGTGTCCAAGTCCGTGTCGGGTGGTCGACGAACTGCGCTCAATGAAATGTCGAGACTGTGAACACGGCCTGGAGCTTAGGCATGTTCGTGTATGACACGGGTGTGTCAAATAGGACACGGGCGTGTCTAAGACCCGTGTGAGTCTCGGGTTGGTGTTGGTCCTATGTTGATGGAGGAACACGCCCTGGAACACGGGCGTGTACTGGCTGACACGGGCATGTCAGGTCGAACACGGGCGTGTCGGGTGCCCGTGCATTTTTCAAGACGCGTCGATTTTGACGGCGAATGGGGGACACGGCCCTAGACACAGGCGTGTCGCAGGCCGTGTTCAGCCCAGGTTTTGTATTTCAGGCCCAATCGTGGTCGTTCGTTTCTTTAATTTGGGATCCGACGGCTGGGGGCTGCTAGTGCTTGGATATACCTGGGATTGGGACTTTGAAACCCTCATTTCACTAGAGTGGTTCTCTTTCTAAGTGTAGATAAAGGGGAGAGCAAAGGAGGAAGAAGAAGCCTAGATACGGTCACCGACGGAGCTTCGGAGCTCCAAATCGCGAGCCGACTTCGGATCTATGGAGGCAAGGAGAGTGCGGTGCTTTTCATCCGCTTACATTTCCTTGGTGCCAAGGAAGAACACTAGGGTAACGATTCTCTACTTGAGCATATGAAGCTCTACTTCTTTTGTATAGGGAAGCCCGCTCTCGTGAGCTTGCGGTGAGTTTGAGGCGTTCCTTCAGGTAGACATGAATAGTCCCCGTTGTGTACATGTAGAGTCCGTAATTGAGAACGGATATAGGCATGATGTATGAAGCCTACCCGGACAAGTTGGTCTAGATCGGTGATGTTGCATTGCATAAATGGCCGGAGAAGACTCCGTGCGAATGCTTGTTTTTCGGGTTTTCTACGTGATAGATTGCAACAGGGAGCCTTGGGGATTAACCCCAAGATGCACCTGGAAAAATAGGCAGATGCGTGATTCTGCCAACATGGTGGCCTGAGAGCCAACCTGAACATAACCGGGTTATGTGATATGTGTGGGAGATACGGGACTTGGGGAAACTTGACCCGCGCAGATGACTTAATTGACGTTGCGGTGTGAGCAATGGGTGAGGTGGAAACGTACCCGATCTATATCGTTCTGTTAAAGAGACCTAAAGTTACTTGACACTTACCGTTGGCATAGATGGAAGGTCTTAGGCAGTGGCCAAAAAGACCAGATGCTCACGAGTTATTGTCATCCTGGGGGCGGTGGTGAGTCGGCGGACTTAGACCGTGATCACCGAGAATGTGCCATGAGAGCACGGGGTGTGTGGCCGTGAGTGCCTACGCAAGTGTTGTTGTGTTGTTTACACTATACTGTTGGATTATGCTAACAAAGTGCAGGGAAGGAGCATCGCCGCCCCGAGTTGGCGGCGGGATCGTTATAATTTGGACAGCATAGCTGACCATTGCCTTTGTTTTCCACCGTGCGGTGGATTGTTTCTTGCAGGTGTTGTAATGCCCCAAAATTCAAAAGAGCGACGGGAGGCATTCCGGGCCAAATTTGGAATTTGGCAGGAGGTACACGGCATGGGACACGGGCGTGTCCCAGGGCGTGTCGAGCTGGTTCGACGATTTGGTCGAGTGTTCGACGATTTTGGGTTCGACGATCGTCGAGCAGAGAACACGGCCTGGGACACGGGCGTGTCCCAGGGCCTGTCGAGAGGGGTTCGACAATTTAGTTCAAAGTTCTGGCAAAATGTTCAGGCAGCATCTGGGTTCGACGATCGTCGAGCAGCGGTCGACGATTTGGTCGACATTCTGCGGTCGACGATTTGGTCGACGTTCTGGGGTCGACGATCAGGCCGCGGGTTCGACCATCGGGCCGTGGGTTTGACGATCGGGCCAGCGATCTCCGTTCGACGATCGGGCCGTGTGTTCAACGATTTGGCCAGAGTTTCCCCGTTCGACGATCTGGCAGCGGTCGACGATCTTGGTTCGACGATCGTCGAGCGCGGGGCGGGTTTTGGCGTGTTTGACTCTGTCAATGCGGAGTGTCGACACAGGGGTTTGGCGGGAGTTGACTAATGATCCGAAACTGCTTTGTCGCGGATGTGTCCTACTCCTGTTGGCGTACCATGCGGTGTTTAGCCCCATTTGTCCAGGTCAGACTAGTATCGTATCCGTTCATCCCTTTTTGTGGGATCCGACGGCTGTGGCTATTTCCCGAAGGGGTTATACACGAGTACTGGGTTTCAAAACCCTTATTTTCTGCCGTAAGTTCTCTATCTAAATCCTACAGAGAGGGGAGAGCAAAGGAGGAAGAAGAAGTCTAGATCCAGTATTTGGAGGAGTTTTAGAGCTCCAAATCACGAGCTGACTTCGGATCTACGAAGACAAGGAGATTGCGGTGTTTTTCATCCGCTTATATTCTCATGGCGCCAAGGAAGAACACTACGGTAACGATTCTCTACTTGAGCATGTGATGCTCTCCTTCTTTTGCATAGTAAGCCGGCTCTCGCGAGTTTGCAGTGAGTTGGAGGCGTTCCTTCGGGTAGATATGTAAAGTCCCCGTTACATAGAGTCCGTAATCGAGAACGGACATAGGCATGTTGTGCGAAGCCTACCCGGACATGTTGGTCTGGATCGGTGATGTTGCATCGCATAAATGTCGGAGAAGACTCCGTGCGAATGTTTATTTTTCGGGTTTTCTACGTGGTAGATTGCAACAGGGAGCCTTGGGGATTAACCCTAAGGTGCACCCGAAAACCTGGGCGGATGCGTGATCTTGCCAACTTGATGGCCTGAGAGCTAACTTGAACATAACCGGGTTATGTGAAATTTGTGATGGAAACGGGACTCGGAGAAGTTTGACCTGCGTAAATGGCTTAAATTGCCGTTACGATGTGAGCACGGGTTAGATGGAACCGTACCCGTTCTATGTCGTTCGGTTAGAGTCGTTGACATAGATGAGGGTCTTCGGCGGTCCATGGCTTAAATTGACGTGACCCATGTCGAGAAGACAAAATGCTCATATGTTTGGCCATCAAAGTGGCGGTGGTGAGTCTGGAATGTCTATGGCTTAAATTGACGTGACGTTGGCCGGTTCACCGAGAATGTGCCCTGAGTGCACGGGGCGTGTGGCCGTGCGTGCCAACGCCTGTGATGCAATGTATATTTATATACTTCTTGGTTATGCTAATAAGTGCAGGGAAGGAGCATTGCCGCCCCGAATTGGGGGCGGGATCGTTATAATTTTGTCAGCATTGCTAACCATTGCTTTTGTTTACCACTGTGCGATGGTTTGTTGCTTGCATGTGTTGCTGGACCAAGCGGTCAATAGCGGGCTAAAGCCCAAATTACGAAGCCGACCCTCAAAGGCCTAATTGGAGTGTTTTACTTGCTTTTGTTCATATATGACCGGCCTGCGTGCCGTGGTATGGAAAACATGTAATATGAGTAAACGATTTGTAAGGCCTTAAGGCCAGTACTGGTGTATGTACTTCATTCCTTTTTGGCTTGTTAGTGGACATTCATGCTTGTTGCTGGGTTCTTTTAATTGCAACTATTTAAACTGCTTCCGCTAAAATGCTCTGTGTAGGACGTTGTGATTGGTTGGATGGTTTCCATTGAGTAACCACCCGGTATGTCTGTGGTATATGGCGTCGGGCCCCGGCCGGACCTACTTCTATATGCTATGTGACGGATAGGGGGTGTTACAATTTGGTATCAGACCACTAGTTTTGGTCAGGCTTTAAATGAATTCGTGGGTGAATTCTTTTTAAGGGGTGGTGAGCACATGCGTGTGCGTCATCGTTATAACAACAAAAGAACCCATGAATGTCCACTTAGGAATGAAAATACACGTGTTTGAGGAACCTGCGTGTTCCTATAATTGTTGTTTGCAATTTTGTTTGGTCGCTTAACGGTGTTTTATACCACTATAGGTGACCAGAAGCGGTGTTGGGCCGTCGGAACGTCGAGTTGCTGAGGCTAGCAGTGCACCAAATGATGCTCCTGCAATACCTCCATCGACTGAGACCATACAATTGGTTGTCGAAGCAGTGTTTTCCATGATCAATGCACAGCCTGCAAGGCAAATGCAGCAGCCCGCTCCTGCGATGGAGCAGGTACCACTGCAAGCGGCTGAGCAGAGAAGGGTGGAACAGGTAGTAGAGGAACCGGTGGTGCCGAGGAGGGCAACTGAGAGTCAGCTCAAACATGTCATGAGCTTTAATCCTCCGGTATTCTCGGGGTTGCGAACCCCATCCCAGGCTGAAGACTGGCTCTCCAGGGTACCAAACTCTGCAGGTCCGACAGAGCCTAAACGCCGAAGGAGGAGGATTAAGAGACCTAGAACACCTTCTAGTCGAGCTCCATGTACTTGCTATACTTGCGGCAAGTTAGGACACTTAGCCCGCGATTGTCGGGATGGTGCTCAGAAGGCTAAGAAAGCTATGTCAGGAGTAGTTGAGGACTTTAGTGCAAAGGAAACAACATTCAATATGTTGAACACCTCAAAATATGGGTTTCGTAAGTGGTATAAGAAGGCTAGGGATTTGGGGCTAGCCCCTGCTTCTGTTGCGTCTGGGACCACTACAAGCCAAACCCCAGGCGCATGTTTCATTTGTGGAAAGATGGGGCAATATGCCAGAGAGTGTTTGAGAGGACGTCCAAAGTCCAAGAGTAAACTTGGAGCAACTTAAGAAGAAAAGGGAAAGGCGGTGGAGGCAACCGCATCTCATCATGCCCCAACCCAGCCTTGTGTGATCAATCTTGGCCAGCAGGAGGCCAGCAAACAGGCAGATGTGGTGTCAGGTAAAATTTAAATTTATAGCAAGTTAATCGTTTAAATACTTGTTATATGTGTGTTACCTTACCACTCCTTGTTTAGGATTTATTTTGATTTGTGAAAATTCGGCAAGAGTACTCTTCGATACAGGAGCTTCACACTCCTTTTTGTCTGAAGAATTCATATCGCGCATCGGAGTACCTTCTTCGATGGCGAAGGACAAGTTGGATGTGTTGTTGCCCAATGAGTGTTCGATGTGCGCGGATAGAGTCTGTAGCTTGAAGATTCGTATTGGGAGTCAGGAGTTCCATTTGCTAGCGTCGTTACTACCGTTGGTGGAGTTCGACGTTATATTTGGCATGAACTGGATCTCGGAGCAGCAAGCCTATTTATTGCGATCGCAAGGAAGTCAAGTTGGGAGCAAGTCGTGAGACGACTTTTACGGGCTTAAAAGGGTCGAGCAAGATGTTGATGTCTGCTCTTCAGGTGGTGAAGGCGGTTCGTGCCGGTGCAGAACTGTTCTTTACACTAGTGGAGGTTACAAAGCCTAAACCCGTGTTGGACAGTATTTCAGTGGTATCGGAGTACCCTGATGTGTTCTCTAGCGATCTTCCTAGAGCTCCACCACAGCGGGAGATAGATTTTACGATAGAGCTCATACCAGGTGCAAAGCCTGTGTCACGCTCTCCATATCGGCTAGCGCCTAATGAAATGGCGGAGCTGAAGGTTCAAATGCAAGAGTTGTTGGAGCAAGGGTATGTGAGTCCAAGTTCTTCGCCTTGGAGCGCGCCGGTCCTCTTTGTTAAGAAGAAGGAC